>PQWQ01000005.1:2217500-2580000 GCA_002943765.1 Psoroptes ovis
ACGAGAAGCCGAAACTTCTCATCCAAGCCAAACACGTCGAAACGCGTTTGCCAATTTTTTCGAGCAAGATAATCGCGATTTCACCACTCCGAAGGAGAAGGTTACTACTGCAATCATCGGCGAGCGAAAATAAATTGGTAAATCGCTCAACCGAAAGCCGAACATGCAAACAAATTTAATGCTGATTGCCACAGACAATCAGCATTGAAATTTGCTGGCATGTAAGCGACTTTTTTTTCGACTTACAAGTCGATCTTGCCACAAATGTAGCAAACTTCGACAAAAATTTTGGGGTGAATACGATCCTCATAGGTGATCATTGCGAATCATCGGCTTCAAGCCAGTAGTCTATGATTTAGTTACAAATTTAATGAAATTATCACCAAAATAGTGGTTAAACTCATAGAAAGCCGAAGATTATTGCCACAGTAACTATAATCAATCATTTTGAGAGACTTCAAGCTAAATTAGATATCATATAGTTTACTATTATAGTTGAATGCAGGCACAAGCACAAGCAACAGTAACAACAATCATATATTTAGCTCTGTTCAAGGATATCAACTCTCACTGAAATCAAACATGCGCGCTGCAAGTTTTCATGCTTATCATAACATGCACATATTCACACAATACCATTACTATCAATATAATCATCATAATCAACAATCATTGAGTTACATGCAGAACACATACAAACACACTGCAATCATTTGTGTAAAATCTATGGATATGAAAAATGAAGAAAAAAATCAAAGTCGAAAAAATCCCATAGAAAATCCGTGGAGAAAACACCGCCATAGAAAATCAATGGAAAAAACTTCCTAGAAATGAAATGACTATGAAATTTCCTGAAAAATTTCTCAATGTGACAAGAAAAAAAAATTTGAGAAACTTTCCTGAAATTCATTTAGATCAGTGTTTAAAATTTCTTGGAAAGTTTCTCATTTTGACAGGAAAAGATTTGGAAACTTTCCTTAAATTCACTCAGATCAGCGTTAAAAATTTCCTGAAAAGTTTCCCATTTGAACACGAAAATTTTTTTTTGAGAAACTCCATTGAATTCTATTTGAAAAGGTTTTGAAAATTTTCTGAAAAGTTTCTCATTTTGGTGCTAAAGAATTTTGAGAAACTTTCCTGAAATTCATCTTAAAAGGTTTTGAAAATTTCCTGAAAAGTTTCCCATTTTGCCGCAAAAAAAAAAATTTGACGAAACTTCCTCTGAATTCATCTAACTACGCGTTGTTAATTTGCAAGAAAGTTCCTCATTCAAGTGCTAAAAATTGAAAGAAAATTCCAAACAATATATAATTAAACTTATTAGATTGTTGATATATTTAGCAGTAATTAAAATACAAATACTCAATTTGAATTAACACAAAATCTAATACTGAAATAGTGAAACTTGAGCGAAAATATTCTGTGCTTATGTTTTGCAAGATGGCTATGGTTACGCATGATGATGATTATGGCACCACACTCAGGCCAGTTGCTTGAGGTCGAAATAGAAAAAGCACTTTTTTTTTTGAAAAGAAAGTTCCTAATCCCTTCTCCTGTGTGGCATCAGCACGCATTAATATTTTCTTGTCATTCTATTGTTATCCATTCTATTGTTATTTGAGTTAACAATAACAAATTTTAATAAATTGAATAAAACTTGATTATTTCTGTGAAAAGATACTAAATTGTGTCAAATTGTGCTACTTTAATCATTTTTGCACTGAATCAATCGGAATTTCTCGTATTTGAAAAAAATTTGCTAAATTTAACCACGTTTGCATCATTAGTAAGCTAAATAGTAAGCTTATTTTACAATGATAACAACTACAAACATTAATTTTTGTTAATTTTTTTTTAATGCAGTATAGATCAAGTAAGTTGAATATTTTTGAGTAATTCTTATCATACATTTTTTTTAATATGTAGAAAATTGTGAAACTTGGGGGGATTTGGTCTATAACGCATACAATGTATTGAAGTGTATGACTTTGAAATAATCTCATGTCAAGCATTTGTCATATGCTTATTCATTTATTGCTCATTCCTTATTAATTCCTGATTCATAACTGTAGAAATTATTTCCTCTATTTTACAGCAATATTTTTGATACTATGTCCGCTCAAATAGCGTCACATGGGTCAAAATAGCAGCATCGAAATTTTGGCAGCGATTAAATGTTAGAATTCACATGATTGCCGTCTCTTTCGTTTTCCGTTTTGTATGCCGTTTCCTATATTTATTAAAACCATTGTTTGTTTTAAACACTCACATTTTTTTGATTTTTCAATGTTTATTGAACATGTTTTAACTTGGTGTTTTATTTATTTAAAATTTATTTTTCTTTAAAAAACGATGTTTATTATTTATTATTTTCAATTAAATTATTAAAATATTATTTAAGCAAAAAATTTTCGTATGTAATTTGAATATAAACTTTTCAAATATTTCAACTAAACATAATCATTTTTCATTCAAATTTCAATCATCCTTCTGATATTTTAGGGAAGAAAATGGTTGAGTCGTGGTCGCCCGAAGGGGTGTAATGGTCGTTGATATGATATTCAGCGCCACACTCGGTCAAATTTGTTTATTTTCATGAATTAATAAAATATCATTTCATCTTCGAATCGTTTATTTGAAATCCATCGGTTTTGTCATAAAATTACACTGTTCTTATTTATTTTCTGTCATCATCTCTTCAGTATGCTTATGTAAATGGCAATATAATCTTGGACCATCAAATCTCATATAAAACAGAATTAATCAAGAGGATTCGGAGATTTATTCCCGCATATAAACCACTGAATGTTGAAATCAAGCAATTCGATCGTGTCAAAGAGCAATAGATGATGATGACTGATGACGATTGATGATCGCAATTAAAGCACACAAGACACACACATTTTAACTCTTTGTATGCTTAGTAATAAATTGTTATCATTTTTCTATGGAAAAAAATGAACTTGATTCATTTTATTATGTATATTACCAAAGGAATTTTCGTTATTTATCGTATTTCAAATGTTTCATTTATCCCATATTTGTCCAGACAAATACGAATGGCATGAAATTCAATAAACTTTACTCGGGTCAGAATTTATAAACTTTTCTCAAGGCTATTTCAACAGCGAATGTCGAACAGTTTGCAATAGTCGCCTGCGATCACATGGTATCAATATTTCAATGTTTGTTTATTTATTAATAAAAATGAATGAATTTTATTAATTTGAAATAAGATTTGAAACAAAAAATTTGTTCCATATGGAAATCAAAGATGCCAATGATGATGAACATGAAGATTTATATGAAAAAGGACGGAAATATTGGGAAAACATCGAGCCAAATCTTAATGGTATGTTGGGCGGTTTTACAAATGTAAACACAATCGATATTGATGAATCCAAAAAATTGTTACGAAATTTGCTGAAATCAATCAATTTAAATGATGATAATAAGTCGCATTCAAAATGTTTGGATGTTGGTGCTGGTATTGGACGTGTTAGTAAATATGTTCTATCACAATTTTTCAATGAAATTGATTTATTAGAACAAAATGAAAAATTTTGTTCGAAAATTTATGATTATTTAGGTGAAAAACAATCAAAATTAATAGGAAATATTTTCAATCAATCAATACAAAATTTTCAACCAATCAATAATCGTTATTATGATTGTATTTGGGGACAATGGGTTTTCGGTTATCTCAATGATCATGATTTTATTGAATTCATTAAAAAATGTTTAAAAATTTTAAATAAAAAACATGGATTTATTGTAGTTAAAGATAATGTTTTAAATACAAAAGTATTCAACGGTGATGACAATGATCAATATGATGATGATGATGATGAGCAGTATATTGATGAAGAAGATGGACATATAACAAGAAGTGAACAAAAATTCTTATCATTATTCAAAATGATACCAGATTTAATTGTAAAAAATGTATATAAACAACGAAATATGCCTAAAAAATTGTTTCCAGTTAAAATGTTTGTATTGGTACATTCATCATTTTCTTTTTGAATAATTAATGCATTGAAATTTGTTAAGTAAATAAAATCGAAAAATAATAAAAGCTTTAATAAAAATAAAATATAAAAGTATGACTAAAATAAGTTGTAATACAACTTATTATATACTCAAAGGAAAGAATTGTAATTAATTATAATAATAATTATATTATAATTAATATAATTATTACAATTATTAAAAAAAATTAATTTTTCTAAGATTTGTATTAATTAATCAATGTAAGATCGTATAAAAAAATAGATTCAAGTATTTAATCAATGATAATTTATTGATTTCTATTAAATTCGGAATCATATTTTCTCTTTTCCAGGATCTTCTCATTATCATTCGCAATAATTGATGCCAACTTTTTTTATATAATCTTCTTTATTAATTAATGCGTCATACAACCGCATTTCAAACTTATTTTAAAGTTTAGTTATATTAATTTTCGTCGATTTCAGGTGCATTAATCTTGGCACCAGTTATATTCTGTAGACACTTTTCTATCAAATTTATTTTTACAATTTTAACATTTTTAAAACAATCATTTTCTGGAAGATCCTCCATATCGTCCATGAGACTATATTCTCGTGAAGTTTGCTTAAATCATCTCGAAGTTTCAATACTCTTGCTAAGGAACACTCAAACGTTTGGCAAATGATATCTTAAATCGGCAATATTTAAGTTTTGGAATTAACTTAGCTGATAATTTAGACATTCTAAAATCTTACATGTAATAAATGTAGCCATTAAACAACGATTTACTGTTAATATTTGATTTTTTTTTTTTTTTTTTTTTTTTTTTGGTTGATCATTTGTAATCGAACGAAATCGAAACGAACAATTTAAAACACACAAAACGAATGAATATTTTATTTATTCATAACTTGTAAATTTCATACAATTTCAAAAACTGTTCGAAAATTAGAACAAACAAATTTAGCAATGATGACGTTTAGAACACATCATATATAATTACGAACAATTAGAACAAATAAACCACTGTGGAAACGGAAAAAGGTTTCTAACAATTGGATTGCCACCATCGGGGGGGGGGGTGTTTTCGTACGGTTACAATCATTGGTGAATGATTTTTTATTATGAATGCCGCTACAGTGGTCAGTGTTAGATTTTTATACAAAGCAATCAGATCTTTGGAACATTTTTCAATGATTGGCGCATTATCGCTTTGAATGTGGTGAGATATAATGTAAATTAGTCATTGGTTTTCATCAAGTTTGAACATGAATCACAGCAGTATTGTTTTTATATATAAACCGATTGTCGATGATGGTTCAGTTGGTTGAAATTATTTTTTTTTCAAAAATGTATTTTAAATTTGTTCAATTTCATTTTCAATTTATATTTTCAATTAATCATTTATTAATTTTTAATAAATGAATTTCAGATATTTATATTACGACTCTAGAGAATATATTGGTCGAAGCGATTTTCATTGCATCCTTGTTAAGTGAACTGATCAATTCTATAATTATCATTCTTGACATTAAGCACGTTGAAATCAATCCGTAAAATTTTGTGCCATTTCTTAAGTATAGTGGTTCAAAGAAGTCGACGACAATATTACGAAACGGGGTCAACTCAGATTAAATACGATAAATTTAATGTGATGCAGTGGCGCCATCCAACGATTGACTGAACGCAGCATTTCCGATTCATGCTGATTCCAAGAGGAAATGCTGATAACATGCATAACTAATGCTGCGCTTGGTCAAAATAGGCGCTTCAACAAAAGCGCCATCTATTGCTCATTAACAGCTTAATATTAAAATACTATTGTAGTGGCGCCATCGAACGATTGACTGAACGCAGCATTTCCGATTCCAACTGATTCAGAGAGGAAATGCTGTTGATAACGTGCACAACAAATGCTTGAGATCCTCGAAGATCAATGATGAGCTGAAATTTTGTACTAACTTTCATACAATTAAGTCACCCTTGTGATCACGGTACAAACCATGTGTGGTGTCAAACAAATTGAAAGAATTTTTATGGCCCTTAATGTCTAATATTATTCTATGGGAATTTTTCCAAGGTCAGAACCTTTCAATTTCAATTATACACATTGTAAGTATACTTTTACCTATTCAGTGCTTTAATTATCACATGTGGCATGTGAAAATTTTCATATTTTCAATTTTTGCATTTTTAATCCTTTTATTTCGAATTTCTATTTTCTCATATTCGATTTTTCTATTATTGTTTATTGTTGTTTACCTTTCCCTTACTTTATATTTTCAATGTGACCATACATTCTTCGAATTCCTCACATTCCTTTCTTTTTTAACATATATTAACCTTTGTTAGTGTTATATTTTGTTTCATTTCAATATTTTCTGCCATACAGTTCGCCAGTTGGTCGAAAATGCTTTAAATTCGAAAAGATTGAGATTTACAACATTCAACTACATCAATTTTCAAAGTTAATCAATAGCGAAGATTACTTCCAACTTTTTCATGGTTCAGATGTGGCACATAGAGAACGTATCAACGATGATAACATCTATGATTTGACAGGTTATTATCATTATTTTGCTTTTTAGCATGTTGAATATATGATTCAAATGAATTTTTTTTGTCTAGGTCACACAATGGACGAAATAGAAGATCTGTGTTCGCAGATCACGACGATGCGAAACACCAAGAAAAGATCGATTAAAAATGCGATCATTAAAATTAAAATTAAAAACTGGCCTACCAAATAAAATAGTTACATCGATGTTTGACAAATATCTGTCTGAAGATAATATTATGAATTAGATCGATGCAATATTGAATGCATTCGAAACAGATATATTGTCATCATCATTCGGAGCTGGTAATCTGGACCGAGATTGCCTGATCGATCAACATACATTATTGATGGTGCGTAAATTGTGTGATAATGTTAATGGAAGATTGGTGATCATTTGTGATGGCACGTATTTGCGTCATCAAAAGTCGTCAAATAACATATATCAAAGAAAGTCCTATTCAGGTCAAAGAATGAACAACCTGCGCAAATCGTATATCGTATGAATGACCGATGACTTTGTCCAAACTTTGTCATAGACTTGTTTGGACCATATTATGGATCAATGAATGAGGCATCCGAACTGGAAGAAATCCTCGATGACCCAAATGGATTGTCCAGACTTTTAAAAAAAGGTAAATAATCAAATATAAACATATTTCTTGAATGTTTTTAATTAATCTTACGCTATTTTTGTTATCAGTGTATATCTTTGTTTTGGATAGAGGATTTCGAGATGTTAAGGCGTTCTTGGAACAATCTGGTTATGAGGTGAAGATGCCAGCATTAAAAGGCCAACGTAATCAGTTAACAACAGCTGAATCCACTCATTAACGCTACGTTACAAAGATTCGTTGGCCAGTTGAAGCAGTGCATGGAATCATCGCACAAAAATATAAACTTCTTCATCATCAATTTTTGAATCAAATGCTACCAAAAGCATCATTGTTTTGCAGAATCGCTTGCTATCTGGTGAACAGATTTAGTAACCGACTCATAAAAGCGAGTCTGATGATGATTGGCAGACTCTGATGATGACTCTGATGCAGTGGTTGAGCTAATGATCAAGATGAAATCAACAAAAAACGATCTTGGTGAATATGTTATAGAAATAATATTAATTTGTGGTGATGAACCCTCATCACCAGCTAATCACAGTCAATGATCAATGTCAATAAATAATGACACATTTGTCAATTTTTCATTTAAAATTTTTGTATATAAACCAAACATTTTCATATTTTAAAAATGAATAAAATTTACAATCATCAAAATATTTCAAACATCAAATTTGTGATTGTCAAATATTTCATCGACATTCAGTACTGCTCTGCTACAAATTATAAAAAAAACATATTCATCAACATCGGAAGCAGAGATCTTGATGATTTTTCGCGATTGTCGCTAGATCAACTGAAAATATTTTGCACTAGGCCATATCAATTGTCGCAATCGATATCATACCTAGGAGAAATGTTATTAGAACAAGATCAATTGCTTCTAGAAAAAAAGGGTCGGTTATATGCACATGGATTCGATGGATAGTTCAAGATCGAGACATATAAATTAAAAGAGCTGAATTTACGAACAAATATTATCATGGCGATAATATGATTATTGCGGACACACAATAATCCAAACACAGGTCCAAATACATCAACATGATTGAAAAAATCAAAAAATTGATTCATTCTTTTTATCAAACAATAGTCTTCAATTTTTTTTGTAAATATTTTGTAAATAAAATTTTGTTCAATTTTTTGTTGATTTTTCATTGAATTTAATCAAGATTTAATCCATTCGATCCTCAATTCGTCAAATTCAAATTGGCGCCAAAGTTTGCTGCTGCATGCTGCAAATCAATGTGGTCAAAATTCGCTCACTATCCAATCATTAATGATGAGGAACCATTTATTTTTTTTGATCAGCACCTTAACACAGCCAATTCAAGGCTAAAACAATTTCTTGTTTCATCATATGTGTTTAAAACATTTGAAAAATTTCATTTGTTTCACTGTCAATCTAAACAATGATTTTATTAGGTTGTCCGAAAAGTTTTTGCCGATAATATCATAGAGAATGATGAGAAAATCGGCAAGAACTTATCGGACAACCTAATATTATTGACTTTCACATTAAATGGTTTATGGTTGACCCACAATGAAAACATTTTTTGATGAAAGCGTAATTTTTCTTGTTTATGATCATCTAATCATCTTTAACTATTTCATTTTGATGTGAAAAACAATCGTAAATTTTCAATAAAGACTCATAATAATTCAATTTTTGTGATTACAGAAAAATCACAGAATCAATCATATGTAATCCATTTGTTCAAATTTCCGATATATAACAATCATTAAATTTGTTCCTTTTATTGAAAATGTCTACTATAGCCAGTAAGATCATTTTAAAAATTATCATTTTTAAATTTGAAATCGTTACAATCAACTTTTTCATTCAATTTTCAGAGAACAAAGCCATAAAGTCGGCCAAACATTATTTGGATACGGTATATTCTCACATAATGAAAGGATACAAAGACAATGTACTAATGATTTCATTTTATTCAATGGTCAACAAATTTGATAGTGTTAATCAAATTTTCGGTATATTAAATGTTGATGTTGCGAAATATGATTTCATTCTACAAAAAGTGGCTGAAATACTTGATAAAAATCCGAAATTTAAAAAAGAAATGTTGAATAAAGCCCGTGATTTACAAAAAATTTTACGATCACCTCGATCGAGACAAAAATATGATCAAAATCATCCAATTATGAAATTATACAAAGAATTAAAATTCGGCCATGCAGTTATATGTTGTCAAACTATATTCTATAGTCAAAGAAATATGATGAGACATATCAAACAAAAACATCCAGATACATTTGTTCGTCCATCAATTGAAAAATCATCATTTTCGCAGCAAGAAATTCATCCACAAGAAGAATCATTAATATCACCTTCGAGTTTACCATATTCATGTGATTTAATCATTTCATCAGCTGATGATTCATCATCAACTTTTCCAGATGTGCAATACTCAAACGAAGATTCCAATACTCAAATGTAGTCGTATCTATTCATGTTCATGTAATTAATCATTCAATTTTCATTTACATTTAAAGTATAAATAAATCGATTGTATTCATGTTTATATTTTGTTGGTTTCATGTTTGTTTTCCAATATCCGAATTGAACAGACCACGTGTTCATTTTTTTTTTTTTTTTTTTTTTTGATAAATTGTCCCGATTTGAAATTGTCTCTTTTACACTTTATTTCCACATACACTAAAGTAAGAACATAATCATCTGTGATGAGACCGTAGGCAAAGGGCCATCCTACGATCCAACTTTAAACTCTAGCTCCTTGTGCTATACTGCCCTTTACCTGTGCGTTGGGAAAATGAGCTGCCATCTGCTCATGTTGTATATAAAAACTCGACAAGAGATTTTGTTATTCACGTTTTTCAATAGTAACGACAATTTCAAAAAAAAAACGAATTAATAAAACTTTGTGAAAAATAATAATTTGTTTGACAAATCTTACCGCGTCCCGCTACTGGTGTCAGGACGAAAACGAAAATGGGCATCTCACGAGTTTGCAAAGAAAGCACGATCCGATGGAACAAGTTAAAATCAAAAACAATTACTGCTGAGGATGTAGACCGCATGAAAATACTGGCAAACATGTTAGTGGAATTTTAAAGCAACCCGGACCTGGCGGAGGCAGATTTAGAAAAATCAACTGAATATCATCAGAATTAAATACAGAATTAAGCAGTGCCAAAGATGTTTTGATGTATATAGATTAATATATTGATGAAGTAAATCATCTATAATATCCAACCAGGTACGACCATAGTGTCGGATTCCTGGAGGGCCTCTTCAACAGCCGATCTTCAGCGGATGGGTTTTCAACACCTCAAGGTGAATCATAAAGAAAACTTCATCGATCCGATATCCGGAGCTAATACACAGAAAATCGAGAGGTTATGAGATTAATCAACCCTTGGCAAAGAGTTTCCTATAATAACATAGAGTGATGCTGCCCCTGGAAGAAAATCAGAATAAAAGTTATCGCATCATGTTTTTGGTCAATAGAGATGAAAAAAAGTCAATGACGGTCACCAACAATTCTTGACTCTTCCGGTCCAAAAAGGGGGTCAAAAGTCAAAAATTGCTATATCTCGGCCGTTTTAAGAGGTGAACTCTCAATTTTTTCAATAATTAAAGATTATCTAGCTATTAATCATTCGTGAAAATATCATTGCTTGACATGATCGAGAAACCGAAATATATCCATTTGAAGTTACCATTGTCATTATCATAAGGACTGCCAGTTGACGTGTACACGCCAAAACTGAAGTGCTCGGTGATTCGTTCAACAACTGTATAAATAGTAGTATTTAACATAAGTGGTTCTAAGTCTATGATATTTTAGCTATTTTTGGTCCAATCGTTTTTGATGGTGATGAAAGTGATATCGAAGAGTGAAATGTCATTAAATGATTATGCTCGGGCTTAAATGGTCATCAATTGATGATGAACATAGAAGTGCTTGTGCTCTAAGCGACTATTCAAACAGTTGTTGGGCGAATCGCCGAGCACTTCAGTTTTGACGTGTACACGTCAACTGGCAGCCCTTATGATAATGACAATGGTAACTTCAAATGGATATATTTCGGTTTCTCGATCATGTTAAGCAATGATATTTTCACGAATGATTAATAGCTAGATAATCTTTAATTATTGAAAAAATTGAGAGTTCACCTCTTAAAACGGCCGAGATATAGCAATTTTTGACTTTTGACCCCCTTTTTGGACCGGAAGGGTCAAGGATTGTTGGTGACCGTCATTGACTTTTTTTCATCTCTATTGACCAAAAACATGATGCGATAACTTTTATTCTGATTTTTTTCCAGGGGCGGCTATTCTAGGTTACCCTTTGCCTCATGAACGATTAAAATTTCTCCTTGCCATTTCAAAATATACGTCTTCGGCCCGCTGTACTACATGAACAACAAAAAATTTTATGGCTTGATTGCGACCTGCCTGACCACACGCATGTTAAAAATCGAGGTGATCAATTCATTGTCCAGCACAGACAGCCTAATCGCGCTCAATAATGTTTTCTTGGTCATGGGCACCCCGATAAAAATATATTGTGACAATGGCACAAATTTTGTAAAGGCCCATAAAGAATTGCGCCATATTCAAGAAAATCTATTGAATTTTCGCAAAACGGATATGCGGAAAATATCGTTGTCTTTTTCTCCGCCAGGCGTCAAATAGTTCCTCCGTAACAATTCACCAAATGGTGTCCAGAAGAAACTATAATTTTATTCTTGTATGAATGTAAATATTTAAAACCTTAGAATGTAAATAAAGCATGTTCGTTTTCTTGTGCTAATTGACCCTGTGTTACTGTATTTTTTTTTTTTTTTTTTTTGTTTATTCATTATTAATTGATGAATGTATCAACATTCATTTTAACATTTTTCCGATAATTTTTGATATCAAAATTTGTTTGTAAATCGATAATTGTTTTCCGAGCCTACCGACCGATCAACCCAATTTTTTATCAATTATTATCACTACATAATGCCATGTTTAAAAGCATTCAATCGTGGAAGTTCCTGGAAAGCTCTTTTTGCCCGAGAGATCATTGAGTATAAGAGGATGAAGATTTTTAGCGAATTATTATCAATTTATGAATCTATGCTTATCTAGCAAAATTCTTCAAGATTTACTAAAGATAAGATTTCAAGAATGCATTAAATACCATTGATTGCACTTGAATTTTGCTAATTACTTGATTAATGAGGTCAAATAAAGTTTTTAAATGTTTATTTAATTAGATAATTTGTAATTTACTGAATTTTCAATAAAAAAAAATTTTAAGAATTAAAATTTTGACAAAGGGTAACCTAGAATAGCGGCCCCTGGAAAAAAATCAGAATAAAAGTTATCGCATCATGTTTTTGGTCAATAGAGATGAAAAAAAGTCAATTATGGTCATCTCCAATTCTTGACCCTTCCGGTCCAAAAAGGGGGTCAAAAGTCAAAAATTGCTATATCTCGGCCGTTTTAAGAGGTGAACTCTCAATTTTTTCAATAATTAAAGATTATCTAGCTATTAATCATTGGTGAAAATATCATTGCTTAACACGATCGAGAAACCGAAATATATCCATTTGAAGTTACCATTGTCATTATCATATGGGCTGCCAGTTGACGTGTACACGTCAAAACTGAAGTGCTCGGTGATTCGCTCAACAACTGTCGCATTTAACACAAGTATTTCCATGTTCATCATCAATTGATGACCATTTAAGCCCAAGCATAACCATTTAATGACATTTTGGCAGCCACAGGACATAAACCACCATCTAACAGCCACCATATATTATCTAAAATATATATCTACAAAAATATTAACAAGAAATATTCCAAAAAAAAAATAAGAAAGAAAAATAAGGATAAATCACTCTTTGATATCACTTTCATCATCATCAAAAACGATCGGACCGCTATGATCGAAGATGTTTTTCAGAGCCTCAGCTGGCAGGAATCTACGGTTCTCGTACTTGCCATAACTTAGATAATATATTAGAGCTGAAACATGTGAACACGAACCAATGGTTCGGTTCCCGATGGCACAAGTACAATAATGGCCTAATATTGAATCAAGTTCATGGCCATTCGGTTGATATTTTACACAAACCCGGTAGGCCTTTTAATTGATATGTCTCGATCGAACCCATCGAATCAAAGACATATCACCCAACATTTTTTCTACGAGCAATTGATCATGGTCTGATAGCATTTCTCCCAGGTATGTTATCGATTGTGACAGTTGATATGACCCAGTGAAAAACATTATCAATAGTTCGAGTGAGAATTGTGGAAAATCTGCAAGATCATTGCTCCATGTGTTGATAAATATGTTTTTTTATAATTGAGATTATTATCTATAACATATTGACCAAGATCGTTGTTGGTTAAATTCATTTTAAACATTCGCAGCACAATTACATCAACATTGTCCTTATCGCTCGTATATCGCTTACAAAAATTGTTCACCAGATAGCAAGCTATTCTGCAATACGTCGATGCTTTTGACAGCGATTGATTCAGAAAATGGTGGTGTAGAAGCTTATATTTTTGTGCTATGACTCCATGCACTGCTTCTACTGGCCAACGGATTTTGGTAACAAAGCGTAAATGATTCGATTCAGTTGTTGTTAATTGATTCCGTTGGCCTTTCAATGCTGGCATCATTACCTGATATTAATATCATTACATGAAGTTGAACCAACAATAGCCCAAAATATCATAGACTTAGAAATACTTGTGTTAAATACGACAGTTGTTGAGCGAATCACCGAGCACTTCAGTTTTGACGTGTACACGTCAACTGGCAGCCCATATGATAATGACAATGGTAACTTCAAATGGATATATTTCGGTTTCTCGATCGTGTTAAGCAATGATATTTTCACCAATGATTAATAGCTAGATAATCTTTAATTATTGAAAAAATTGAGAGTTCACCTCTTAAAACGGCCGAGATATAGCAATTATTGACTTTTGACCCCCTTTTTGGACCGGAAGGGTCAAGAATTGGAGATGAGCATAATTGACTTTTTTTCATCTCTATTGACCAAAAACATGATGCGATAACTTTCATTCTGATTTTTTTCCAGGGGCCGCATCACTCTATGTTATTAAAGGAAACCCTTTTATTCAAATTTATCCCATATTTCTACTTTAGTCGGCCATCTCTTTGGTGAAAATAGTTTCATTGTTTTTATTTATTTTTCAATTTTCATTTTCAATTCAATTTTGAATAATGATTTTTAATTTACAAATTAGTAAATTAAAAATACATTTTCAAATTAAAAGATGATGACTATCATTGAAAAATTTAAGCGTAGCGTTGAACTGTTGAAACTTTATTCAACTAATAAAACTGCAACATTGCCCGAGAAATCGTTGATTACTTCAAAATATTCGTAAGTTTTATTTTATTTGTAAATTATAATGGGAAAATATCAATCAAACTAATCATTTCTATCATGTGTATTGACCATAGAAAACAAGATCAAATAATTGATAAAAAAGAATGTCTAAAACAATGTGATAATTTGTGCAATATTTTGATTTCAAATGGTTTCAGGTAAGACTAGATTTCAAAGAATATAACATGATGATTTTTGTTCTGTTTTATTTAAATCCTATATTAGAAACCATCCTGAATTCAATAAATATCTATCACAAACATTGGAATTATTATTTCATTTGTACAATAATGATGATTCAGATATTCGTAATCAAATTGATGATATAATTGATAAAATTATTGAAAATCATATCGAATTTTCATCAAATCGTATATTACATGAATTATATAAGAATATAATAAAATTTCAATCACAACGTTCATTACGTTTAGCATTGATAAAATTTTCAAATCATTGTCATCGTATTCGGCCGAATAAATATCGTTTGTATACAACAAATTTATATCAATGTTTCTTGACGATTTTAATCGATTATTCAAAAGATGAATTAATACAAGAATCGCTGTTTATTGCAATAGAAAAAATATATCCATTGCTAACATTATATGCAAATGAAAAAGAAATAATCGATCTTATGAATGCATATTTAATTAATTTATCATCAACACAAATGTCGATACGTAGATATTCTTCACAATCATTAGTCACCTTATGTGATAATACCAAGAAATCAAATTATTATTTTAATATTGCTTTGAATCATGTAGCAAATCTGTTGTCAACATCAACATATTCATCATCATCATCATCACCATCAACAACAATAACGAATCAAGATTATTTATTCACAGGTATATTTATGTTCGTGAAATGTTCATTTAAAAAATTGTCGAAATATTTCAATAATAATAATCATGATCCAAATCAAGTAAAGTTATTCGATTCATTGATCAAAAATTTATCATACATTTATCAACAAATGGTTTATATGATGAAATTTACCACCAACAATATTTTGATCATAGCAATATTGGAAACAATGAATGAATTTCTACAAGAAATGCCAATATTGATCGTATATAAATTGTTTGAAGATTTATTTGAACAACAACAAAAAGATAATGATGAATGGGAATTTAAAAATATAAGCACATTTCGTAATCAAATGTCAGCAACGAAAAGTATCAAAAATGACTCGCTAATGAATCTTGAAAGTTTAAATGATGATGAATTGTATGATGAAATATTTAATTATAATCAAGAAAATGCTAATGGTGGTGGTGGCGGCGGTGGTGGAATATTTTTCAATAAAACATCATCATCATCGACTGCTGATTTATTCGGCACCGGTAGTATTAGTGGTGGTATTGGTGGTGATGATATGTCGGAAATAAGTGAAAATTTTTATTCCAGCTCTTATAATGATGATAATCAAAGTTTATATCTTCATAATCAAAGTGATAATGAAATGGATCTCAAATCATTGGATAATATGAATGGAAATAATTTACGAAGTAAAACACCAGAATCTGAATCATCATCATTTATAAGATCAATACAAAATGATGATTTGATTGAACAATCTATTATAAATTTTAATGATTATAATTTTGGTCAAATATATTCATTGGAATATGTTGGAAAATTAATTTGTCTCAAATATTTATTGAAAGGTGAACATCAACAATTGATTGATGATCAATGTGTACGTGTAGCGATAAAAAGTTTATCATTAAATTGTATTTCGATAATTGTTGAAAATTATCCAAAATTTTTATTATCGAAATTATCAAATAATCGGCAACAAGAACAATTGATTACGGATTTATTATTATATTCGAAACATAATGATCCAAATATACGTGGAATGGTTGCAATATTGATTGGAAAATATCTAAAGAAAACATTATCATATCCATATGATTATAATGAATTTTTGAAAATGAATATTGATGACACTAATGATAATAATGAAACTTTATTATTAATAACAACATTATCATTCAATAATCTATTGAATATATTGGAAACAATTATAAATGATCAATCATCAATGGCAATTCGACAAACATTGATTTCTATTCAACATTTTCTACCGAATCTTATCGAATTCAATAATGATTTCAATGATGTTACAGAAATATTTAAATTATTATCAAAGCTATTGGAGCTTAAAAATCATACATATTGGTTAATTAAAATTGAATTGATCAGATTATTATCTAATATATCATTTTTACATCTAAAATATTGGGAACATTTGTTAAAAATTGATGGAAATGATCATTTATCATTGAATAAATCAACAACAATCGTGAAATTTATAATTGAAGAAATAATTTTCAATTTTTTATTTGATCAAGATTTTCGTATACGTCAAGAAACAATGAATCTTTTGCCGAAATTCATTGAAAATTTATACATTAATAATTTTATATTTGATCAAAATGATTGTCTTAATGTGATTACAATGAATTCAATGTTATCATCAAAAGTATCGAAATTAACTGTGGATAATTACAAATTTAATGGAAAATTTCCAACAATCGAATTGTTTGAAAATTTTTTAAATGAAAATACAATTGAAAATAATGAAAACAATTGTGGTGATAATGTAGAAAATGATACAGAATTTTGGAATTATAAAAAATTTCTGATTGAAACAAATTTGACATATTTTTTAAAGAAAATATTTCATATATTAAGACAAAATTATAATTGTTCAAAAACATTGATAATATGTTTGAATACCTTAGCTCATTTATCCCGAACATATCCACCGAAACAATATCCTAATGGTTGGTTAATTGATTCAACATATAGCTTGAGCAATAATCATAATCAAATTGAAATGATAATTTTTTTATTGGAAATATTAACAAAAAATTCATCTACAATTAATGATTTATTGTTACAACAAAATTTATGTGAATTAATCATGTCATTGATTGAATGTGTTTGTTGTTGTTTATTCGAGCAATTACAACAAAGACCACAGCAAAATAATGTGATAAATATCAAATCAATTGAAAATTTATATGAAATCGTGTCGAAAAATTTTCAATATTGTTTAGAATTATTTTTTCTTTATTTATATAAAATTATTGTTATTTATTCATCAATATTCGATGATAATCAAATGATTTATATACAATTTATTAATAACATTTATACACGTAATCAATCATTGATATCGTTGATGATGATGAAACAAAAACAATCATCATCATCACATTCATCTGGAAAAACATTATTCACCGACAACAAAGATAAAGATGGTGGTAGCAATATCAATAATCGTAATAAACATCAGCCATCAATTCAATCATTCAATATGAATACCGGTACTGGTAATAGCAATAATATTGGCAATAATAATGTAAAAAATCAACGTAAACGTGAAGCACAAGCATTCGATTCATTATCATTCCGTCTCTATGATGTGATTAAAAATAATTATCAACATTTTAATGGTAATAGAATTAAATCTAATCGCCATCAACAGCAGTATCTACAGCAATCGCAGCCAACAAATGATTTTGTTACATCATCAAAACAATTCCTTGATAAAATTCTACGTACATTTGCACGATTACTTCAATTCGTTAGCTCAAAATTTCTTTGCTATCATTTAGAAGATATTCTTCAATATTTACAGAAAATATTTCAACTCAATCCATCATCAACCATCCTATTGCTGAATCAATTATTAAAATGTATATTTGAAGTTAATTATATACAGTTATTCATCGAAATTTATAATCATGATAATAATATTGATATTGATGAAAGTATTGATGTGATCAATGATGATCGTAAATTTTCATCATCAACAATACAAAATAATGTTCCGCAACAATCGAAATTATCTACAAATAATAATAATAATGATGATAAAGCTATTGATCTAAATAGTTTACATAATATTTGTTTTATAATTCCATATCGTAATATTAATAATTTATCAATTTATAATGAAATTAATTGTGATTATAATTCGGATAAATGTTTAAATATTGATCAACAATTACCACCATTACTATTGACAATATCATATATTGAATGGATTGAAAAATGGATTGAATATAAATATATTAAAATAATGAATTCAGATTTGACATCATCATTCAATGATGATTTCATGGGAAAATTTCGTAATAATAATAATCAAAATATCAATAATAATAATCAATCAATGTTTAATTTGAAAAAATTTCTAACAACTAAAATACAATGTTTTGAATCATTGGTGATTCGTTCAATGAAATATTATACAATAACAATGAATGATTCATGTCAATCAAATATTATTGAATTAATTATTTTATTAATTAAATTCCATATCAATTATTCATTATTAGATTCAGATAATTTATTCCTGAATTTTATCCTAAAACAATTTGAACAATATGAAATTGTTTATAATAATCAAAATTATAATAATTCAAGTATCACTACAAACAATGAAAATTCTTCAAAATTAATGAAATTTATATTCTATTTTCTATGTATTTTATCAAATTCCAATCCATCATCAACAACAAATTATAATGAATTAATTAATATATCAAAATTAATACAATTATGTGATAATTTAATCATAAATGGTTATGAAAATTTATCCGAAAATGGTCTGAACATATTGATTGAAACACTTTTCAATCAAAAATCAATGATATCATCATTTAGCTATCTATCGAATAATAATGATAATGATTTGAATAACCGAAAACAACAAGAAGAATTGATTGAAACACAAAAAGAAGTTATAATTGCATATTGTTTTAAATTGATATCGAATAATCAATCGATTAATTCATCTTCAAAACATAATGTCCAATATTTGAAATTATTTATAAAAATTTTAAACTATTATAAACATTTCGATATTGTCAAATGGAATAATCTGTCGAAACAATTATTAGATTCGATAATTTTAGAAAAATTTCTAATGAAAAATGAATTAAAAATCGATTCAATCGAAGATTTTAATACTCTGAATCGATTATTATCATTGATTTGTCCAAATATATTCAAACAATATTGTTTAATTCAAATTGTTGACGATGGGAATGTAATTGAAAAATTATCATTAAAATTATTATTGGAAAAATTTGATAAATTATTAGCATCAAATAATGATCAAACAGAATTTTTAAATGCTAATATATCAAAAATATTAATTTTATTAAAAATATTATTAATGAATTTGAATGAAAATGAAATTATAAATGAATTATCTAAATTAAATTCCAATAATGATCAATCGTCATTATTATCTGAAGATATTTTTGTAAAATTTTTATTTGAATTTTTACAAAAATTTTCCATGGAAATTGATTCGAATCTGGTTTTGAATGGTTTCGATCGTAATAATCAGATTAAATTATTAATTAATTATTTTAATTATTATTATATGATTTTGATATCTATATTTCAATCTGGTTTCTATCCATGTTTGACTCGTTCAGCCATAAATTTTCTTCGTAATTCAAATGGAAATGAAATGTTCAATGCGAAATTAATGAACGAAATTTTTCTGAAGAAAATAATAAAATTTTATCCATCTTTAACGATTAAATGGTTGAATTTACTATATATTCTTAATTATGATAAATTATTGAAAATATTTGCCGATTGTTTAGAAATGAAATCGATTTCAGTTTATAATGTTAATAATGAAATCATAAAACGTACATCATTGATATTATTATGTGATTATTTATCCGAAAATCTTGATAATAATGTTGAATATTTATCATGGTTCATTATAAATCATTTTGATGATTTATTAGATAAATTTATGCTCGAAATACCGATACGTGAATTCATCAATGCCGTTCATCGTAAACCACAATCAAGTGGATTATTGCTGCAAGTTATCAATACAAAATATAACAATATTAATGAAAATAATATCGATAATCTAACCATTGCTAAAAAGCTATTATATTGTCTCGAACGTTCACATCAACGACTAAATATTCCGTTAATCATGTTTTTATTGGAACAATATCTTTGTAATGATAATTTATCAATTTATTATAAATGTTGTAAATATGCTGAAAAAATAATTATCGATCGTTTGAATCAAATTTATACGACAAAAACGAATGCAAAATTACAGAAACAACAATCAATCAATAATAATAATAATAACAATGATTCTGATAAACAGCAACAATCATCATTATTAATATTTAATCATGATGATTTTAATAATTTAATAAAAATTGTTAAAAATACATCATATAATAAATTATATTTTACATTAAAAATGATACGATTAAGATTTTATGATGATGATTTCAATGTAAATGATAATAGTAATAATAAAAATGATGATCAACAGCAACAACAGCAGCAATCATCGATTCGACGAAAAGAATCATCAAAAAAATTAATCAAAGATCCATTGCATTTATATCGATCAAATCAAATACGTATACCTGAAATGAATCAAGAATGGTTTCGAAAATTATTGATTAAACAATTATCATTTCAACAATCAACGAATCAAAATGGCCTCCTTTATTCGTTAGATAATCTAAACAATGAAGAATTTATTTCCCTAATTTTTGATGATAAATTTGATTTGGAAAATTATTTCATTATTTTACGTTTTATCAATGAAAAAATTGATCAACAACAACAACAGCTACAAAAACAATCAACAAAAGTATTGAATCGAGCAAATCAATCATCCATTGACTTGTCACAATTATGTCGATTTATTTTGAAAATTTATCATCAATTTTTATTGATTTTAGTTGAAGAATTTCCATTAACGCACTTGATAAATGATAATCGATTGATCGTCGTTGACAATATTCAACAAGTGAATGATTTGAAAGACTATAATCATTTATTGTATAAATTTTCAATGTCTTTTAATTATTTTGTTCAAAATTTATGGAAATTTGAACCATATTTTTCTGAAGAAATCAAAAATAATGTTGATTCAATCATAATTAACCTATCGATAATATATTCAATACAATTAATTATAGAACAAAATGATAAAAATTATACAAACATTATGAATATTTTGTCAATTATTGAAAATGTTACCAGTAATCAACGATTATTTAAATGTTTATGCGATGAAAATGATTCAAAACAATTGACATTGATTAATTCAATTTATTATACATTTAAATATCATTATTCATTGCCTAAATTGCCTGATTCATTTGTCAATTATGCATTATCAAATTCAAATCTTGAATTTTTGATTAAAATGATTCAAATGTTTCATTCGATTGAATCACTGTATGAAAATGATCATTCTCATCAACAGCAACAACCAATCATACCATCATTGTATCATTGTAAAATGATTAAAATTATCATCAATCTATGTCGATTACCGAATTTTTATCCAAAACTATTGATACCATTTAATTTGTTGTCAATATTCAATGAACAAGATTTACAACAACTGCTATTATCACCGAATATGAATCAAATATCGGCAATAATGTCTACCAAGCAACAATATTTATGTGATATTTCAATATTCAAACAATTTCTTTATCGTATTTCGAATATTGGTTTCACATCACGTATACAATTTGAAGAGATATGGATGCTATTGCTGAGTGTGCTGTCGGAATCATTTTCATTGATTACCACTAAGTATTCACCGACAAACACTTTAAATCATCAATTGGATGAATATAATGAATATTTAATATTGACCAAATTGGTTATAATTGCGATCACTAATCTATTGCATAATGCTCATAATATGATGAGATTATCAAGCGTTGACATTGATAATAATGAATCTTTGGCCCAAAGCAAAAAATCATCGAAATTCAATGAAAAATATGAACAAATACATAATTTAATTCAGAATAAATTCAATTCGGACATGGAAACATTCTCAATGTATAATAGATTGGTCATAAATCAATCATTTGATTATAAATACATTGATACAAATGATTTTTATGATTCATGTTCGAAACAAATCAATCAATCAAGCAAATCATCGAACATATCGATTGATCTTAATTCTTGTATACAATTTTTAATTGATTTTTATGAACAACAATTATCATTATTATTATTATCATCATCACCGAATTCAAATAATAATAATACGAACCACAACACTGTAACAATACAATTTCCAATAATAAATGAAATCATTAAATCAATACTAATATTATCCGATATATTTATTGATGATGATTGTCAAAATACAATTGATTTCCAATTATTACAACGTTGTTTACAAATATTTATTGATATTCAAAAATTATTAGTGGATAATTATGATGATCAAATTGTTGGTAAATATGTTTCGCTCGGTTTATGTAAATTTTCAATAAAATTATTGAATGCAAATATGAATAATTCAAATCAAAATGAACATATTTCAATGTTAATTGAACGGCAAAAAAAGCTAATAATTGAAAAATATTTCAAAGAATTTTATTTACCACTTCGTATTGTGTCGATTGATTGTATTGATCATCTGTTTGATGCAAATATGATTAAATCAAAAGATTTACTATCATTATTAGATTATTTGATTAAACATTTGAATATTGATCATGTTATGTAAGTTTTTCAATGATTTTTTATCCATAAATTTTTCATTATTTTGCATGTATTCATGGCTCTTAATTGCAGACCAAGCAGTTATTGTAAAGAATATGTTGATAAATTGATACGAATATCATTTAAATTGATACAAAACAATAATAATAATAAAAGAAATGATAATGGTGATAACAATAGTTTGCCGAAAGTTGATTTATCATCAATGGCCAACAACAATGATTATTATCGTCAAAAAATTTTGAAGGTATTGAATTATTTGGATTTTTTTTTTTAAATTTGAATTTGTAATAATATTAAATAAATCTTTCTCATAGGGATTAATGAAATTGTTACGGAAAAATCTTAATAAATTTCAAATGAATACATTAATACAATGTTTACATCGAGTGATTGAAACGAAGGCATTATCATCAAAAGAATTGAATTTATTACGTAATTTAGCAATAAAACGTATGAATAATCATAATCACAGTTTGAGCTTAAATCATTCAAATTTCAATTCAACACAAATATTGAATCAATCATATCAAATACAAATGCTTAGCATCGTAATCAATACTACATATTCTGGTATGTGCTTTTTGAATATCATTGAATCTTGTTCTAATATTTGGATTTTTGTATTTCTTACATCAACAAAAACTGATCGATCATTCAATGCATTCAATCGATCAATTGGAATTTTTAATAAATCCTTTTCGAAAATATTTCCCTCCATTTCATATCAGTACAAACTATAAATTTTGATCAAGATGATCAAATTAATGATGATGATCATGATGATGGTGGTCATGGTAGCGGGGCTGGTGATGGTAATATCGATATCACTATCATTGATAATAGCATCAGCAATAATAACAATAATGAATTATTTAAAATAATGGAAAAATTATCGATTTTGTTTGAACCATTACATATTTGTAATTCGAATGATGCAAAAATTATTTGTAAAATTTATGGATATTTTTTAGCCGATTTTTTCCCAATCAAAGATATTCTGAACAAATGTATTGGTGAATTTTTATCTAAACAACAAAATCATTATAAATATTTGATTGAAATTTTATTTATGGTATGTATACGATTGTTGAATATAAGCACAATCATGTGAAATAATAATCATTATAATCAATGAATTATAGATTTACAGTAAATTACAAAGTGATTATCAACAAAATTATGATACAGCCGAAGATTGGGTAATATTATCGTTGTCAAGTTTTACACAATTATTGCCAATATCACATTCATTATGGGCATTGACTTGTTTTTTAATTTGTGCATCACATAATCAATGTATACGGCAATGGTATGTGATTGTTCAATCAGAGTAATGATTTCATAATTCAATTATGATCAGAATTTATTATTGAGAATATTTTATAACAAATAATTGATAATTTACGAATTCTTCTTTTCCCATTTTTCTCTTTATTAACAATAGTTATTATTATTTTCAAGATCGTTTCGGTAAATTTGATGAACAAGATAAAAAAGTATTCTTCACCATTTGTAATAATTTTTATAATGAGGTTCGTATTGATATTGATTTAAAAAATTTTTCTTTGGAATTCATTAGCATATTTTGGAATGAATTACATTTACAATATTATTACCTTGTCCGGAGTAAAGTTAGGAGTGTTCAAATTCAATTTTTTCAAAAACTATTGAAGATTTCTTAGCGAAACTTTATCATAATAAAATTTAGTTTTCTTCAAACCTTATGAATGATTTTCAAGGCCCAAGTACCATAGGAACCTTGTCAAAATGGACCTTTTGCAAACTGTTCAAAATGACCAAATTAGCAGTATTTTTTGAAATATTTAAATTTTGTAATCGAATGCTTGAAATCCATATTTTCACGAGACAAGACAGTTTTGGTCACAAAAATTATGACCTGGGTCATATTGACCCGACTTTAAATGTCAAAATAGTTTTTCAGGGATAATCACGTGACAACTTAATTTTCATGGAACCAAACATTATCAAGAAGAATTTCATATCCTTGCAGTCTTTTTCAACCATTCTTACGGGGCCATGGGTCCCGATTAACGTCCTATGGGCCTTGGTTGTTATTGCTTAATTTTCGTGCCAGAGATGCCGAAAGACGATGACAAGGATATCCATGGTCATGATGAGAATGCTATTCTCTCACCCGATCCCTGTTGTAAAAATTTTGGTCCTAGCTCTTCTTTAACTGGGTGAAATTTCCACTTCCTTCAACAAGAATATGCTGTAGTGGGGCCTAGAATTTTTCAGTGGGAGAAATGTGTCACTATCACTTTGAGAGACGTGTTGAGCAAAGTGAACTCTTGTGACATCAATCTTTTTTCAAAGTGATTTGGTCTTGGGTCCCAATGTTGGATTTGAATTTTTCGAAATCTGACTTGCTTTGATTTTAAGGGTGTAATGTTCCACACAGTGCTCATAGGAACTTCAAATTTGAGGGACAGATCACCAACATTCCAGGCTCTTACATTCTTGAAACATTTTTTTGATTCCTCGGATTCTCGGGTCTTTTTCAACCCTTAAACAAACGACTAGTCTTCGATCATTTTTGAGCTTTTTCTCCTACTGATGATTGATATCATCGATTTTTCTTCTGTTTTCTGAGAATATCCTAGGCCCATCAAAATTTCCCACAATTGTTTTTGGATTCTGGAAGCTGTGAATCCTGGAATTTTGATGATTTTGTCAAAATCATGCTGTTTTTATTGGACCTTTTTAAAATGGGCCACTCTAGGGTCATCTCTGAGGGAAATTCGAAAATTCTTTTTTTTTCGATGAAGCATTAGTCCCAGTACTAGTGGTGAAAATTTGGTCCCGAAACATCAAGCGATTGCTGAATTATTTAGATAGATGTCACCCTAACTTTACGCCGGACAAGGTAATATCAATAATGATGATGATAATAACAATTCAATTTACATTTACAATACAATCAATGATTATCATCATTTGAATCAAGTGAATGACCTTTTCAAATTATGAAAATAATGATGATTAACCTTTTTGTTTTGGTACCTTTTTACATGCAACGAATGCACACTAACTCTCCTATTCTTCGTTGATGTTCTCGAGTTTTTGTGCATTTGTGATATAAGAGTGCATTGAAAAGTGTGTCAGTGAAAATATATAAAAATATATTTACAGCATGAATATTTCACAAAAACACGATTTCGATATTTCGATAATTGTAATAATAATCATTCATCATCATCAATCATTTTCATAATATTGAGCATCATATTATATTATGAATGATGATGGAAAACATGTATATGAACCCGAAAAAAATAGGGATAAATGATGCCAAAAACAATGAAAGTAGTTTATAAATGAAAAAAAAACAATCATATTTATTTTATTTAAAGCATCACCAAAAGCATATATAAATATTGATATTTACAGAACATCCAGAAGCCCATTAGATTGTCCAAAAAGTTCTTTTTGAACATTGAATTGATGACATTCAAAAAATCGTCAAAAACTTTTCGGACACTCCATCGAGTTACAAAATGTAAAAAACAACATGAATTCAAGATGAAAATGAGAAAAAAATTTCAATTAATTTTTATTAACATTTTAGAATGATAATTATAATAATAAAACAATGGTAATAACCATAAGATAATAATGACAATGATACAATGAATTAAAATGATTCCAACCATAATAATAATAATAATAAACTCAATTCAATTTCATATTAAATTAATGTCATTATGATTATGATGATCATGATGATTATTGTCATTGTTATTGAGTTATATCACTGATCACCATCATCATCATCATTATTATGATGGTGGTGATTATTTCATAGTCTACAAAAACAGTGAATCTAAACCTTAAATTGTTGTTGCGGCGTGAAATTCAAAAATTTCCGAAATTCGATGGCACAATTTTGAATTTTAGCGCAAGACAAAAGTGCCCTTTAGGCACAGTTGTTGAGAATCACTGTAATACTTCAACAACAACAGCAATTATCATTACTATATGTGATTATGATCATTGTTATTATTATTACAATTATCATCATAATCATTAAAATTATTATTATTATTATTATTATGATTATTATTAATGCATCAATGATGTATCATCATTTTTGGTTTAATTTCAATTCGTATATTGGATATATTGCAATTTGAATTCATTCTAATTTGAATTAAAATATCTCTTAGAATGGTAAAAATGTGAAAATGAAATGAAATTTGAATTTGAATTTGAACCAGTACCGAAAATCCAAATATACAAATGAAGATATTATTTTTTTTTTATATTCCAAATATTATTATTTAATTTCGTTTCTTGTATTATTATTATTATTACAATTTCTAATTTATTTTTCTTTTATTTTTCATTTTTTTACTTATTTTTATTTCATTTCATCATGATTATAATGATTATATATGATAATATGTATTCAACGAAACGAATGCATTAAAATGTTCATTGAATGCATTTGTATGTATGGTATTTCCGCGGAAACGTTTGTACGACCGATTTGTGGAAACGATGATGGTGATGGTATATTGGTAATGGTGGTTCATGGCTTCAATGGCTTTTTTTTTTGGTTTTTCGCAATTCTGACGGTGCTCAATGAATGAATGACTGAATGAATGGATGGCAAACACGGATGAATGAATTCTTGATTTGAATTTGAATGAAATAATTCTGAATCCTTCAAAATATTCTCGACGAAAAAAAAATTGTCAAATTGGACCATTCGTGTACGATTTCTATGTGAAAATGTGAAATACGAAAATGTGAAACCTCGAAATGAAATTGAATTTGATTATGATTCTGAAATGCTAAATGCCAAATGCAAAAATGAAATGAAATGAAACAATGATGATCATGGCAAAATTGAATGAATGAATTAATAATGATTTTTGCCATTTTGATTATTATTATTATCTTTGATATTCATGTTCATGTCATTCAAAATTTTTGTTATATTATCATTATTATTATGGACATTTTGAAATGTTTTTTGCTTCATTCATTCATTCATTCATCCATTTCTCTTCTACGATTTATTAATTTTATCAAATTTTAATTTTTTCGTTAAACTGGGAAAAATGGTTCCTGAAAAAAAAATGCAATTTCCATATATTCACATGGAAATGTTCCAATGTATTCAAATGGAAATTCATATGGAAATGGAAACAAAAAAAAATGACAATGATGGCGATGGTAACGGTAATGATGATGATGATGATCATCAAAAAGATCAAATCGGATGATAATAAAATGTCATTTATTAAAACATTTCAAAAAGCATCGTGCGTACCGAATTCACCGTTTTTTGAAATTTTGCAATATTTAATCGATGAATGAATTGGGATCGGATAGTATTGGATGAAACCTGATTCGGAACGAATCGAATCAACTTAAATGAAATTGGATCGAACTGAGACAACTGAATGAAATTGGACCGAGCTGGATTCAATGAATGAATCGAATTGAATGGAATTTGAAAATTGAATTCCCAAAAATTCGAAATCAAATCAAAAATTCAATTAATTTCTTTCCTTTCCAAAAATTAAAAATTTACGATTTTTTTTTGTAAAATTGAAGAAATTGAAAAATAATTGAAATAAAATTGAAATTGAAATAATTGCAATCATTTGCCGATTGTCATTTGAAATAGGCAGTCAACACGCAATCAAAAAAAAAATAAATTAAAATATCTTTTTGATTTACTGTTTCGCGATTGAATCACGAATGATATTACGTGATGAAAATTTTACGTAATATAATAAAATTGACATGGCACATCCAGACCTGCGCTTTTTACTTTGCCTACCAGCCTTTTAGAATGAATCAATTTTTTTTTTTTGAAGTCAATTTTTTGTCTTCAGGTCCCTCATTAATGGTGGAAATGCTTTGAATTTTTATGCTCGAGGATAAAATGCGAGTCAATGCGAATTTGTCAGAACTATTAATGAGACACGAGACGATACGAAGAAATTCTGTGAATGAATGAATGAATCAATCCATTTATTGATGAATCCATCCATTTCAATAAATTATCGATGGCTTAACGTTTGATCTTTGATTTGTGTAATCGGTAAGCCTAATATAAGACTAATTTAAGTAATCAAAAGTGTTAAGTAGGTGATTTGTTGTCGGTTTGACTGAATTTTCAACAATCCTAAAGTGAAAAATGTCAAAATCATTGAAATAATTAACTCATTCATTCATTCATTCACCGAAAAAACCTAATTCATACGAAAATAATGCCGTACTCAGGCAATATTTTGCTGACAAGTCTAAGTCTTTACCGCTAATTACACTCTAATTACGGCCCTAATTACGATTCCGCTTATATTTTTCGGTGACAACAAAGTTATTATTGTCATTGTCATTGTCATCATTATCATTATAATTATTAACATTATGGTTACCATAAGTAATTATGATGATGATCATAATAATAATAACCAGAAGATAATTAAATTTTTTTCAAAAAATGAAATTCAACACTACCGACAATAACAATGGTGATGATTAATTTCCAGATTCATTTTAATACATTCCAGTTTTAAGCCTTGTTTTGCACTGATTCCGAAGCTGACGTGAATCAAATCACAAAAATCTTCGAAGCAAAAATCAAGTTTCAAGTTTCATATTTCAAATTATTCGTAAGTCGAAAGCCAAAATTAAAATTGTTCAAAAGAATAGCCCGCTTTCAACGAGGCATATTTGACTACTGTGTGTTTAATAATGGGCTTTTCAGCAACTTTTTAATGGATTTTTTCCCCATTAGTTTGTTCGCTTGTTTATTGTTTATCCATTTTGAGAAAACTTTTTATTTTTGTCGGGAAAAGCCGAAAAAACATGTTTACTACGAATGGACGCCGCATTACTCCAACTTTGATTCAAGCTGCCTGCTTCTATAGAGACATCTAAGGACCTGCATGGAACTTCCTGCTCTAAATAATTGATTTTCGCAGAAAAAACGTACCACTACGTAAATGACTTCTAAATGAAATTTAGTCAAAATCCATCATCATTGAAGCCCCTGAAACGTTAATGGATTCTTTCAATTAGTTTCACTGCTCATTTTCTGTTCTAAATTATTATTATTTCGATCAACACAACAGCAATGATCAACAATGGAAATGTATCAAAGAAGATAATAATGATGATGACGGTAATGTCAGAGTATTCTTCCTTCAAAGACTTTTATTTAAATCTTTGAAATCATGGATTCCATTATCCATTTTCATTTTTTGTTGTTGTATTGAAAATGCACATTCAATGCATTTAATGAAAAACGGAAACTTGGTAAAGTTTTGATGATGATTTTCTTTTCAAAGAAGAAAATCAAATGAAATTCCATTTAAAAAATCAAATTTACATTCAAACCTCGTTCTACACTGACAAGCACTGTTCCAAGTGGTCTTGGATTACTCTTCATACGAAATTTTAGCTTCAAAATGTATTATAATTATGAATTAAATCTTGAAAAGAATGAAAAGATCATTTCATATTTCAATAAGAATTTCTAAGAATCCTGAGTAATTCTTCGGGAAACTTTAAGTTTTTCAGTTTTAAGACAGCGCTTTGCCATCATCACAGCACTAATATTTTGCTCATGAGGAAATACAGGCTTCATATTTGTCGTAAACAAAGTTTGAATGTACAATTAATTATCATTTCGGTCGAATTCATAATTGTCATAATTGATTGAGATTTTAAATTAAATAGAATTTCTGATGAATTAATAAATGAATCATTTTTGAAATTAAAATTAAATGACATATTTTGTGTTGAACTATTGCAACACTGATACAAAGATGGAAAATTTTTATACAATTTGTCCGATCAACAGCAATAATCATGATTATTGTTGCCATTATTATCATCCACAGACAATCATGTCTCATAAAACAAACAATTACATTTATATTAAAATACAACAACAATAAAAAATATGAACATCACATATGAATTCACAAAACATCCATTTGGGAATTGGATAAAAATATTTATATCGATCGATAATGATAATGACAATTATTTGTGTTGAATCATTTCATTCATTCTCAAAGCATTTTCCATTTTTCTCCAAAGCTATTTCTCGACATAGGAAGTGCTTCAAGGCGCTATGGCGCTTTGAAATTTTTTTCCCGTGAATTCGTACCTTTTTGTCGATAAATCCTCAATTATCGTCGTCATAATTATTATGAATCATTACAATTGAAATTGAATCAATTCAAACACAAAAACATAATGGATTCACACAAAATGAATTCAATTCAATACAACATAACATATTTGATTCAATAACAATTTCATTATCAATAATAGCAATTGAATGAATATATGTCTGGACAACGAAAGAACAACAATAATGATTATTATTATTGAAATAATCATTGAAATAAATTAAATATGAATCATTATTACAATTATTATCATTATTAACACACAATTATCAATGATTTCCATTGATTTTCATTGATTATTATTGTTGTAGTTATTATTGAAAAACAATCAAATAAATAATAATAATAATAATGTGGACGAAGATAAAACTTATTTGTTGTATACAATTAAATTATGGAGATAACAATAAATAAATAAATAATTGTCTTATAAACTTTCAACTGAGTGATAATCATAATAATGATTTACTTTACGATCGATTCTTGATTCTTCATTAATGAATGGTGGAAAACTTTGTTGAATTTTCAATTTCATTGATTTTGTCTACGAATCGTAAAGATTCAATAAATAAAAAGTTTCATCTTCAATCTTTGGTCCTTGGTGATTTCTTTGGTGTTTAAGTGTGTCTGGTGTGTAAGTTGAATTGATTTTGGATTTTCATTGATTCTGAAATGTGTGTGTTTGGTTGTTTACTTAAGTTTGTCAAAAACATATTTTTTTTCAAAGTGAAAATTTGATTAAATCAAAGATAATTTATTTTTCTTTCCTTCACCACGTTTTGTACAATTTGATGAGGTTGGCACCTTACCGATTGCTGATTTCATTGATGAACGGCCATCGTACAAATCCGCAATCAATTAGGTGCCAACCCTGAACATAAAACATTTAGCAGACCCGGCAGACAAGGGTCCTAGGAAGGGCCCTAAAAGTGGGCCGTGAAATCGGTATCAATGGACCCTTAGTATTGAATTGTGTTTGATTTCAATTTTTGTTGTTGTTTTTTTTTCAAAATTCAATTTCAATTTTAAATTAAATTTTGAATTTAGAATTTCTTTGAATTTTCAAATTTCCCGCAAATTTCCGGCATCGATATTATTTTCAATTCTTTTTTTTCTCCATCTTCTCTAATTCATTTCAATTTTCCATTTGACAATCAAAATAGACACAGTCGATACTCATCAACATATGCGTCCATGTACTTATGTACCAGATACGTAAGACATTAAACTGGTGAACAGCATATGCATTAAGCATGAACAATCTATAATTAATTTTGATTTAATTAACCAGGTTTTAATGATTCTTTAATTATTCAAAAATTGTCATTTGCATCATCATTTCATTTCATGGCAAGTGACAAATAGAATAGATGATGATAAACAAGATCAGGCTGCCACCCTGGGCTTTCTTTGAGATTACGTCAAGTTTTTTTCTTGACTTCTTGACTAATTAAGATTTGCTGTGATTTTAATTATTTTTCATTGGGTGATATATGGTAGAATTTTCCCGAGAAAAAGTTGACAGAAGGGTTAAGAAGCCTTCTTGCAGCATTCCAAAACCTAAAGCTAAATTAATAAGAACTAAGACCAGAATCAACAAAGATCTTTGCCAAAGGATTAACATCTGACGCCACCAATCATGGTTTGATATTGAAAAAATTTGAAAAAAAAAATTGAAACTTGTTACAAACAAAATGAAATTAATTAATTAATTATGATTTTACTAATTAGAATTTAATTAATTAATAAACAAATAATAATAATAAATTCTAATTAAAAATTTTAATCAAAAGAAAATGAAATTCATTTTCTTTTGTTTTTTTTTACTCTTTTAATGCAAAAAATACATTTGATTGTCCGCAAAGTTTTAAGCCATTTCTTAATTGGCAATCAATGAATGATTCAAACGGTACTTTTAGGACAACCAAAAAATATTCATTTACAGTGTAAATATATGCATCATGATTCGTTGTTTTTCTCTTAAAAAAAGATAATGGATTTTTAAGAAAAATGAAAAACAAAAACAAAAGAAATGTACCTTGGAGAATATCCAATGCTTAATCAACGGAATCAAATCTTTTACGCCGTATTTCCATAGAAAATTTTCAATATTTTTGCACGGTGACATTTTACCGTGGCATTTGTTTTTATTTTATTTTCCATTGTAAATGGCTCAAATGGCCCCATGGATCTTTGAATTTTTTCACCAATCTTCCAATATTTGAAAAATGAACAATTTTCGGCCAAAAAATTTGTTGAAAAAACCGGTCAATGACAGCTGCCGCTGACGTAGTTTTACGCTTTTAAGACTGCCCTTTAAAAAGCAACTGTTGACGTAGCTGTACGTCTAGTTTGCTATTACTATCACGACGCTGCCGGCATTCATAAACAATAATCTGATTTTTTTTCAAAATCAAAGCGTTAATCATCAGCTTAAACAGCCCGTAATCCACCATATTCTTTTTCTGATCATCATTTTATTGTGTTTTGATCAAAATCAGTGTTTTTTTTTTTTGGTGAAAATTTTCAAAACTTCTTGGAATTTCATTTTTTTTAGTTTAATTTTATTTAAACTTTTCTTATCTATTTGAATAGTTTTGAATACATTAAACACCCACACAAACACATATTGAGTGAAAATGTGTTTCCAATTCCAATTTATGGTCATTTTTTACATTTAAATTTTGTCATGAGACGAAAAATATGGAAAAAAGCAAAAATTTTGACAAATAAACAAAAAAATGGGGGCCAAATACACATTTACGCGACTTATTCAAGTGGAAATAGTTGCGAAAAATCCTTTGTTTATTTTTATTTGTGACAATTTCAAAATTTGAAATTCAAAATTTTCAAAAAAAAAAAAATTTAAATTTTTCAATTTCAATCATAAATTCATGGTAAAATATGACAATGAATGTGAATATAAAATCATGAATTCATGAATTTTTTTCCATTTTTTAAATTGTTTTTTTTTTTTTTTGATTTATTTATTTTCCATAATTTTCCGAATACTTTTTCCATCACCACCGCCATCATCATCATCACCATCATATCATTAATAATATTGAATTTTGGATAATAGAAAAGTTTTTGCTTTGTTTTATTTGTTTCAACATTTTCAAGTCATTTATTTTCACTTTTTCATTTTTTTCTTGTTCATTTCCACAATTCGATTTTCATATTCATTCATTTTATTTGATTTCATTTTGATTTATTTATTTTTGACTGTCATGGTCATGTTCATATTTTAATTCATTTATTTATTTATTTACATTCATTCATATTTTCCATATTTTAAAATTTAAATTGTCCGAAATATGGTATGCTTTTTTTCATTTTTTAAAAATTTTAAACGTCATTTTTTTTCATTTTTCAAATTTCATTAAATAGGTATACGTTTATAGCGAGAATAATGAAAAAATATTTAAATAACGAATAGCGATCTGCAAAATTTACGAGTTTAAAATCGCCAACATTGCCATCCGCAGATGGACAACAGCTTCTGCTTTCAGTTTTTTCTGTTAAAAATTCAATTCAATACGATTGAATGATATGAATTAATGATGACAAAGGCATTCTGTAAACGATGATGATAATGTCAAAAAATATTTTTTAAAAAATCAAATAAAATAATGGAAACATTGAGTTTGTCATGTATGAAATATTTTTTTTCCATTTAACCGTTCGTGATGATATTTTTCAACATTTTTTTTCCCGAAAATTGTATTATATCGATGCGCGTATCTCCCATTAAACGGTTATTTCATTGTTCCGTTGATATACAATTAGATTTCGATGTACATGCAACGATTTGACAAATTCTGAATTGAACAATCTAAGAAGAATTAAAAGAAATGAAAAATGATAACAGCAATGTCAGCTGTAAACAGCTGATTATATAGTTTTTTTGAACATTTGAAAATAACCAAAGAAAAACGATTCCAACAAGCATTGAAGCTGAGAACTGAAGCCGGTCCTGGAACGAATCATTTATCTGTGCGTTTGTCTCATTCATTCATATTTATCCATTTTACTGGTATTTTTTTTATTGATGATGATTACAATTATGATCTATATTTGCTCATGAGCAGCAACAAACAACAACAAAAACGTTAATCAATTTAACATTTATTTAGATATGTATTTTATAAATGTACACCAAAATATATATTGTTTAGTCTCATTGTTGTGTATTTTCATTGATTGGTGATGTTTTTACTTGGTGCTGTTTAACCATTCTTGCATTTTATTATTGTGTTTTGTTTGTATTTGTTGTGCTGTTTGTTAATGAATGTTTAATGCATGTTTGCATTTGTCACACATAAACATTACCATCGTAATCATCATTTTTATTGTTTTTTTCTGTTTATTTCTTTTCCATCATCAACATCATCATATGTCTATTTGATGATTTAATGATAAAATAATAATCACAATCATCATTCAATCGTTTGATTAACAAATGAAACATATGTGTGTGTCGATATGTTTGTATTAATATTTGTATTGTCATATGATTGATGATAATTTTTCAAAATAAAGACAAAAAGTTCCTCGATTTCATCATAAATTGGTCCATATCTGACAAATTTGACAAATGAAAATGAATTGAAATATTTCAAATTCTTTGTGTGTGTCAAGTGAATGAATTCATTGTCATCATCATCATCATCATTACTGTGTTTTATCATTATTCATCAACTAATTGAATCAATCAATAATATTTTTAAATGAATGAATGAATCAATCAATAATTTTAAATGAAGAAGAAAAATGTAACTATGTAATATTCCTTGGAAAAAAATGAATCAATAATTGACAATAAAACAAAAATAATGGTACAATCAAATGAAACATATCAACCCGCGAATCATGTGTACATAATATTGTCATCATCATCTCAGCTTTTATCATCATTGTTTTCAATCATTAGTAAATGATCATCATTTGTCAAATTTTAATTTTAATGAATCAAAATTTAATTGAATATTGTTCAGCATCTTCTTGAAATCATTATCATCTTGTAGATGTAATGATGACAAAGTTGAATTCATCAAATCCAATGAAATTAAATGAAATTGAAATGAAGAAATGATTTTTCCAAAATATCAATGTTTCTTGATAAATTTTGATTGATTTAATAATCAATGAATCAACCGAAAATCATTAGCCAAAACAACCGACTTCATCGAAATTATTTTGCTTTGAAAATATTTTGAATAAAATCTTGATTTTCTTGAAATTTCCCCATCGAGGAAAACAAAATTGTGATCAAATATTAATCGTTAATCTTTGGATCTATTTTCAATCACATTAGACGAATTATCATATTTAAAAATTATTGAAAATAATCAATGAATGAATCAACAACGATGTAATGGTAATGAATCGTTATTGTTATTGACACACATATTTCATTGATTTCGGTTTCATTCGGTGAATTGAAAATAAGTTGATCATTGAAAATAAATAAGAAGAAAATCTAATCAATTTTCTGTGTGTTTGTTTGTATCAAATTTTATTTAAATTGTTTATGTTTTCAATGTTTACTCATATACAAATATTGAAAACATTGAAAATAATCGTCAAAAAAATACATCAAATAACTACAGCATCAGCAAATCAGATTCAATCATGTGCATGTGTATGTTTGTGTGTGCGTATTTGATCAAATAATGATGAAAATCAAATTAAAGAAAATTTGAAAAAATGATTTGAATCAAAGCTAAATTGAATCAAATTTCATTGTCGACCAAAATTCATTTCCCTTCGATAAATATGTAAATATTACGATTTGAATATATTATTTTCTTCGACGATTATTATTATTTTCACCTCATTATTATTATTATTATTATAATCATCAATTGTTATTATTATTGTTGCCGGTAAGTCATTGTTATCGAGTGTCATTCATTTCAATTGATTTGATTCATTCATTTGAATAAAAGTGAATTAACACAATGAATAAGCGTGTTTCATTGTGTTTATTCATTCATTCATTTATTCAAGTGATTTATTCAAACAATTGATTTTCATATTTTTTTTCAATATCCAAATTTGGATATTTACCTTGGATTTGCATGAATTTTTCACCTTTTTCCATTTCTATTTCTTTCCATTGGTATTCAATGGCATATTTTCATATTGATACGATTTCGAAACGATTTTAGAGAATTTGATCCGATTTTCCAAAAATTTTTCAAAATTTTCAATTTTAAATGAAGATTCACCATTTATCATTGTCGATATTGACGATTCATTTTTCAATTTATTGTCGATGTTTAGCATGTCAATGTTTATTTCCATTTTCAATGTTTATTCAATGTTGTTGTATGATGATCATCTTTGTCGTCATCATCATTGCCATCGTCAACACTATTATCATCAACATCATCGATTCTTGATTATTATCAATTCACATCATTGTACAAATATCAGAACTAAACATTGACAAATAACTAAAAAAATGTTTAGTTGAACATATTATTTATTTGTGATGATGATGATGATGATGATGATAATAATAATAGATATTTATCTAAACATCTCTCTCTCCTATTATTTATTATTTATTTATTGAATTCATTCAATTCATTACTTTCTATAAGTAATTAAGTAAACAAAGAGTTATTGGAACTGTTTATTGAATGCATTTAAAGTTTAATGGTGAAATGGGAAATGAAATCGTTCAAGAGATATTATCATCATCACGAATAATTGAAAGTATTGAATTGAATTCAGTTGAATTAAATTCAAATGATTCCTTTCTATTACTCGGTACATCTCGGAAATTTTAATCGAATTCTAAAATTAAATATTGCCTGGTAAATAATTTTTGTCAAAATTCTGTCAAAATATGTGGGTGTGTTTACGTGAGTGTGGGCAAATGGGCATATAGTACATGTGCATTTGCATCTTCCACATATCATCAATCAAATTATAATTGTGAGATCTGGTGAATGTTTTCCTCGAAAATGATTGTCATCAAAAATTATTGTCAATTCATCACATTTAGGAACATTATATTTATTTGCTGTTTCGGGTGATACATTAGTTTACGAATTCGGTACATTTCTATGTTTGTTGTTTTATTTGTCAAGTACCGTCAACATTCAAATACATTTGAAGACATTGTTCAAACAGAACACATTGTTTTGAATATATTTCTGAACAAATTTCAATTTGAGCCTAAAAATCTTTCAGCTAAAGAAAATCTTCAGAAAAAGTTATTTTGATTCACTTTAATTGATTTTTTTTGAACAAATTTTCATTTTCTTCCATTTTCTTTAATTAAAAATTTTTCAAATTAAATCATGTTCGCAAATGATTAAAATAATAATAATAATAATAATATTGATTGTACCAATGAGCACACATTATTATTGCGCTTAAATAATTTTGAATAAAATGAAAACAAAATGAAATTTTAGATTATTTTGAAAATGAAAATCTCATATGAAATATTTAATTTAAATTAATACCGATCTTTGTTTAATTATTTCAATTTTTTCATTAATAATTGTAGTAATAACGATCATAATCCAAATGTGCATACACACACACACACACATCTATAATCCAAGCAAAATGATAATTGAGTTTATTGTTGTTGTTGCTGATGATGATGATGATCGTGATGATTATGATTGTGATGATGATGATTATTAGTGTATGTGATTATTATTATTAAATATCATATTTATCCAAGGATTTATTATTTTTTCAAATTTAATTTTCTTTCGGAAAATATTTCATTTGAAAATGTGAAATGAATGAACAAATGAATGATTCTAGGTATTCAAATTCTTCGTTTAATTGATCATTCAAATGTAATGATCATTGTTCCATATGATAATGAACACATTATTGATCATGAAATGGCAAATGGTGACGGTGTGTGCGTGTTATTTGTATGTGATTATTTGGGCATGTAAATCTTGAAATCTTTGTAATCACAAAAACACCAGAAAATAATGACGTACCAAATGACAATATCAATCGATGATGTTATCATGATTAGTAACATTGAGAGAAATAAAGATTAAGAAATGCGATGAATCAATCAATCAATTAATCCAAATCTAAATGAAATCAAATCTCATATTTGAGATTTGTTTATGATCAATTTTTTACTAATCTAAACAAACACAAAATCAAATCAAGGTTGATATTAGTTGATTTATGTTTTTTAAATTGTTACAATTTACGTCAAAAGATTGTCATCTTGTAAAATATAAACAATAATTTGTTACAAATCATAAACAACATTATCTTAAACATCTCGAAAACAGAGCATATTTTGACATGATTTAAATCAATTTAAATCGGCATTTTTTAAAACAAAATTTCAAGTATTTAATCCATTTAAATTGTCATATCGCTTAGTGAAAATGATGATAATAATATGCTAATCATGGACAAAACAATGAACATCCATGATCAACGGTAAATTGATTAATTTATTCACATTTAACATTTGAAACAATCGAATAACAATGAATCGATCGAATCAAATTGATTGATTGATCTTTTGTTTGTTTGCCTGTTTTTAATTCAATATTTTCAATGTTTTTAACATTGAAACATTTCAATCGTATTGAAAACATCGGAAATAACAAAATACTGCCGAAAATATAAGATGATAAATCTTTTAAATGTTGAAAATGTTCATCAAAATTTTTACATCGAAGAATGATAAGAATAATGTTGATACAATGTTGAATCAACTAACAACACAAGAATCCATGTTTGTGTTTTCATATATTTTTACATTTGATTCTGATTCCGACCATTTCAATTCAATTCAATCAATTTCAATTTTCATTTCATCCCATTCCATCCATAAATACATAATCCATGATTCTTATGAATTATGTCTTCAATGTGTTTTCAAACAGAAGGATTTACTTATTTAATTCTATTTACAATTTTCTGCGAGTATTTTTGGCGATGATCATCATCATCATCCATTAATTTAATTTATATTATCTTTGTACTTTGACTGTGATTCTTTGATTCGTAAATTCTTTGATTTGTAAATGTGTATTTAATCGAATCAAATTTTTTTCTTTTTGTTTCATCATTTTTTTTTCATATTCATCTGATTATTAATCATATTTTTGTTTGTTTTTTGTTTTTCATGTTTGTTTTCGTTTATTTGCCTCCTTAATTTTAATCTTATCATCATCAAAAATGTTATGAAATGAATGGAATAAATGAATGAATAAGAAGATAACGGAAAAAAATATTTCAATAAAAATCATTTCAAACTGGAGTTGATGGAATTGGAGAATATTGTTGCCAATACTGTATATCTAAAAGCACGTGAAGGTAAGTTAATTTTTTCTCATGATTAAGATTTTAATTAAAATTGAATTAGAGTTGAGTTTATGGTTTGAGTTTAGAGCTGAATTAAGAATTTCGATTTTGATTGAATTTAGGGTTAAATAAGAATTGAATAATGGAGAAAAAATTTTTCCTCATAAATGAATTTTACATTATTCTAAAATCATTTGTAGTGATGAACCTTCATCATAATTCTACATTAATTAACATTTTTTTTTTTTTTGAAGAGAACATTAAACATTGTACATCTTAATCAAACGGTACAATAAAGGGTTTAATTTCTCAATTTAATCAATGAATATAATGAAAATATAATTAACTTTTTCATTTTTTTGCTTCGTTTTTGGTATTTTAATTATTTTTTTCGTTCATATGCAATTTCCAATTTTATTCATTCTTTATTTTGTTTATTTCTTCATTGTTTTACTCCATATTATATTACTCGAACTAATTAACAAACATTGTCTTAATTAAAAATTTATAATCAAAATGAACTCAATGAATGGAACTTTGGAAACAACAAAATAAAATGAAAATTCTTGATCAATAAACGAATGAATGTATGAATAAATATTAATGAACGGATAATTACAATGGTAATATCACAATTTATTCATCGTTACCATTATCATTAACCATAACCATCAATATCGACAACAAACACCAACCGACAACACTTACAATGACTATAAATTGTTTTTGATGTTTTCAAATCCTTTCAATCAACCTTATCCAACCTCTCAATCAACCTTTCAATCAATTAATCATTCTTTCATTAATCGATAACATCAACGTCATCATCATCAACCATAACAACAACAATAACAATGACAATGAAAACAATGACGATATGACAATTTGATACATCCGATAATAGACAGTAATAAAGGCAGAAGTAAAAAATGGAAAAAATTATTACAATTACCACATATTACACAATGTTTATATTTAAAAGAAAAATTAGGTGATTAACCAGTTTAAGTTTCCATTAATTTCTTATTTTTTAATTAATTAATTTTTTTGAACATTTATTTCAATGAAATTTCATTGATTCAGATATACATTATCGTTATATTGTTGAATTACAGCCAATCGGTAGGCTATTGTTTCGAAAATTTTGTGAACAAACAAAATCATCATATCATAATTGTAATTTATTTCTTGATGATTTGGTAAGTTAACATAATTGTTATTATCAGATTTTATTGTTTTATTATGATTTTGATTAACTTTTTGTTTATTTTTGTTATTATTTTTGTTGTATTCAATGTTTTCGTACAATAAAAATCTAAATTAATTGATTAATCAATCAATCGATTAATAAAAAAATGAAGGAAAATTACGAATTATCTGAAGAAAAGGAGCTAACTGCCAAACAAATAATTGAAAAATATTTGAAAAATGATAGCGAATACTTTATCGACGTATTATCTGATGATATTGTTGAACGTTGTTTAGAGAATTCAACGAATGCAACCAAAGGATTGTTTGCTGATTGTTCATGGTAAGTTGTGAATTACGAAGTTAATTTATTTTGACTCATTTCTCATTGACCAAACAATTAATTGTTCATAACATTTTTCAATTATTTTTTCCAAATAATCCAAAAGTTATGTAAAAAATTATTTATCAGATAAACCATTTAAAGAATTTGAAAATAGTAAATATTTTTTACGTTATTTACAATGGAAAACACTGGAATTACGACCAGTTACGAACAAAACATTTCGTATGTATCGTGTATTAGGTAAAGGTGGTTTCGGTGAAGTATGTGCTTGTCAAGTACGTGCTACCGGTAAAATGTATGCATGTAAAAAATTAGAAAAGAAACGTATTAAAAAACGTAAAGGTGAACAAATGGTATTGACTGAAAAACAAATATTACAAAAAGTTAATTCACGTTTTATTGTTAGTCTGGCATATGCATATGAAACAAAAGAATTTTTATGTTTAATATTGACCATTATGAATGGTGGTGATCTTAAATTTCATATCTATAATATGGGTAATGAATGTGGTTTCAGTATACCACGTGCACGTTTTTATGCGGCCGAAATTACCTTAGGTTTTGAACATTTACATTCACTCGGTATTGTTTATCGTGATTTGAAACCTGAAAATATTCTTCTCGATGATCATGGACATGTACGAATATCGGATTTAGGATTAGCAGTTGAAATACCTGAAAATGAAATGGTACGTGGCCGTGTCGGTACCGTTGGCTATATGTCGCCTGAAATTGTTGATAATGAACAATATTCATATAGTCCTGATTGGTTTAGTTTAGGTTGTTTAATATATGAAATGATCGAAGGTAAAGCACCGTTTCGTGCAAGAAAAGAAAAAGTTAAACGTGAAGAAGTTGAACGGCGAATAAAATATGAGAATGAAATTTATTCCAAAAAATTTTCCGATGATTCCATGTTAATTTGTAAACAAGTAAGCACTATTTTTTTTATATAATATTTGCTTTTTCATTAATTTCATTTTGATTTATTATATTTTCATTATAAATCATTTATTTCATCCAACTTTACTTCTTTTTTAATTGAATTTTTTCGATTTTTTTCCACTTCAGTTATTACAGAAAAAAGTTTGTGATAGATTAGGCTGTCAAAGTGATCGTTATGGTGCACGTGAAGTTAAAAATCATATATTTTTCAAAGATATTAATTGGAAAAGATTGGAAGCAGGTCTACTCGAACCGCCATTTGTACCTGATGTGAGTTTGTTCGAATTCATATATTTCATTTTAAGTTGATTCATCATTTTTTTTTTATTTCAATATAAATTTCAATTTTCATCCTTTCCATTTCATAAAAAACAGCCACATGCTGTATATGCCAAAGATGTCCTCGATATTGAACAATTTTCAACCGTTAAAGGTGTAAATATTGATTCATCGGATAATTTATTTTATCAAAAATTCAATACCGGTTGTGTATCGATACCGTGGCAAAATGAAATTATTGAAACTGATTGTTTTGAAGAGCTAAGTTCATTCACTGTACATCGTCATCCGACATCGGAAAAAGCCTCATCAAATAATCATACAAATAGTAATAATAGTCAATTTAATAATAATGAAAATGATGATGATGAATTACCACCAGATTTAATAATAACAACAAATGGACAATATCAAGATAATGATGATAATTATTATTATTATAAATGTTTTCCATTTTTACGTAAACATAGACATAAACAGCAACAAAATAAATTATTAATAAATAATAATGAAAATATTAATGATAATTTAACAACAACAACAATGACAATGACAACAACTGAATCAAGTCAAACAATGAATTAGTTGATGATAATTAATCATATGACTTGTATGACGAATGACTGATTGGAATTTTTTTTATTTAATTTTGATAATTTCATTTTTTCATCAATTTTCATCTATTTATCATCCACTTCTACTTAACGAATTGGGCTACGAATTCAGCGTAATTAATGAATATCTTCAGATGATCATTCAGTTCGCTTCACCAGCAAGAAATAAAATCACTTCAAATTAATATAATTCATCCACTTTTTTTTTATTGGCAAAATTTGCAATGAACAAATAATGCAAAAATAAATTTGATTGGTTTTTTTTTAATGAAAACAAAACGAAAAAAAATTTCTTTGATCATTCAAAATTTTCTTATTTGATTTTCTTATTTGTTTTTTTTTCAATTTCAATTATTTATTAATGATCAATGATTAATCAATCTTATAATTATTTATTTATTTATTTTCGTTTTTTTTCAAAATAAAACTTTGTAAATAAAGAATTTGAAAAAAAAATTCGAATTGTGTTTTCTGTGCGAAAAGACAGATGGCGTTACTGACAGTTACAGACCATGTGGTCAAATTGATGTTTTGATTTATTATTCCAGGATTTTAAATAGAAATTGATTAATTATCGTAGAAATTCATTCAAATATTGGTAAAGATGGGTAAAAAAGGAAAAGTCGGTAAACAGCGTAAAGATAAATATTATCAATTGGCTAAAGAAACAGGTATGATCATGGTTTTTACTGGTTTCATTTCGTAATAATTTCATTTTACCCTAACGATTAAGGTTATCGCTCACGTGCATCATTCAAATTAATACAATTGAATAGAAAATTTGAATTTTTACAAAAATCTAAAGTGCTGATTGATTTATGTGCAGCACCAGGCGGTTGGTTACAAGTGGCACAAAAATATATGCCCGTATCAAGTGTTATTGTTGGCGTAGATTTAGTACCGATAAAACCGATTCATAATGTAATTACACTTCAAGAAGATATCACGACACAAAAATGTCGGAGTATGTTGAAAAAAAATTTAAAAACATGGAAAGCAGATGTTGTATTGAATGATGGTGCACCAAATGTTGGTAAAAGTTGGATTCATGATGCATTCGAACAAAATCGTTTGACGCTATCAGCATTGCATTTAGCATGTGACTTTCTGGTGAAAGGTGGTTGGTTCATAACCAAAGTATTTCGTTCAAAAGATTATAATTCATTGATTTGGGTGTTTAATAAATTTTTCAAAAAAGTTTTCGCCACTAAACCACAAGCATCACGTAATGAATCAGCTGAAATATTCGTTGTTTGTCAAAATTTTCTTGCACCAGATCATATTGATCCGAAATTTTTCGATCCATCACATGTTTTTGCTGATATACCGGAAAATGATCAAAAATTTACAGCAAATGATTTACTTAAATCAAGTATGAAATCTAAAAAAGCTAAAGCAGAAGGTTATGATGATGGACAAATGATCTTATATCGAAAATTGAATGCATCAGAATTGATTCAAAATGAAAATTATGCTGAATTATTGAGTAAAACAAATGAAATCATTATTGATACTGATTTTATTCGGAATCATCCAGCAACCACCAATGAAATTGTGGAATGTTTCAAAGATATCAAAGTATTAGGTCGTAAAGAATTAATGTAAGTTAATTTTCAATAATTTATGAGTCAATTTTTAATTATTTTTTCTCTTAATAACCGCAGGCTAGTGATAAATTGGCGTCGTACTTTGCGCAATGAGATGAAACAATTGGCCAAACAGCAAAAGAAAGATGAAACGAATGATGAACAAACCATTGATGATGATAAACAAAGCGAAAATGAAGATAATGACGATGAAATTGCTGAAGAAATTGATCAATTTGAAAATGAAGAAGCGATAAAAATCAAACGTATGAAGAAAAAGATGGCCAAAGATAAGCGAAAACTGGCTGAACGTATGAATTTGAAAATGGTGCTGGAAAATGATCAACTTGTACAAGAAGAACAAGATTTGTTTAGCTTGAGTAAAATCCGCAAAAATTTAGATCAACTTAAAGATGTTGATCCGGATATTGTGTTGAAAGATGATGATGATGATGAAGTAAATGAAGGTAATGAAAATGATATCAACAAAAAGAAAAAGAAAAACAGAATTTATTATGATAAAGATGATAAGCAAATAGATTCTGAAGATGAGCCATCGGATGAAGAACAAGATGATGATTTATTAGTGGATGAAGATCATGATTCTGAAGATAATGATCATGATGAAAAAGAAAATGGTGTAATTAATTTTGATATCGAAGATGGTGATGATGATGATGATGAAGACGAAAAAAATGAATTATTAGTTAGTTTGACCGATGATCATTATGGTGGAAATCGAAACGAAGCAAGAACACAAAGATTTTTCGATAATCCAATATTCGAAAAATTCAATGATGACGATGATGATGAAATTGAGCTGAAAGAAATTGAAAATTATTATTCAAAGAATGCAAATGATTCCAAATCAATGGAAATCGATGATGGTGGTGATGATGATGATGGCGAGGAAATGAATGATGAAAAACAAACCATACCCATTAAAAATGAAACTGATAAAAAATCATTGAAAGAAAAACTTTTGAAAAAACAAAAATTAAATCAAGAAGAATTGGCGATCGCTCGGAAAATGATTGAATCAAGAAAATCGAAACGTGATTTAATCGATAATGGTTGGAATCGTTATATGAACAATGATTTAGATGGTGCACCATCGTGGTTCAAAAGAGAAGAAGAACAATATTGTCGTCGAAAATTGAATGATGTTTTGAATAGTGATAATACCAATAATAATATGGCTAAAAAGTCCTCATTACAATTAAATTCCAGACCAATTAAAAAAGAATTAGAAGCTAAAGCAAGAAAAAAGAAACGTACAATGAGACGATTAGAAAAAGCTCGTATCAAGGCGGAAAATTTGACCGAAGATCCAAGCATGTCGAACAAAGAAAAAGCCGATACCATTCGACGAATATATAAAAAAGCATCGATTAAACAAGAAAAAAGGCCAAAATTAGTTGTGGCCAAACGGCAATACGGTAATCGTCGGCCACCAGGCGTCAAAGGACGCTATAAAATTGTTGATTCCAGAATGAAAAAAGATAAGCGTAAACAACAAATGATGGAACGAAAAAAGAAGGGTAAAAAAGGTCGTAAAGCTCGATAAATAAATAACTAAGCTATGATTGATTTTAATTTTTTGTGTAAAAAAATTTGAATTTTTCATTTCAATTAATTCCAAAAAATGGTATTGTTTTTTATTTTTAAGAGACAAGTTCAAATAAAAACTATTTCGATATTAGTAAGCATTTATTTGTGGAAATAGTTTTTATTAAAATTTCAACCGTTGACAATTTGCGCCAAGTTTTTTTTTCTAAATTTTCAAAATTAAAAAATTATTGTTAAAAATCATACACTTTCAATTTTGACCACAATTAACTAAGAGAAAAACATGTCAGCAGCTGGTGTTTGTAATTCATTGAATTTAAAAGGATCCGTGGCGATAATCAAAGAATTTTTTGGTAAGATAATTGATTTTTGCTTAGATTTTCTTGAAAATGAATTTTTGTTTCTGACAAATTTCGACAATTCATAGATTATTGTGTAAATAATATCCTCTATCAGCGTGGTCTTTATCCGCAAGATTCGGTGAGATTTATGCTTTTGATTATTTAAATTGTATGACTGTCATTTTTTTTCTATTTAATTTTTGATTAGTTCACATCTGTTAAAAAATATGGCTTGACAATTCTAATGACCACCGATGAACGATTGAAAAAATATTTACAAATCATTTTTAATCAAATGCAAGAATTTCTAATGAATCGTAATCTTCATCGTGTAGTAATGGTATTGATAAAAATCGATACAAATGAAACCATTGAACGATGGGAATTTAAAATTGATTGTGATAAAAGTTTAAGCGAAAATGATAAAATTGAAATCGATTTGAAAACAGTTCAAGCACAAATACGTGATTTGATACGGCAAATCACTGCAAGTTTAACATATTTACCATTACTTAATGATCCTGTAACATTTAATATATTATTTTTCACCGATAAAGATACGCAATTACCATCACCTGATTGGTCCGATTCAACATCACATATAATACCGAATGCTGAAGAAGTAGAATTACGAAGTTTTAATACAAAAATACACAATGTTAAAGCATCGGTTGCATATAAATATTGTGAATGAACAGCGAAAATTGAACATCATTGAAAATACATTGATCACTTACAATCCACTAAATGAATTATCATGATTGATTATTAATCTATTTTTTAAATTGATCATTTTTATTAAATTTTTTATTATTATTATTACATTTCTATCAATTCGTTTTAAATAAAACTAAATTTGGTTTTAAATTTTAAAATTTTTTGAATTTTTCAAAAATTTGAATCGAGCACAGCGCCATCCATGCTTCATCGTGTGTACTAGAAAATAGCAATCTCATTCATTTCATTTCATCTCACTCGATTGTTTGCTTGTTTTTCTCTGATTTTCTGTCAATTTTTTTTTTTTGTAATTCAAAGTTCAAATATCATCAAGAATATTTAATTGAATAACAATGGAAGAAATTGGAATTATCATCAATGAAAAGGTAATGAATAGGTGATTTGTATATGTTTGATTAAAATTGTTTTTTTTAAATCTCAAAATTTTTCCAGCCAGAAGAATCATCACCAAATGATATTAAAAATATTATAACACCATCAATTTGTGAAACATTGTTGAATGATGATGTTGATGATTTATATGTTATTTATAAAAAATTACAACGACAATTAGAATTTTTACAAGTACAAGAAGAATATATAAAAGATGAACAAAAAAATTTGAAAAAAGAATATTTACATGCACAAGAAGAAGTGAAACGTATACAAAGTGTACCATTAGTGATTGGACAATTTTTAGAAGCTGTTGATGCCAATACCGGTATTGTTGGATCGACCACTGGTTCTAATTATTATGTACGTATTCTAAGTACAATTGATCGTGAACTATTGAAACCAAGTAGTTCGGTTGCATTACATAAACATAGTAATGCATTGGTCGATGTTTTACCGCCTGAAGCTGATAGCTCGATTGCAATGTTACGGCCTGATGAAAAACCTGATGTTTGTTATTCGGATATTGGTGGCTTAGATATTCAGAAACAAGAAATTCGTGAAGCAGTAGAATTACCGTTGACACATTTTGAATTATATAAGCAAATCGGTATTGATCCACCACGTGGTGTATTGATGTTTGGACCACCTGGTTGTGGTAAAACAATGTTAGCAAAAGCTGTTGCACATCATACGACTGCATCGTTTATTCGTGTGGTAGGATCTGAATTTGTTCAAAAATATCTTGGTGAAGGCCCAAGAATGGTGCGTGATGTATTTCGTTTAGCACGAGAAAATGCACCAGCTATCATTTTCATTGATGAAATTGATGCCATAGCTACTAAACGTTTCGATGCACAAACTGGTGCTGATCGTGAAGTGCAACGTATCTTATTAGAATTATTGAATCAAATGGATGGATTTGATCAAACAACAAACGTCAAAGTCATTATGGCAACTAATCGTGCCGATACATTAGATCCGGCATTATTACGTCCTGGCCGATTAGATCGTAAAATTGAATTCCCCTTGCCGGATCGACGTCAAAAACGTTTAATATTTTCAACAATCACATCGAAAATGAATCTTAGTGATGAAGTCGATTTGGAAGATTATGTAGCACGGCCAGATAAAGTATCTGGTGCCGATATTAATGCTATTTGTCAAGAAGCCGGTATGCATGCTGTGCGTGAAAATCGTTATGTTGTATTACCGAAAGATTTTGAAAAAGGTTACAAAAATACAATCAAAAAAGATGATTCTGAGCATGAATTTTATAAATAAATCATAAAAATGGAATGATATTCATTTCATTTTTTTTCCTTCATTAAATGCATTATTAATTGAAAATATTTTTAAAATTTGAAAATAAATTCAATAATAATTGAAGATGACAAGAATTGAAATGAGAATTTTCAAATTTTTCAAAAAAAATTTAAAATTCAAGAAAATTTCCGTAAAGAAATTTCTCGAAAATTTATTTGGAAACGACCTTTATGAATAGACACAAAATTCTAATCATTTGAAAAGAAAAAAATCAAAAAGCAATAAAAACATTCGATTTGCGCATGTTTTCGTTTTTTATTTGTTTGTCAAACGTAATGCCACTTCTATTTCATGTTTTTTCAAAAAATGATTTTAATTTTGATTTCAATTTACTTCATTCATTTAATTTGAAGGCTAAACATATATAATATTGCTATATATGATTTTGTTGTATATGTTGTTGTTTATTGAATGATCATTCAAAAAAAAGCAAAAAAAAAATAAACAGCTAAAATAAGCGAATAAAAATGTGCAAAATATAAGCGATATCCATTTAATGAGATATTTTTGTAGTGCTGTTTTTGTTGTTGATGTTTTATGCATTGGTTTTATTTTGTTGTTTAAATCGAGGAAACAACACTGAAAGAGATAGATAAATAAACAAGAAAATTATCAAAAGTAAAGAAAGCCAACGACAACAACAACAACATCCACAACAAGAAAATCGAAAATTGAAAATCAGCAATATACACATATGCACAAAACAAAAACATCCATCCTCATCATTATTTGATGATAAAGAAACGATTAAAGCGCTTTTTTCAAGCATACTTATACATTAGTTAATCCAAAATTTAATGATAATTGTTTTATTTTTGGTGTGCTTTCGATATTGTCTATTGGTATCAATAAATTGAAAATTTGGATTGCGATTGAATGAAGTTGGTGTCATCTCTGAAAAATTGAATTAAATGAATTATTGAAACGATTATCACATCAATCATCCGAAATTTCTCGTCAAACAATTGAATAAGAGAGAATAATATTAGAAAGTGTAAATTAGGTTCTGGAGAAGATTTTTGAATAATAAGCATCGAATTTCAATTCTGCCATTCAAGAAAACAAATTTTATATTTCCATTGATTGACACTGTCACTGATCGTTAATTTTGATCCGTAAATTTTTTTTGAATAAACATCGTCGTGTTCGTTTTTTTTCCTCAGCCACATTTAACAAAGAAAAAATGTCATCACTCAAAAATGGTTCCGATGGTCAAATGAATGGCCTTACTGCTTCATCGGTTGCGAAACCGATCCCAAAGAATGATGTCATTGACCAACATCATCATCATCATCAACATTCACCAACAACTGAAGCTAATATGAAAAAATTTATGAAGAATAGCCGAAAATCACGTAGCCGTTTTGGTCGTGGTTTAGCTAAAAAAGGTAAAAACAACAAAAAAAAAATCAATTTATTCATAAATTACAGTGGACTGTTTGAACTCGAAATTTTTTTTTTGTAATCAGTTAATTTGTGTATACTTGATGTCCCAGTTATCTTCAATCAGATATATAGATATTTTTATTTGATTTTTGTTTTGTTTTACATGGGAAAACAAAACTATTTAGAACGAAAATTCAAATATACAATTTTACATTTGAAAGAAGAAACATTAATGAAAGAGTCGTGAATTATTAATTTCGATTTTCAATGTAAATTTGAAATTTATTTATAAGTTTTTTGGCTTCTTATATGTGTACTGAGAAATGAAAAAGTTATATGAACATATACAATGATTAGAATTGAACGAAAAAAATCAAATTGATTGATGCTTGTTTTTTTTAAAATTATTTGTTTATCTGTTGAAAAATGACTTGTTATATTCATGTTTGAACATATAGTTAATACATGACACGTGATGTGTAATATGCTATGTAATGTTGTTTTTATTATTTATTTACATTTTAAGTGCACTAATAATATCAATTGAATTTTTTTCTTCTATCCTAATCATATAAAATCTCAATTGAACTTGGAAAGTCTTTAATTTTATATATTCGATTGTAAAGATATACACAAAATTTAATCTGTCTTTTATTTATTTGTTATAAATTTCAATTTTTAAGATGTAATTTTTATTTTTTTGTTATCTCGTAATGATATTAATGTTTTCAATTGTTTCTATTCAAATGCAATAGGCGGCGCTGGTGGCAAAGGAACATGGGGAAAAATATGTGAAAATTATCAAGATGGTGGTGATATTTTAGATCCAAACGATCCAAATTATGATTCGGATAGTATGGAAAATTGTAAAATTGAAGCAATAATTCCGGTATTGGATGAAGATAAAATTGAACAGTGTGTACAACCAATTATTGCTGAATACTATGAACATGGAAACACTGAAGAAGTGATTGAATCATTGCAAGAGTTTAATTTTGGTAAAAATATTCATATGGTCATTGTTGTAGCAATATCATTGGCAATGGAACGGAAAAATGCTAATCGAGAAATGACATCAGTATTGATTTCTGATCTATATGGTTCTGTATTTCATCAAAATGACATCGAAAAAGCATTTGATGTATTACTTGAAATGCTTCCTGATTTAATGTTGGATACACCGAATGCTGATGAATTGTTAGGCAATTTCATGGCACGTTGTGTAGCCGATGATTGTATGCCACCGATTTATATTAAACGAAAAAGAGAAAAATATCTTGAAAAGCCGCAAAAATGTTCAATTGCATTGGCTTATAATCTATTGAACACGAAACATGCTTTAATCAACGTGGACCGCATTTGGGGCTTTACTGGCGGTATGCGGCCAGTCAAATATTTAATTAATCAAATGCATTTGATTTTAGAAGAATATTTAGTCTCGAATCTGGAAGAGGATGCTGCTGCTAGTTTGAATGAATTAGAAGTTCCACATTTCCATCATGAATTTGTTTATGAAGCGATTGTAAAAGCGATGGAAGATACTAAAGATACAACTATTGACAAAATATGTACATTGCTCAAGTATTTATTCGATTCAGGTGTCGTTTCAATTGATCAATTGAAAAATGTAAGATGAACATATTGTTTTGTCGATTATTTTCTTGAAACCAATTATTTTGATTAAAACAGGGCTATTTACGTGTATTTGAAGAAATGCCAGATATCGTAATTGATGTTCCGTTTGCGTATGAAATTTTGGAGAAAATCAAGACAAAAGCAAAACAATTGGAATCGTTCCCTGAGGAATTGGAAAAAGAATTTCCTCAAAGGTATGTATTTCGGATGAAATTCATTTATTTTTCGTGAATTATTTATTTGAATAAAACTTTTCCATCAAATTCAGAGGACGTAAACGTGTTGTATCCGAAGGCGATGGTAAAATAGTTGAAAGTTAAACAACAAATGCAAAACAACAACAATTTACAATTTTTTCCCGAATATTCTACAACAAAAAAACACTGATTAAAAATAAAACACCAATAATCAATCAAACACAAATCGAATGGCTGGTATCGAAAACAACTACACGCTCACAAAATGAATAATCTACCTTTTGAATGAAAAAGACAATTTTTTTTTTGATTTCATTTCAATCAAAATTTTGCCAATGTTTAAATGGTCTGAAGAAAACTTATACAATACAAACGAATCCACATGAAACAAACCTAAAATACCTTGATTGATTTTCAAGAATATAATCCATGAATATTTTGAATTTACAAAAATTTGTAGATTTTTTTTCCTCTACATATTATTATGGATCCAATGAAAAACCATAAAAATGCGAAAGTGTCAAATCGAATACTATTGTAGAATCAATCAATTCAATAATTGATTTATTCAGCAAAAATTTCAATAATTTTTTGTATCAGAAAACACATGACAATATAATGGCTGTAATGGCTTCAGAAATCAGAATGAAATTTCAAATTCAAAGAAAAAATATTGAAAATTTTTCAGTTTCAAAAAATTTTTTTTTTTCAAAATTTATTTTCAATTTTTATTCAAATAATAATAATAATAATAATAATAATAATAATCATAATAATCATAATTATTATAATGATAATTTACTGTTTATTTTTGTATCATGTTTTTATTTTTTTGTGTGTTTCGAAAAAAATCTGATAATTGAATGTTGAAATATTTCGCATTGGTGTGATGCGAAAATCAATCTGTGATGTGTGTGTGGTCTTGGTGTGTTTGGTTGGATAGAGAATATGGTTATGTGATGTTTGGTTCAAAAATGTATCGATTAGCATGTGATGGATGGTTTTTTTTATATTTGTTGGTGTTGGTGGTCCTCATCGGTGATTATTGTATCGATAAGTCATGGGACTTGAAAAGAATGTCAGAATTGTGTTAGATAATTGTTTGATTGAAATTCATTGAAACCGGAATGAAATTGGCCATGGCCATGATGACGATAATGATCACTGGTCATTGATAAGCTACCAACATGTCATTGTTCTTGGATTTCGCCAAATATTTGTCCAAATTTTGTCTTTTGTATTAATGTTCGGGATCAAAGGTATCAATAATATTCTATTCGATGTCAAGTTCTACTTCAAAAGGTAAGATTTTGAATTTCAGCTAATCGCTATCATTTTAGTTGCCGAAATCGTTTGTGATCATCAATTAAATCAATTGGAGGAATATTCTCGAAGAAATCGCATTCCTCCGATTAAATCAGATTATTTGAGAAAATTGAATTTATAAAATTTTGAAAAAACAAAAGTTAAAATGAAAAAACAAAACAAAAAAAGCACAAAGCCTATGGCACACACTCTCATACATACTGATTATCAAGAAAAAACTCTCGCTTGATTCATCAATTCAACCAATTCAAAGAACAGTCAATTTGAATCTCTGAACTCTTAACTTATCAAGAAATTGACTACTGAAAACACATATGAACAAAAATAGAGTAAATTAGATGAAATGAATTTGAAATTAAATCAGATGTTAATTGATTTTTTTTTTGTTTCATATTTCAAAAATTGAATGACAAATAAGTGAAGAATAATAATAATGTAAAAATGAAGAATTCAAATAACAATCAAATTGAAAATTCGAACAAACAAACAAAATTGTATTACAATTAAAAGAAAATGAAATTAAAAGAAATGAAATGAAAACAAATAATGAATTTGAAACAAAAAATGAAATTCAAATGGAAATTGAAATGAATTAATTCATTTTTCTTGTATTTTTTTTTCTTGTTTTTTTGTTAATTAATTGAAATGAAAATGAAGAATTAATAAAAAGAAATAGCTGCAGCGAACTACTGATTACTAATTACTAATTAATTAATTAATACAACTCAGAAAAAAAAATAAAAATAAAAACATATGGCAATATTTGAATTAGTGATTTCATAATTCACATCACATTTTGTCGCTGATTTTTTTTTTCATTATTTTCTATGTCTACCGGATGACATTTATTTCGAATCTGATTCATGTGTGATTCATGTGCGATTTATGTGATTCGCATTCATATTTCGGATGTTTTTCTTGATTTGATTTTTTTTTTCATTCGTTTCAATTCATACAAGAAAAGATAATCAAACACATATGATAATTATCAGAGACAAAAGATAATGAAAATGATAATGAATTAGTCGTGTTGTCGTTTGATGGTGTTTTGATGTTTGCTGGGTTAGTAGGTGTGTTAGTGTATTGTTCTTGTGGGTGTAAGCGTTTGCATGCGAATGTGTAGCTGTGTTTAGTTTCTAAAATTTCAAAATTATTTTTTTCCATTATTTTCTTGATTTTTCTGCTGAATAAGTCGGTGATAAACAGATAACGTCAAAAAAATGGTAATCTACGACCAAAATGGAAATTATCAGCGGTAAAGGTGATGATAATAATAAGCAAAGTTGAAAGAAAATTATGGTACATTTGGGCGAGAAAATTTCGCTGGAATACTGTGTTCATGTCAAAATATTTAAAAGGTGTCTTGATTGTGTTTGTGTGGTGTGTAAATAGATGTAAAAATGAAATGGGCCAAAACACTAAAAATGATCATTCATTGATTCAGGTTTCAAAGGATTGTGATCATTAATTGACGATTATTAATCGAATCGCCATTAAGAAACGGCTTGACTTATGAGAGGAGAAATATACGAAAATTTCACCCGAAAGATAAAATGAAAATTGATAATCATAGTTGATGGATAAACGAATGAAAAATGCACACACAAACGAAAATCAATTCAAAATAATCTAAATATAAAGCGATGATAAATGTAAAATAACACGCAAACACACAAAGACACACACACACACACTGAAATGGTTGACTTTTGTTCAAATGATTTTGTTTCAAAAAAAAGAGAGGGGTAAGATGAATTGTTATCAGGTTATTATCTTCATCGGAAATCATGTGTTCAAATCTGATGATTATGGAAATGATTTTTAAAGTAAATTCATATGTGTTTACGATGTATTTGTTTGTAATGGAGTGTGTTGATGATAATTATTTCTAAATTAATCTGAATCTGATTTGATTAATCTGAATTTTTTTTGTTTGTTTTAAAGATTTTCCGTATGAATGAATGAATTATGTGATCAAATATTGTATATGGTTATTTATATGGATTTTCTTTTGTTGTATTGTTTTGGTTTGATTAAAATGTTGTCTGAGAATATGATGATGATGGTGATAATGATATTTGATTATATTAATGTTAATATATATTGGTTAATTTGATTTGATTAGAATTTTTAAATTAAATAGAAAAAAAAACTTCAAATTGTTTTCCACCATTGTTTCACACTCCTTAACAATCTTCTTGTGTTTCAAAATATCTAAATGTTGGATTTTCATAGCCATTTATTTGCATATTAATTACATGTTTTTCTTCCGGTGTTGTTGTTTGATTAACTTCAATAAAACCTTGATTATGTGGTGATTGTTGTGTATGTTTACGTAATAATACAATACCAACAATTGTTGCCGTCAATAAGGCGATGCCAGCAAATGATAATGTCAAGTAAACGCTACCATTCCATTTCATTTTTGTATGATAATGTTCACGTTTTATTGAAAAACTCTGAAAATTCAAAGAAAATAGAATTAAGATTTTAATTTAAAATCCGAGTTTCATCAAATTTTCAACTCCTTACCGGTTCATTATGATGGAATGATTGACTTTGTATATATAATGGCTGATTCGAATGTGCAACACGATTTATTTCATTCGATTCAGGATCTTCTTGACTCCAAAAATCATCAATATTTATTGATGATTGTGATGATGATGAAGATGCTGATGATGGTAATGTTTGTGGTTTATTAGTCGATGATGCCATCATTGATGATGATGATGATGATGTTGAATCATTGATATTATCATCATCCATTTGTTGATGTTGTTGTTGTTGTTGCGGTGATTTAATTGATTCATCTTCAATCGATTCTTGATCAAAATTTTTACCATTTTCATCATTATTTTGTTTATTATTTGATTGCTGCTGTTGTTGATCATCGAATTGTTCACGATTTTGTTGTTGTTGTTGTTGTTGCTGTTCGCGATTATTCAATTCATCCAAATTCTTTTGTCTTTCACGTTCAATTTGTTTTTGTGCAACTTCTTCTTCATAACGATTCATAATGTTTAATTCCATTTCATTGGTAATTGTTTGATCGATTGGTATACCACGTAGATTATGCCAATATGTAAGCATACGATATTTAATTTTATCCGAAATCGGTGCAACACGATCCAACATTTGTATTGATTGATTTGCCATTTTAATCAAATCACTTAAATGATCTAATATTGCTTTTTTATCTTTTAATGCTTGTTTTGTAAATGTATTCAATAAATGTTTATAATGATGTAATGTATGCATACGATCTTTTTCTAATGCACGTAATAATTTTTTCAAACATTTTTCAATACGTTTTGTTTTCGGTATTATTTCATCTAATGATTGTGTATAACAATCCATTGCCGATTTTTTACGCATATTTATTATTGACATAACACGTTGTTGATGCATCGAAATGATTTGACGTTTTTCAGCCGAACTTTCCTCTTCTAATGCTTCGACCGTTTTTTGAAAACGATTTGTCATACGTTTTTTGAATTCATCAGCTTTTTTCATATCTTTGATACGCATTTCTTGATATCGTTCCTCTAATTCACTCCATTCTTTCATGACCTATGATTTGACATAATTTTAAATTGAAATTGACCAAAAAAAAAAAATAAATAAATAAATCGAATGGATGAAATAAAGAATGACAAATCAATTCAAATTGAAAATATTCACCTTTGTAACCTTTAATTTGTGATCATCATCCAATGCTTTTTGTGCATCTTTATATGCTTGATGTTCTTTTTGTGAATTAAAATGACTCAAATAATATTTAATCGGTGTTTCGGTTGTCGTTGTTGTTGTCGTGGTCGTAGTAGTTGTTGTAGTTGTAGTCGATGGCTGTCTTGATCTTGATGGTAAATCATCAATATCACTATTATCATCATCAAAATCATCATCATCATAATAATCATCATCATTATTTTGTCCATTATCATGATCATCATTATTATTGTTATTATTATCATTATTATCATCGTTATCATTATCTTCATCAGATGAATCTGATTGATCATTATTATTATTATTATTATATGAATCATCCATATGTTTGTTTGTTGACCAATAATCTTGTTTGTTATTGTTTGACATTGAATGCATATTCGATGCAGCAACTGCTGCAGCATGATTTATGGACGTTTGATCATGTTGTTGTTGTCGCTGTTGTTGTTCATTATGCAATGATGATGATGATGAACGTGGACAACAAACAAATTCAACACCAGAAAATATGCCAACACCACATGGTAATAACATTGCATAGCTTTGTAATTTCATATTACGTATCGAACAGCTAATTATTGCCGTATGATTCCAATATTGTGAATTTTGACATAAACTTTTATTATGTATATGATCAAATACACAATGTTCAGGTACTAATAATGCATCACTTTGAAATGTACCCTCTAAACACCGATAAGGTTTAACATAATGTTTTGTTTTACATTTTGTTTGTCCTAATTTACACCATTCAATACGATTATATTTATTTGATTCGACAATATTCCTAATATCTTTTTTAGGATATACCTAATTAATTTAATTCAAAAAGTAAAAGATTAATGATAAGAACAATGAATTAAATTGAAATTATGACATGAAAAAAATTATAAACTCAAAATTAATCATTTAAATATCTAGGCAAATATCATTCTAGTTAGTCTATAATCTGATTGACATTCAAAATGTCACGAAATCTGATTTGAGGATGAAGAAATATTTATTGTTTCTTCACCAGTTTAAACTTGAATCTATTTCATGTCATAAAAATGGTATTTTGTTTCAAAACTCTTCGTTTGAAATACATAAATAAATAATAAATCTTTATTTATCGGTGCTCTGCCTAAGCATTTGCACCTATTGTATATGATATTTCGTACAAGATGAAATGAATTAGATCAGTTTGAAATACATGGGAAATATTATGAACGTCATTTTCTAATCACATTTGAATTCATGCGTGTTCGAAATCGATAAAAACTCATAATTAAATAAATAAATGATAACTAATTTAGTGTAAATCTAATATAAACAATATTAATAAATAAATGATTAATTAATTCATTTCTTCAAATAAATGAGAAAAGATTAGTCATTTGAATAATTACCTTACGACAATATTCCAATATTTCCAATGAATTTTTTGTACAAACAGCTTTCGTGTCCATATCGCTAATCCATTTATTATTATCTTCATTTAAATATTGATTATAATATTTGCCATGACCACATAATATGGCGACCATAGGTTGAAAATGTCCATTACCATTATTGCCGCCATTATTATTATTATTGTAATTATTATTGATTAAACCATTATTATTGTTATTATTATTTAATTGTGTTTGATCAATATTTGCTGCTAATGCCTGTATTTATTATTTTAAACGATTGAAACAAAAATAGAAAAAATAAGATACAAATTAATGCAAATAAATACAAATTGAATTTAATACTTAAATAATCAATTAATTCCGGAACAAAAAGCTCATTAAAAATAAATAAACAAATAATTACGATTGATTCATTCATGAAATAAATATTTTTAATTCAAAGATTCAATTTATTTTCTCAAAAATGATTCATATTTATTCTTAGAATCCTCATTAAACGATAATAAATTGTATTAAATTAAATGAATTATTATTGAATAAAATGTGAATTTGTCCCTTTGAAATCAATTGAAAACCGGAGCCTTCTACAAATGAATTGAATGGTGAATGGTCTTGAATTCAATTTAGTGTCGTTCAAGTCTAAAATTTTTGATTTGAAACTTTCAATTCTAAGACATTTCAATTCATTTTGAAAGAAACAAATTGCTCAAAGAAAATAAAATGATAAATAAGCAAAAGAATTGAATTTGAAATTTCTAAGAATTTATTTCTCTGAATATTTCTCAGAACATTTTGTCATAATCATCATTTTTCTCTTTATTATATTCACAATTGACATTTCAATTCAATTTAAACTTCAAGTTGTTTGCATTACATTATTTGATGCATTAACATTTGGACATTAATATATTGATAATATCAATATTTACTAATGTTTTTGTTGCATAATTCATTGCTGCTAAATTTTAGTAAATGAAATAAAAATGTTTTGGGAGGGGGAAAACAAATATTATATCAAACGAAATCTGTCAAAAAATGTAATGAAATAATTATGTCTCTCACATATTGGACAACATGAATGCAAATATTCATCGTTATAATTTCTTCTTATTCGCTTCATCAGAATCTTTAAGAATTTCCAAAGAATCTTAGAGTCTAAGAATCTAAGAATCTTACAATGATGATGATTGAAGCGAAATTCGCTGGAAACGAATTTGTCAGCGCAAACAGAATTCTGCCAAATTCAAAAAATACATAATGAATAAATGATGAATAATGAGAAAATTTCTTCGGGAGTAATTTTTTTTTGTACCGAAGTAATGCAGGCATTTCTTCAATTCAGAAATTATTTCTTATTCAAAATAATTTCAAAATGATTTTGATTGAATTGAATTGAATTTAATTCAAATAAATCTGAATCGAGTCTACGATCAATTTAATTGAAATTATGAATTTTTTCGATTCTAAAGAATATCCATCTTCTTCAGTACCGAGAAATGTTTGAATTGATTAAATTCTAAAGAATATTCATCATTATTTTAAATGACGAATAAAAGTAAAAGTTTCGCTGAATGGATGATGTGTGTAACGAATCATTTACGATTAGTATTGTTTGTGTGTCTGTGTTTCAATTTGAAATTTTAAATGTCAGAACTTTGAATGATGGAATTTTGAATGTTAGAATTTTGAAAATCATTTTTTTTTTTCATATGAATCTATGTTGAATTTCTATTGCGATTCGGCTGAATATCCTATTGAAATTCTCTGTCAATTCATGAATGGAAATGCTCTCGCTTTCGTCAATGGCAGCGAGAATCCTTTGGCAAAACTTCGATTAAATGAATCATTGATTTTATTCAATTCATAGAATATATTTTGTGATTGAAAACAATTCTTAAACAATAAAAATTTCAATTTAAACGAAGAGAAAGTGAAATCGGGGAAATCTTTTTTTTCCAAATTTCCAAAACAATCAAACAAAAAAACATTGAATTTAATGATTTTTCAAACACACAGCGAGCGAGCGAGCGAATCAGTGAAAAACAAGCGGCCACCATCATTGGGAACATCGAGAACAACATTGATCAACATCGAACATCAAAAAACATCGGCAACATCGTGTATATATGTGTTTACCATGAAACAATAACGAAAACAAAAATTCCCCGAGGATTTTCCCTTATTATTATTTGTTTGTTTATTGTTAGATTTGTAATTTGTGCTTGTTATTATTTTGTTGTTTGTTGTTTTATCTGGGCCCCAAACGGCCTAACTTGTTCATTGTTGTTGTAACATTGATTTTTTTTTACAAATAAACAAACAAACAATAACAAACGACGAACGATCATATAAACACTGTAAAACTCTCTGGCCTGTGTGTGTGTGTGCGTACATATACATCATATATCATCAGTATCACCACCATCATCATTCATGATTCATTGAATATTTACCAGAAAATTTTTTTTTGAAACAATAAAATATAATCTTATTTGTTTTTGTTTTGTTTGTTTGTATTTCAAAACACAGAAAAATAAATTCTTCGATCAACGATCACAAATATTATTGGATCATTAAATTCTTCGAAATAATAATATTCTTTGCCTGTAATTTCAATGTTTATTCACAGCGTTTTGCATCGATTTTCATCATCATTCCTCATCAATATTGATGATATTAATTCATCATTATTTTTAGTTTCACTATGAAACTTCTGAAAATAAAATCTTTGATCAATCGCTAACATATTAGGGGATTTCATTTCAAAAAAAAAAAAAAAAAAAATGTTCAGAAGCTGAGCAGTAGCAGCCTCGATGATTGCATTGGCTCAATCATATTCTGAGAAAAAAAAAACGAAATTAAATGATGAACAAAGAATTCATGAATTCTGTTTGATTCGACATTATTCTGTATTCAAGAATTCATGAATTTTACATTATTCTTCATTGAAGAATTCATGAATTCTATATATAGAAATTCATCATCATCATCATCATTGATCAATGATTGTGTTCACGTTGATGATGATCGATTGAATTATATTCATTGAAATTATATATAAGTGTGTTTCAACATATGTATTACATAATATATTATTTTGGGCATGTTGTAAATATCGCTCAAACACACGCAAACACATATACATACGGTTAAATATAAATACGGTTATTATTTTGATTTGACAAATATTCTTTGATAATAAATGAACAAAATGCTGAAATATATTCAACATTCAATCAATATACAATTACAAATATACGAATTGATTTAATACATTTCAATACAAAGTAAGCGTATATTCTACGTATACATTTTCCAATATATACTGGTTCTTTGTATCAAAAATGTAAATATTCAGTGCAATTTCAATCAATAAATTTCAATTTCTCGAAGAAAATTTCCCATACCTTTTACGATTGCTATAAATCTACAGAATTATTGACAGAATAATTTGCATAGAGAGAATGAATGAATGAATTTAAGTCATTTACTTTGCATGATAATAATAATAATGGGAATAATCATGATAATTCAATTCATATTTGCATAATATTTTTATATGTCAATCAGCATATGCATAAGCTTAATGTATATTTAATGGCATTTGTATTCTTTGAAAATATGTGGAAAAAAATGTGGAGAAATATAAATACAAATTTACTCTTGAATTCATTTATTTGATTACATTATTTATTTATTTATCATTATTTTTTTTCATTTTATAATTCAATATTTAATTGAAATTTACCGCAATTCAATTGGATCAATATACAAGTCATATAATTCAAAATAATATAATACATTTATGGATAATAATAATGATAATGATGATAATTGTGCGTGTTGGTATTGGTGGTGGTTGGTGATGGTGGGTGCTTTAGTTATTGTCAATAGTCTTATTATTGACTTAATGATAACCAGACATTAATGGAATGAAAAAATATAACAAAGAGACGTGAATATTCGGATAGAATTGAACAAAATTCAATTTTCGAATGGAAATTTAATTTTGTTTTTTTACAGGAAATTAATTTTGATTAATCATTGAATTGGATCGAAATTGAAATTGAAATTAATTCACCTCAAAATTCAGAAATTCAATGATGATAACCGAAATCAATCTAAATTTGAAATTTAATACAGTTGATAATCTAAGCAATCAATTACCCGGATGATTCTATGGAGAATATTCTTGATTGAAGGTCATGAAGAATTGAATCAATTTAAATGAAATAAAATGTCATTTGGTTTTTGGTTTGGAATTTTTCCCAGCAAAAAATTTCGAAAAAAAAATCCTGAAAACATTTTCTGTCAACAAAAAAAAATCACTTTGACATTTTTGTAGAATTTTTCAATTTGTGAAAATTCAATCAACAATTAAATTCTTGATTATTTTTTTGATTATTCAAAGATAATTCAGAGAATATTGTTGTTGTTGTTTTTGGCATAATCATTTCATAACACACAGAACTCATTCAGACCAACACACAGCATTCACACACACACGCACATTCATTATAAGTTAATAAATGGAATTAAAGGAATTTTGTTTTTACCCAGAATTTGACGGCATTTAATAGGGTCCCTGGGTACTTTTCAATGCTCGCAATTAGCAGAATGACATTTTCAAAGACATTTTTTTCTGTTTACTCGTAAGAACCAAGAGAAAAACGATTCAAAATTCATAAAAATCCAATTGTAGATATTCGAAATTCAAAGTTGACCATGACCGATTGACCAGGCCTAAGAGTATGGATTGTAATTATAACCTTTAGAATTTGACCTTGATGACTTTGAATTCAATATTTTACTTTAAGATTTCAAGAAAGTTCTCACATACCACAAAAACTGATTGAAAACTTTTGACATTTCAATCAGTTTTCTTCCAAATGCAAATCTAAGAGATATATATTTTACGGAGAAATACACACACACACACACACACAGCAATTTCTTATTCCAAATTTCTGATTTGAATATTTGATAATATTCAAATCAAAATTGTAAAAATTCAAATTGTTAAAAATTCAATTTTGTTAAATTTTGTTTTCAGTTTTGCAGTGGTGCTGTATCATCATTATTGCACCTATCGACGATGATTGATTGAATCAGTCGAAACAATGTGAATACATTGAAACAATATGAATACATTGAACTAAAGAATACAGAATAGATACGAAAACGACAAGATGTCAAAATAAGGAAAGAATTGAATTCTATTTATTTAAAGAAATTTTACTTGGAAATTTTACATTTCATCCAAATTTTTTCAATTTGTTTCCCTGCATATACAACAAATGCCAAATTGCAAATGCACTTTGTCAGAAAACATTTTTGGGGGAAAAGTGTGTTTGTTTAAGAGAATGTGTTTGTAATACATGTTCATTGTGAATGAGCATTTGTTTTTTCTTTGAACCTTAACGAAAATAAACTTCTTTTGTAATCATCATTCATTTGCTTTGAACATTAGCGAAACTGAATTGAATTGATATGAAATAAATTGAAATTCAAATGAAAAAACAGATCATTCATTAAGATTACTCAGAATAAAAAGTTTAAAAATGAGTTCGAAGATGCGACGAAACTTTCAATATGAAACTTGTAAATACGAAAAATTCCAATGAATTTCAAATTTGAAATTTTCCAAGCTTTCGCGTTCATCATTCTATAATCTCTCTGCGTTGTTCAACAACCAAAAGCATTTGATTGATTAGTTCTTTGTAGTTTGCCTGGAAAAACCTGGAAACAAAATCACCACCGAAACTCTATCTCTCTTTGTTTGTTTGAACCCCAAAAGAATTCAAGGATAAAATCGGCCTTTGGCCAGAGGTCAAGCACACCGAAATGGACACACGCACGTACACGCCAGGTGTTTTTCGAGGCAAAAATTGATTAGAGATTTTCACCTTTTTTAAAAGGGTTTGTTCCTCTCCTTGTTCTTGTTAATTTAATTTACAGCTGGTTTAAATTTCAATTTTCAATACAAAATCATCAACTGACTGAAACTACCATTGAATGGTGTTACAAGATATTTAATATCAAGCGAAATGATTGAATAAAATGAATCGAATTTTTATACTTTTTTTGGTAAAATAAACAAATAATAATAATGAATTGATAATTGAAAATACGTGGCAAAAACGTGCAAATCATTTCAAAAAATTTTTGAATTAAAATTTCTCTTCAAGTCTTTTTAGCAATCCTCATCTTCATTATCATTATCGTACAATCAATCAATCAAATTGAAATTCACATTTTACTTCATACACAGACATTTACAATGTTGGATCTTCGACCTACGCTCGTTCTCTCAAATACCTTCAATTTTTTCATATCAAAGTTTCAAATAAATTACTTTGCTGCTGCTGCTGCTGCATATGTTTTTTATGAGTGGATTTATTTATTGGCCATAATTTTTTACAAGCTTACAAGCATACAAACAAACAATAAACAAACGAAATTTGACTGGTTGGTGGATGTTTTTTCAATTTTGTTTCGTTTGAATTTGTTCAAAAAAAAAAAAAAATTAAAACAAAATAAATAATTTCTTGATAAATGATTCTAAAATGATTGTAGAAAAATATTTCAGAACCGAATTAGGAAATATGTGTACATTGAACAACAAAAAAAACATGAGGTTGAAATAATAAGGTTAAATTGAAATGGCAGAAAAATAAAATAAAATAAAATAAAAATCAAATCTCTGCATTTGTAATGTTGAATTGAATTTGTATATTTTCTATGCAATGTACATATAAGGAAACTTGATTTGTTTATTTTCAATTTTATTCGATTTCAATTCATATTTATTCATCGTCGTTGTTGTTCAATGATTTAATAGAATGTAAATAAATAAATTTTCTGGAAAATGAAAATTTAAAATATATAAAAAAAATGTAAATAAATAAAAATTTAAACTGAATAAATTTTGAAATATTTGTTCAAGAAATGTATTTCGATTCATTTCATTTCGAAAAAAAATTGGCCAATTTGGCTGCACATAATGTTTGTGGTGGTTGCTGTTGCTTTGCATATGCAAATATAAATGTAAAAATCATATGACAACACACACAACAAACACACAAGAGACTGAATGGAGGGGGTGGTGTTGGAGGGGAAATGGATACAAATAGAATTGGAAAATTTACAAAATTATTTCTCCAGATTTTCTTTTTCTTAAATATCAATCAGACAATGATATATGTGCTTGCGTGCCTGTATATTTGCTTGATTTCTAAAGTTGAATCTGGAATTGTAATTTGAAAATTTCAAATTTCAAAAAAATGTCTACAAAATATAAGTCTTGAAAGCAAATAAGAAATCTAGAAGAGAGATAGATAGATCCATTAGGAATCATTAGAATCCTAAAAACAGAAAAAATCTAGATTATTCTGGTTTTAATTTCCTGATTCATTTTTTTTCTAATTAATATTTTGAAATGATATTTTGAAATGTATTTCATTCATTTTTACATGTTAATGAATTCTTATTGAAATACTAATTATTATTTTCATTTATTTTCAATATTTTTTTTCATTAATTGACAATCTGATGAATCTAATGGATATTATTATTATTATTATTATTATTATTAATGAATGAATCAATTGATCTAATACATATCAAATATATTTGAAATTAACTTGAAATGAAGAATAGAATATTTAAAACAATATTCCAAAATTAATGGAATTATGTTTGTATATTCGGAAGATTCATTAATATCTAAATGAACATATGAAAATATTTATTTCAAACAAAATCATGTCAATCATCATTAGTGTGTGAAATTTATACATTTCACCGAAATTCATAATATTGAAAATTTGTTGAATGAAAGAAAAATGGATAAAATCGAAATGAAATGAAATATAAAATTAAAAGCAAAATGAAAAAAAAGCAAATGAATGAATAGGAATAGGAATAGGAATGACATTTCCGTTTCAATGAATTTTCATTCAAAATTAATTTCAAATATGGTGATATACCAGTGTGTATATGAGAGTAATGATAATGATAAATGAAAAAAAAACCAGAAAATGAAAAATTTTCATTATTTTTTGTTTTGGTTTTGTTCCATTCTTTCGACAAAATTTTAATCAGTTTTTCATTTTTCATTTTTGCATTTCATTCATTCAATGGTTTTTTATGTGATATTTCACATGAATGATATGCATATAATAAACACAGAGAGAGAGAATATGAAATGTTTACGGCTTTTTAGATATATCATTAATTTCAAATTATTTTGTGTTTTCGGCTTCGAAATAAATAAATTCTATATTTGTCAATGCATATTCTCTCCTCTCCTATCATATGATAGATAATATTCAATTTCTGCTTGAATGATTGATTTGATATTTGTGGTTTCAATTCTTGGCTTTGGTTTTTTGTTTTGTTTTGTTTTGTTCGGGTTTTAAAGCTCAATGTATTGTTATCATTTTTTTCTTTTTTGTAAAATAGAAAAATCATAAAATTCAAAATATTTCAGATTCAATATGAAGTATTGGTTGCATGTTCGATTTGATCATAATTATAATTCAGTGGTATTCATCATTTTTTTCGAGTAAAAATAAAAAATGATAAATTATTGTTGCTGTAAACAATTAATTAATAATTTGAAACCTAAATACATCAATAATTGTGACATATTTTTAATGGAAAAATTGAAAATTGACGCCTATTCACATCAGTTTGTTGGTTTGTTTCAGTTTAGAGTTTGATTGGTTTCAGTTCATTTTTGTTTTTTCATTATTTGTCAATCATGATATATGAGAATTGAATTTTATTTCATTTTTCTCGCATTTATTCTTCCTATATTTTTGAATTTGAGTTCAGAAAAAAAACTGGTTATTTTCAAGTAATAAAAGGGATGCTGTGTGTATCTAATGGTTTTTTTTTCAAAGTATATGTGTTATTAGACATTTATATATAGATACACATGTGTGTGTGTGTGTGTGCACAAAGTAATTGCATTCAATTTTATTGAAATATAATAATTCATTGAATCGTGATTTTGTTATTCGATTAAATAGTGATGATAATAACATATATTAGTAAACGAAAAAAAATGAATAAATAAGTAAAGGATTATATAATAATTTAGAGGAATTTTTTTCGTTTCTCACTCACATTCACTTGTAATAATAAAATCATTTTAATTCCGGAATAATAATTCTTTTTTTTCTTCAATTTAAAATGTAAATAAGTAAATAAATCAAGAAACACAAATTGAATGCCATTAAAAAGGGTAAAAAAATGAAAATCACATACCTCAACATAGGCCAATGCTTTTTCAGCTAATAGCGTTGACGATAATATACAAATAAATAGTATATTAATCGTTGTGCTCAATTGTAGATTCATGATTTATTTTTGGTTTATTGTATGATTTCGATGAAAAATTGATTTTTTTTTCCTTCAATGGATTGAAATATAAATGGAATTTGAACTTGATGATGGATAATTTTCACAAGTAGTATTTCCGAATATCACTGAAATTCTAATACTTCAACAATAAAATGAATTATTAATGATGTTATTCGATTGATGATGTATTATGTATTTCGATTGCTAAAATAAAAACTGTGGTTTTTCAATTATTTTTTTTTGTTTGTTCAACACAATAATCATAAACAATATTATTATTATTCTAATTAATTATTATATTAATTAATCTAGAATTTCTTTACGATTCTATGATTTTTTTCTAATTGAAAATCAATTCAATGTGTGATGTGTGTAATGTTGTTATGATTTTTGATTATTATTATTTTTTCTTTTAAAATAAATTGTTTTGATAATCCAAAAAAAATTCGTTCGAGTAGAAGAGATGAGTGAAAACACTTGTGATAATAATAATGATGATGATGATGATAATACTAATAATAATGATGATACACAAGAATAAATTGGGAACAAATTGGCAGAAAAAAAAATACCAAGAATTTTGTTTTGTTTTTTTTTTTTTTTTTTTTGAAATTCACTGATTGAATTGAAATATTCTGCAATCAAAAGGAATGATGAATATACTGCTGAATGGATTTTTTTTTCTTATTTTAAGAATGTTGAAAGTAGAATTTTGATTCAAAATAATGATGACTCTTGAATTGCTGATGATGATGATGATGATGATGATGATGAGGAATACTGCTTGTTATATTTGTGAATCTAGAATAGAATAAAATAAAATAAAACAAATTCAAATTCAATTAATCCATTTCATTTCATGTTCATTATATTTTCATCAAAATAATTGTGTCGTTGCTCGTCAATTTATCTCAAATATTATGATGTACTGAACATTTTTTTTTGTTTCAATTTACTCAAAATCCTATTTGGTTAGTTACTTGTCATTAACTCTAAATGTGATTAAATTATAATAAATCATTGATGACAAACAAAAAAAAAAATTTGAGAAAAAATTCAGTTTTGTCTCAGTGTACAAAGTGATTGCTATGGTGGTAAACTAGGAAGGGATATATGGAATATGATAAATGAACAAAATTCATTTAGAATTATTGAAAATTGACCATAAAACAATGGTGTAATACTCGGAGTTTATGATGATTTACAGTCGCAATCGTTGTTGTTGCTGTTGGTATCGTTTTTTACAGTTTTCGGTCGATCGTTGTTTTGGTTATTATTTTAATATCATTTCATGATTATTTGAAAGAATGAAAATTCTTTTCAAATGATACATGGATACATGAGAAAAAAAAATTATGACAACAAATGATAATAACAACAAACAATCAATGATTGTTTTTCATTTACAACTACGAAAAAAAAAAGAAATATGCACTATTCAATATATAATTTTTTTCGTTGTTGTCGATGGATATGAGATTGAGAATGGGTGTCGATGATATTAATATTATTATTGTTTTGTATTTTGTATTTTTACAATATTTTTTCTATGATCAATCTAAATAAATGATAAAATCTTTTTGCTTGGTTTTACCATTTTTTTATTTATTTCTGATGATGATAGTAGTAAATATATTTAATTTAACGATTCATTTTTTATGGTAAAATAATGAATTTTTGGTATTTTCTTCATTCTTTCTCTCTCTCTTTATTTTCATTCTCTTTCTTTTGGTAGTAGCATCAATATTTGGTGTTGATCAGATTAGATTATTGATTTTTGATAATTTCATTTATATATATTTAGAAATAAACATATATACATCAGTGGTATATAAATGAACATATGTGCATTTGGTAGTAGAAGATACGGTATGTGTATTTTTGTTGGTAACAACAACAACAACAAAAAAATTTGTTCCAATTTGCTTTGCATTATTATCAATGAATTATTTTGGTTTGGACTAAAATAACTAAAATAAACTTACCTTCTATGGCTTCTTCTTTGCTATATATGAGTAGTAGTTAGGCAGTTATCTGATATTGATGAACACATATAAACTCTCACTCACACCCAAAACCCAATGATCACAAAATATAGATTGAAAAACATTTGTATATCACAAGTACATGACAATGTCCTTTGAAAAAATTTGGAACATTTTTCTTGCTCATCTTCTTTTTAGCAGAATCATACATTGATTTTATATATTAGACCGAATATTTTGTTGTTATGACTATGACAAGTATATATCTCAATGAGCATCATAAATAATTTTGACCATAGAACACTATGAAAAATGATTCGATTTCTTTTTGTTGTTATGGTGTGTTTGTGATATATTTACCTTTTATTTCACTATTTTCTATGTTCAAATATCACAATGACAAATGTACACAACACAGAGACACAGACACACTAACTTCCATATATAAATAATGAATTAAAAGTATATTTGAATTAAATTGAAGAGAATCATATTTTCTTCGTATATGTTCATATATCGTCGTCTTGTTTATGGTATTTTTTTTCATTTCATCATTTTGAATGAATGGAATTCATAGAAAAAAATTTCGAGAATTTCAGTACTTTGCTACCACCTCGGAGATTCGATGGTGTTTCCAACATTCTCATTCAAAACATTTTTTTCAATTTTCAATTTACAATTGTCAATGACAAAAAGTGGTTCAATTCGTTGTTGTTGTTGTTGTTGTTGTTGTAGCGTTGATATTTGGTATTGGTATTTGGTTATTGTGCCTCTATAGCTTTGTATAATACAATGAAGATTTAATTTTATTTTACATTTTCATTATTCCAAAAAAAATTGAATGGGTTTTCTTTTTTTTCGATCATCATCATCATCATCATCAAATAATAGAAAATTCATTTTGGTTCATTTTATTCTTTTTTTTCACGAAACAAATAATAAAATTCAATATTTTTTTTTATTTTCATAATAAATTTTCAAATTTGGAAAAACCTTTTTCTATATACTTGATGTAATAATGTCGTTTTCTTTCTTGAATTATCTGGAATAAAATAATAATAATAATAAAACATTAAAGATGAATAAATAAATAAATAATTGCATATAAATACAAATGAAAACACACACACACACACACACACATACATGGACACACATATATTCTTCACTAATTTCGTTGCCCATATACGACAACATTGAGAAGATATCAGAAAAAAAATGTTACATGTAATTTTTTTTTAATTTTAATATCAATTATATTACTTGTTTCTTTATCTTCATATGTTTTTAGAGTCCACCACCACCGTTCTTCCATCATCTTGTGTGTATAATCACCATCATTGGAAATTAAAATTTTCTCTTTTTGGAAAATTATTTATTTTTCCTTCTCGTTCTTCTTCTATTCAATAATATTAATGTTTTTGAAAATGGACTCTTTTTTCAAAGGTTCAATCATATGTTCATCACATAAGTATTGAATCGAAGAATATTTTATTTTTATCTTTGTTTATTTAAATAATTTTAAATTGAATTTGAAATTATTCAAAATAATTCAAAATTTTCGCTTTACCATATGAAATCATCGATTTTTATCAATTAGTATCTTGATTTTGAAACATTTTATTCATTTTTATCATGTCATTCCTTCAAAAATAGAAACAGATCACAATTAATTAGCGAGATTAATTTATATTTTCATGATATTTCCATGAAATTTGAAATTTAAAATTTTTGAAATTTGAAATTTCAAAAAATTTCAAAATTTGCACCCACTCAAAATGGCGTCTGCAGCGGCCAAAATACAAACAAAAACATAACGTTCGAATTCGATCAAATTCGAACCGTTCGAAACGGACGGCCTACTACCCCCTGTGCTCTAAAAAAACTAGGAAGTGGAATATTCGAAGTGAAAGAAAAAAAATCGAATTTCGAATTTTGATTTAAATTCGAATAAAACAACGCATGCGTAACTTTGAATTTGCTTTTTTGTTTTGCCGCCCAAAATCCGAAATTTTCCCCAATTTTGGGTTGTGAAATTTACAAAACAATCAAAATATATAGAACTTTGGCATTTTCCCTTCTTTCTATCTGTTTTCTATTCAGCAATGGTTAAACGAAAGAATTCATTTGACCATTTTATCATTGATTGTAGATTATTTCCCCCACATATTTTGTTGTTTGAAATTCCTGAAATTATTCGAAGATTCTTTTGGATTCTATCATCAATCGTTTTCCTTTCATTGTTTGTTTTTTCATTTGTACAAATAAAATGATGTTTAAAACAAACAAACAAATAGATTTCATTTGTTTCAATGATGAATAAAGTTTGAAAAAAACAATAACAAACTATTAAACCGATTGTCGGAAATTAAATTCTTGAATTCTCATCTTTTCGAAACAAGATCAAATACAAATAATAATAATGATATTATAAGTGATCATAATCGAATGAATCTTTCCTTTTTCTTTCAATTTTTAATTTTATTATTCTTTTGTCAAGTTTCGTTGTTTTTAATTCGGAAGAGATGAATTTTGAAGCTGCAAATCGTACGAAAATAAAATGAAAATTAAATCAAAACTTTTGTCGTTATGAGAATTTCGTTTTTTCTGCTTTATTTCACAATACCTTAATGTCCATTAAGATTTAATTTAATTGCGAAAAATTCAATTAATTCAAAGAATTTTTCCGAGAAATTCAAGAAATTTGAAAAAAAAATTTCAAAGAAAATTTTTCAAAACATTACTTTAGCGCCATCTGGCGTTTCGGAATGTAACTGAAATTTTCTAAAAATCATTTCGTAAAATGATCTTCGGAAATGAAAAACAAGAAACAACCAGAATCTTGATCAAATAAAAAACAGCCCGAAATAATTATGGCATTGATTTGATCGAAGATAAGCAGGAGGAAAAAACTTCAAGATCATTGAATAAGAAGAATCTAAGGAATAACTAATAAAATAAAGGAAACATAAATCATGACAGGAGGCCCATTTTTGTGATGATTATCATTGATCGAGCAAAGGTTGGTTGGGCAATTTCATCAAATTAAAATCAAAATCATTGAAGAATTTGCGAAAGAAAACGTAGGTGATTAACTAAGACTAAAGAAAATGTGCGCTTCGTAACATTGGAAAATGACAGAGACAAAGACAGGGCCCGGAAACTTCAATGATGATAAACACATTAAATGAAGAATGACTTTGACATCGAAGATGAATCGATTAATGACTTAAATTTCAACGATAATCAATGATAATAAACCATGAAACATGTGAAAAATGGCAGAAAAACAGAGCAACCATCTATTCAAAGCATTAAAATCAAGTCGCTTGAAATTTGACAATTCAAAACGAATGAATTTGTCATAAATTTGTTTAATTCATTTTTGAATTTCATATTAAAAATATTTCATAATTCATAATTCATAATTTGATCAGTGAATCTTCGAAGTAGAGCTGTCAACCATAAGACATGAGACCATTTGTGTCATCAAAAAAAGAAATGGAAAAATTTCGAAAATTTTAAAAAATTTTTCCCGTAACAAACATTTGAGTTGAACAATATGATCATTAATTTCGTTTGGCAACATGTCTGAATGCAAAAATCATTCCAATTTTCTTAAGATTTAATTCATTTGAATCAAAAACAGTTTAGTGACAACAAACTGACAACAACCGAATCATATGGTTTGAATCATTATGAACATTTCAAACATTTTCAAACATTCAAAAGCCAAAAAGCATTCAGACACTTAAAATTTAGATCAAATTTAAACAATTTCTGTTCCCCCATTATGAAATTATACATTTAATTCAATTATGATCATCATTACCATCATTGAAATTATGATCATCATGATCATCACCATCGAGTCAGTCATTTTCGGTTATCATTTATGCGTGTAGGTAAGCATTTATGTGTATGTGTGTTCTGGCAATGAAATGGCAGGAAAATTGTTTCAATTTTACCACCACCAACCACCAACAACACCAGCAACAACGGCAACAGATTTTTCTCTTTAAATCTTCGTCAAATTCCTGGTCTTTTTTTTCTGACTTTTCGTTCTTGAAACAGCTTCATCATCATCATCACCATCATCATCCTCATAATCATCGTCATCCTCATCATCATGATCATCAACATTATCATCAACGCTTCATAGATAATCAAAGCTTGAATATCTAGTTTGATTGTGTGTTTCTTTTTCATTTCTTCTTTTGTTGTTTGTCTCGGTTTGTTGATGAATTGAATTGAATAGCAAGAAAAAAAAGGTGTTTCAATTGTTTTCATTTGTTAATGAATGAATGAATGAATGAATGCTTTGAATTAATATATGAATGAATTGAAAAGATGCATGAATGATTATGAAATTTTAAATGAATAAATAAAAATGTGAATGAATTAAGAGTGAATAATTGAATTATGAATGAATATGAATTGAAATATGAGCAATATGAGAAAAAGTAGAAACCTATGAATGGCTGTATAAATCAACGAATGGATAAATGAATGAATTACAAGTGAAAAACATTTAATTCAATTATGAATCAATGAATAATTGAATGAATGAATGAACTTTGAACAATTTAAATCGTTTTTATTGAATTATCTGTGATTCGACATTTTTTTCTTAATTATTTGAATGATTTTCAATCGATACGATCAAATATCGATGGTTTAATCATTCAAAAGCCTCCAAATGACCTCAGAATGTCCATTGATTAATTGATTGATCATCGAATACTCCGTATTTTGACCATCTGAAGAATCGATTTGAATGACAATCAATTACAAAAAACAGCGAATCAGCTAAATCAAAAATCTTTTGAAACATGACCACCATTTGTTGATATCAATTTTTTATGAATGGAAATTCATTTCCATCACCACCGCCACCACCACGACCAACGATAACAAACATACACATCTGCTACTGTAATTGTTGAATTTTGATTCTTACATTTTGAATACAAAGAAAAATTTGTAATTTTTACTTCCACAATTTACATTCATTGGTCTCAAAACATGATATTCGTTTGATAATATATACGAAACAACGGCACACACTTATACAAACACGAATACATTTGAAACATTCAAATGATGAAAAAAAAATCAAATGTGTTCAAAGATAATCGAGCATCAACATCGAAAGCAAAAAGAAAATTTTTGAAAAAACACCTGGCCATTCAATTTTTTCGATGATAATAACAATAGAATTACAATGTGAACATGTTTTTTGAGTGTAAATATATTGAACAGCAATTATCTTTGTTTACGATGGTGATGGTGGTCAAGACATATTTGTAGTATTATTAGTGTTATTTCAATGATAATTTCTTCTTTGAAATTTGTGGTTAGACACACACATACACACAGAAATTTACAATATCACCAATTACTATGTGATTGTAATATTATCATTGATATTTCTCATTGAATTGATACGATGACCATGTAAATTTGATTTTCGGAGAATTTTGAATATTTTTTCTTGTGAATTCTTCGATGAAGTAGTAAAATTAATGTTTCATAATTAAAATTCAGAGAAATAAAATGGAACATCGTAAACGTATTTATATATTCATTACATTTTTCCTATGTACAATATCGTTAGCATTGTTAACATTATCATTATCAACACATCATTGGATTGAATCGAATCCAATACGTTTGATTGCGATGAAATATAATAATAATAGTTTACAATTGACATCGACAATATCATCATTGACAAGTGATAATGGTGATGATGATCAACAATCAACAAATGATTATGATGTATCATTAATGAAAAAATTTCGTGGACAAATTTATTTTGGCCTATTTCAAGGTACGAAAATTCTTAATTATGGTCTTGGTGATCGTACAACAATTATTTGGTGTAAGTTTTTCTTTGTTGATTTATTTCATGAATTGATTTTTAATCATCTTTTATCTGGTTTAATCTAGTGAAACAAGAAATGTTACGCAATCCAAATATGATGTCATTCACATTATGGTTACTGACACTATTATCAATATCGATTGCAATGATATTTAGTCTGATATCGGCCATATTTGCTATCATAAATACTGTAATGACACCAATCGAAACAATTACCGGTGTACAAGGTTTATATTTATGGAATTTCCTCGCAAGTATGTTTATCAAATGATCAAATTTCAATTGAATTAATCCAATGATTACCTTTTGAATTGAATAGGTTCATTTTGTATATTGGCCACAATCATTTGGCTGATACAATATCGATTAAAATTGGCACATAATTTGATGACCGATGATGAACAAAATGATGGTTGGACATCTTATAATCGTTCAAATTTAGGCTATAGCTATTATATAATCATAATTGTAATTATAATACATTTTTTAAATATGTTTCTGATATATTATGGTACAACAATATTGTTGATACGTGAACATCATCGACAACATCATGATCATTTAACATCATTATCATTATCATCATTATCAAAACATAGTTATCATAATCATAATAATAATAATTACAATAATCATCATCATCATCACCTCAGTCATAATAAAAATCATCGTAAACATTATTCAAATAATCAAAATGGCCATCATGGTCATGGTCATCATCATCATCATCACCACCATCATAATCATCATCATCATAATGATAAAAATCCAGAAGGATTAATAATGCTTTACTAAATCTCGATGATTGACCATTCTATGTTTTGATCCTTGAAATTCTTTGTTATTTTCATTATTTTTGATTTTTTAATTGAAATTCTTGATTTGTAAATAATTTTTATTTTATAAAATTGAAATGTTTTCAATTGTATTTTAAATAAAATGTATTTTATCACTGATTTCGTTGATGATCTAATCATTATAATCCTGATAATCTGAAGCGAAAATACATCATACATAAATGGATAATCCGCTTAATTCAAAGAAAATTATTTATTAATTATCAAAGTGACCAAAAAATAGGAGAAAAAATAAGAAAAAAAGTAAATAAAAAAAATAATAATAATAAGAAGTGATTATTAAACATGTCATTCGGTGTGTTTGTGTAAATATTATTGTCATTTGTTTTCTTTCTTTTTTTCAATAGAAAACACAAGAACCATTATTAGTATTTTTTGTTGCTGTATAATTTGAATATTAAACGTCGATTATTTATAATTTCATTAGATGAATGTAAAAATAAAAGAAAAATTTCCTAAAGACGTGAATTACGTTTACGTGTTGAATATTTATAATCTAAACTTTTACAAATTGTACGAAATTTTTTCAAATCTTCTTCATAATTTTTTGAATGCATCGGTTGATATGAACATGGTTCACATAAATGCTGTTCACATGAAAAAGAAATAAATCAAATAAATCAATTTTGAACGCAAATTCAATTGAACAAAAAAAAATTTACCGAATAATTTTGATAAAATTCTTTGTAGCCACCTTCGAGTAAATAAATTTCTGGATAATCTAGTTGAGGATATGCACTACTATTTTTTACACGATCTTTACTACGTAAAAATCGATATCTGTAAATATTCAAAATTATTAAATTGAATTTTTTTCCATTGAAATACAAATACATACAAACTAGGTCCACGTTCAGATGAAAATTCACAATGAAATATTAATATATCACGTTTATTGTTATCAGTATTTTTATTATTGTCATTGTTATTATTATTGTCAGATTCTTTACTATCAGCATCGCTGATTTTTGTCGATATAAATTGATTCATAATTTGTTCTTGTGTATAGAGATTGATTGCATTTTTGATATGTCCACCATTATATTCATATGGATAACGGCAATCAATAATGGTAAATTTTCTAATTGAATTATTATAATCATTATTTTCGATTAGATTTGCCAATATATGACATGATATTGATGGTAAATCTTGATGCTTGGATATTTTATTCAATGGTAGCGCATATTTACGGCTAAAATTACCGATCAATGTTGGATCATTTGATGATATTTGTACTGCACGCATTATTGTAGCATGATTTTCACTAAAATATTTTTGCAATGTTATTCCAGTTGTTGTTGTTGATGATGATGATGATGATGATTCATTCGATGATTTCATCCATTTTGTTTTCGGAACATTTTCATCCGATTGTTTTGATGAATTTGTTGTATTGAATTCTGGTGTCAAATCTAATGTTAAAAATTTCGATGATTGCTTACTATTATGATGTTTAGGTGTAGTTCGTGGCGATATTTTATTTTCAATCGATGATAATATTGATGGACTTTTAAATTGATTGCCAGTCTTGCTAATAATAATGGATTCTTTTTTTGTTGAACTACGAAATTCTTGGAACGACATTTGATCATTCTGTTAGAAGGATAAACATGATTATTATAAATGTAAATGGATGAATTCAAACAAGATTCAACAAACCTCATGATGTTCATTTAAATCAGTGGAAAGACAACGACGGGAAAATGTTTTACGCTTACGTTTATTACCGATTGATGAATGATTTTCATCATTAATAATCATCGAACTTGCAAGACGTGGTGTTTCATGATTGAGATCAATTTTTTTCGCAGAATTATTAAAATCTAAACGACATTTAGGCAATTTTGTGATTGTTGTAGTCGATGATGTTTCAATACAATGTGTGGATGCGATCAAACATTGACCATTATTATCATCATTAATCAATTCTGATAGCGATGATGGTAATTTAAATTCATCGGTTAAATCTAAATCAATCATTGTTGATGATTGATTTAATGATTGTTCAATAAAATCATTATCATCAAAATCATCATCATTGTTAGTATTAGTATTATTGAGACTATCATTAAGATCAACGCTAATCATTGATTCATCCATAATTATTTGAATTATGCAACGTGTACGTGTTCAAGTGAATGACAACAAATAAACAAATGGATGCTTCAAGGTTTTTAAATGGATCTTCGTTTTATTTTTCTCAAATAAGGATCGAAAGATGATTGCGCCGCGTGTAATGAAACACCAAATAAATGTGAATTTAAATGTCGTATTTCAACCAACAACAAAATCAAATGAGAAATGCTTCCATTTTTTACTCGATTGGTGGCTGATCAATTTTTGATTTCTTTGAGTTTTGTCATGAAAAAATTGTGATTTACCAAAGCATTGAATTGAACAGAGTTTTTGATTAAAAGTCGCGCTTAAATAAAAAAAAATTGAAAAGAAAAGAATTTCAACGGCCAAAAAAAAAATTGATTTGAAAAATATAAACACCCAAGTCCCACCTTCGCTGGCTTATTCATAAACAACGACTGGCAATTTGTTTTTGAATTTTTGAAAATTTTTTTCAAATTTTTAAAAAGTTCCTAAATTAAATCAACTATTCTGTAATCGAAATGATTCAGAAAACTTCAGATGTCAAATTTGGCATTAAACATTGGGAAAAGATCGTGGAATTTCCGAGAACAAACGGATTATCGCCGGCGGTTTGGCCAAAATTTAAATGCCGCAATTTCGGCCAAAATAATGGGTTTAATGGATTAATTGATCGAATCGACTAGTGAATAGCGGAAATTAATTAAATTTCAATTAATTTAATCCTTATTATTAATTAATTAGTAATTTATTTATTTCTTTGTACCATCAATTAATCAATGTTTCAAATATCATCCATATTTTTAAAATCAAAAAATCTTGACGCAAACTCAAATGTAAATAAGTGCAGTAAACACCGATCTATGAGAATATACAATTGTATGTACACATGTCTTTGGCATATATTTATAAAATGGTATAAACTTTAAATTCAATGGTAAATATATAAATGTTTGAAGCTGAAAATGAGAAGTAAATATAATCATTTGAAAGCCATGTTTCTATGAATGAATATGTGAGATACAAATATGAATGATAACAAACAGCCTAAACACATTTGATTCATGTTTGTTTGTTTGTTTGTTGTGTTTATTATATTCATTTATATGCATGTATGTCTGTATGTTATTGATCATAATCAACATAAAGATCACATTTATATCAATATAACGTATATATGAATGTAATGATATGAATATTTATACATGATTTTATATTTATTGAAATAGAGATTATTTTAAAACCAAATACACAAATGGTAAGTACAAATGAATCCTGATTATGTTTATTTTTTAACTTATATATCAATGAAATTGATTTAATTCTGATCAACAGATTGAAATTGGATAAATGATAATTTCATCGCCAACACCATCAACAACAAAAACATTATCAATTGATTAATTATAATCAATAAACAATTTTATCATAAATTTTAATGTGTTTTGATGACTTTTTTAGCCTTTATTATCAACAATAAATAGTCATCATCATTGGTGATCATATACATGTAAATTTTCGACCTCTTTCTACTGTTATTTGTGTGTGAATTAATTCTAAATTGTTAACTGTAATTTGTGATAAATCTGATTATCTTTGATTGAACGTAGCAGCAGCAGCAGAGGCAATAACAACAACAACATAATTTGAATATTCTGAGATTTGAAAAATTTTGGATCATTTGGGTGAATTATTTAATTTTATATTCAAAAATAAACCAACAAAATGGTCATACAAGTAAATAATTTACTAAGACAATTATCCGGTGAGTATTCATTGATTTTTCGTTAATCAAGTTTGGGTACATTGGCATTGATTAATAATTGTATTTATTTTTCTGGCTCATGTTACAGTCTCAAGATTAATATCAATAAATCATCAAATAATAAGAAATGATTATACATCGACACGTGCTGCATTAAAAATTGGTTCACATACAAAAGTAATATGTCAAGGTTTTACCGGTAAACAAGGTACATTTCATTCAAAACAAGCAATCGAATATGGTACGAAAATGGTTGGCGGTGTATCACCAACCAAAGCTGGTCAAATACATTTAGATTTACCTGTATTTAAATCTGTTAAAGAAGTATGTCTTTCATTTCGTTTTTCATTTGTCATTTTTCAACCTGTTCTTGTTGTTTCTAATGTTTTTCCTAGGCACGTGATAAAACTGGAGCAGATGCAACTGTAATCTATGTACCGGCACCTGGTGCTGCATCAGCTATTATGGAAGCATTAGATGCTGAAATGCCATTAATTGTTTGCATTACGGAAGGCATTCCTCAATTGGATATGGTCAAAGTTAAACATCGTTTAGTAAGACAAGATAAATCTCGTTTGATTGGTCCAAATTGTCCTGGCATTATTAAACCAGGTGAATGTAAAATCGGTATTATGCCTGGACATATTCATACACCAGGAAAAATTGGTATCGTTTCTAGATCTGGTACGCTGACATATGAAGCTGTACATCAAACTACTGAAGTTGGTCTTGGTCAATCACTTTGTGTTGGTATCGGCGGTGATCCATTCAATGGCACTGATTTTATTGATTGTTTAGAAATATTTTTGAATGACCCAGAAACAAAAGGTGAGCTGATTTTTTTCAAAAAGAAATTATTCAATAATTTTTGATTTGAATTCAAATACCATCCATCAAGGTATCATTTTAATTGGTGAAATCGGTGGCAATGCAGAAGAATTAGCAGCCGAATATTTAAAAACAAATAATTCTGGTCCTAATGGTAAACCTGTTGTATCATTTATTGCCGGTTTAACTGCTCCACCAGGTAGACGTATGGGACATGCTGGTGCAATTATTGCCGGTGGTAAAGGCGGTGCACAAGATAAAATTGATGCATTAGAAAATGCAGGTGTACGTGTAACGAAATCACCAGCACAAATGGGTTCATCATTGTTGGAAGAAATGAAAAAACGTGGTTTAGCTTAGTTTATTTTAGTCATATGTTGACAATTGAGATTTTTAAGTTTTTTTTTCTTCAAATGGATTAAAAGTATAATTGAAATTTATATCATTTCATTTTAGATATTGTACACACACAAAGAATAAATATTCAATATATCGCTACAAACGATAAATCTTGTTAAATTTTGAATTTTTTTAAAAAAAAAGGAAAAACGATTTCAAAGATCAAAACACACTCACCAATCCTTTGAATGATGATACTAATAATAATAATCTTATACAAGATTTAAAATATTTTTACCTCTCAATGATTTTATTGTTGTTTTTTCAATTATTTTATTATTTGATTGGAAATAATTCTTGATTCATTGATTGAAATCTTTGAATTAATAAAATATAAAAATTATATTGAAAAACTGTTCATATCCAAAATAATGATAATTTTTCTTCAATTAATTTTTTTGAACTCGGTTCGTTCCACTTTGACTTCATTACCGATTAATTGATAAACATAATTGACAACTGTTGTTGATTGTATATCCATCAATACAAATGATGGAATTATATTATTATTGCTATCACCACCTAATGCTGAATATGCACCGGTTGCCGATCCAGGATTAATAAAAAATTTTCCATCTTTTTCGAATGCATTAAATTTATGTGTATGACCAGTGATCAATATATCGACTTCTAATTCACGCTGGATCATTGCTAATGATTCATCATTACCCCAAGGTACAATTTGATGTCCATGACAAAGACCGATATTAAATTGTCCAATCGTTACCACTTTTTTATCAGGATAATTACTCTGGAAAAAGAATGAGAATACTCAATTAAAATTTGATAGTTCGAAACTGAAAAAGAAGCCAATTACATCATCTAATTCTCCTTTGACAATATGAATATCGGTGGCCAATGTTTTCAAATAATCATAACATTCTTTAGTGCATAAATTTCCTGTACAAAGAATATGTTGTATGCGGCCAGGAATCAGTAGTTTTTTAAATTTACTCGGTAAACTATGTTTACGATATGGAATGTGAAAATCACCAATGACCAGAACAAGCTAAGAATTGATTTGAAAAAAATAAAATTAATTCAATTAAATTGAAACGTCCAAAACAACTCACCATCTTTTAATTTGAGCGGAATAGATTCGTATTATCGACTAATGTACGTAATTATCTGATCGTATTTTGATTTCGGAGGCGTTTTTTCTAGCGTTTAATCCGAAAAAAATCCAAAATTTGATTTGATTATCGTGAATTAAAAAATTGACAGAATCAAAATTAAAAAATATGAAAAAACAAAAATAAAAAAAATTTACACCGAAAAATTCAAAAAGAACGTAACACAAAATAGTTGCTATCGCCGATCAAAGATGGCGCTACATTGTCGTAAGTTTAAATTTTTTAAAACCCGCGAATTTTTTATCTTATTTTAAATAAATTCTTATATATCATCTAAGAATCAATTCATGAATATGAATATATAGAATTGGCGAGAATCTCGCTCTATTTATTAGCAAAATTAAAGCAAAAATGTCCCTGGAAAACATGAATTTTGAATGCGGAAGAAATTTACGCCGAATAATCACGACCTTGTCTTCCTCCTCCTTGTTTTTCTGGACCCAGGCGAAATTATACTTCGGGAAAATTGCTATGGGCGTCTTTTTCTATCGGCTGTTCATTGCTCCTTCATCACCAATCATCAGTGTCCATCATTATTTAGTTATTTTTTCGGCGAAAAAAGTTCACTGTATCCTTGGCTATCATTATTATCGTCTTTTGTTCGTTCACACTACACTCTTTAGCCTCTTCCATGGCACCAATGATCATCGTCATTTTTTGTATGGTGGTTGTCTGAAAAGTTCGTGCGGGTTTTCGAACCAATGGCGATTGGAATTTCCATTGATTCAATGTGAACAAACTTTTCGGACATGCCGGTGTCTCCAGTGTCTTTGTCTTTTTCTCTTCCTGGATTCGCTCCACAATTGTATTTCACTTGAAATAATAATCATAATAATTAAAGCCATTTTGAACGACAAACAATCCTTTGAATACGAAATTAAACGGATAAATTCAATGAATGAATGAATTAAATAACCGGTGATGAATCATATGAATAAATCCATTGTGTTTAGTATGAGAATGAAATGAATTGATCCGGTTATGACTTGATACTTTGAATGAATGCGGCTTTTCCATAGTTTATTCATCTCAGCTGATTCCAGTCGAAAAACAAAAAGCCAAAAACTTGCAAGAGGCCACCTGTGCATCTGTTGGATGGACGAACGGATGAATGAATGGATGGACAGATGAATACGTGAATCGATTGACGGATGAACAGATGAACGGACGAATGGATGAGCTGATTGAGCTCAATCACCATGCGGAGGCGGTCGGCTAATCAACTTTAGCCGGAGAGCAACGATTCTTTAGAGAGAGAGAGAGAGTATCCTGCTAAAACAATGCTCATTAAGCTGCAAACACTCAAAGTGTTATGAGCATCGATTAGAGAAGCGGTTCAAAGCTTTTGATCGTCAGAGAAACACATGTGTTTTAAGCATGTTTTTTGTTGGGTATGTCATTGATCATCACACAGAGCGAATTGATCAAATTTTGACATGAAAATCTTTAAAATAAAAGGGTTCATTCACGTATGGTTCGTTGTTCGTTGTGAAAGCAAAATGAGCCAAAAAATTCAATTAATTAATTACTCACTAATTAATTGCAATTAATTGTTCAATTTTGATTTCTTTTGATTCAGTTTTCTCCGGCTCAATTTTCAAATCATCAAAAAGGTAAACAACATTCAAAAAATGGGAGTGTTTCGAGTTGAAGAAAGTGTAGGCGTAGAGTAGAGGCGTTTGTTTTGATCGCATTTTGGCAGATGATGGTCTTAAGGAGCCTAAAATTTGATCGATGATCAACCATCGGTGGTTTACCATCGATTCTTTTGGTTGGCCAAATTCTGTACCCGATAATCCCATGATTAATCATCTATTCGCATGTTTTCTTTTGTCTTAATCTTCTCGCACTTGGTCTCCTCTTAATCCCGTTATATCCATCGTATTTTCCATCTTTTCCCCCTCTCGAAATGACCGTCTACTTCTAAATGATCAGTCATTTCTCCAATCTTTCTGTCCAATTCACTCCAAGGAGTGATTGAGTAACATAAACAAAAGGGGCAACAAAACGATAAAAGATGAATGAAAGGATAATGATCCATCATCATCATCGTGGTCGTTGTTGTTGCTCAAGTCAATAACATTTGATTGAAATGAATGAAAATTTTGAAAAAATTAAATATCTCTGAGGATGAAACGTGAAGAAACTATGACAACAACCGAGCCAAAATCAAACCAAATAATCAAACCAAAACAACAATAACCACAGCAACAACAACACCAAACAACAACAATAAAACAATTATCACATGTAAACACACGTATATCGTCGTCGTTCGTTGATGATATCACCATTATCATTGATGATATTTCTTGAAGAGAGAAAAGAAGAGAAACTGGATGAAAATTTTCCTAAAAAAACCGGGAAACAAATCGTATGATTGATGGGGGAAGCCACTGGATGAATTGATTGGTCCCCAAGGGGATTGTCTCCTGAGGGGATTCAGGGAATATTCAGAGGATCACCACCGTTTACCACTGTGTAGTATCCTTGATGATCGATGAATGATCGCCGTTGACGAGCAAAAGAATCAGGTCGAAGATCCTTGAGATGAGGACAAGTTTTTCCTTTTTTTTCGAATTTGAACGAATCATACGCATAGCGATGATGCGCACCACCTGCTTTTTCATCATCCTCTTCTTTTTCGTTCTCCCCTTCATTATGCATCCTCCTCATCACTGTTATCGTTATCACTGTCTCTTATTTGGTGTGTTTGACCTCAAACATACACACACACACACACACACAGACCAATCATCTTCAAACACAAACGAGCTAAATGCAGATATTGCAATGAACAGACGAATTTTTTTTTCGAACGAAAAAAATGAAAATAAAAAATAGGAGGAGCTGTGGTAGCGGATTCGATCTCAATCGATAAAATTAGTAGTAGAATATAAAATAGTTATGAAAAGATCCAAACAATACATATACACAGAACGAGGTAGTAGCGAAATAAAACCGTGAAACAAAGTGATTCAATCAATTTATTTTATGTAATTTTATTTGTTTTTTTACAGATAAAAAAAAAATTTTCACATCTACACACATGCGTTATGGCCTAGTGTACACTTTGAGTGATGCTTCTACCATTTTTGTTTCAAATATTTCTTCTGTTTTTTTCTTTTTAATATTGTGCGTTCGAAAGCATACGAATACATATTCGAATATTCGATTGCAGTCAAAACAAAGATTCGTTCATTCATTCATTCATTGAATTTAAGTCTTTTGTTTGCATTGATGTTGGTCGTATCCATTTTTTTATGTTTTGATTCACTTGATTTTTTGATCAAATTTCGTATATCATTCAATTTTTTTTGACAAAGTATCTAAATGAATAGAAAATTAAAAATTGATTCAATCGAGTCTGGATGTGAATATAATCACTGAAATTTTAAAATTTCATCATTTGTCGCCCAGGTAATTGAGTATTAATAAATGCAAAATATTAATCAAAGATTTGGATCTTTTGTGTTATCAAATTATCAAAATACACCCTGAAAATAATCAATTAATAATAATGCATTTCCATACTACTAGTATTTCGCTGAGAAATAAAAACAAGTATTTAAACAAAACCCTGGTTTGTTTGATTTTTTTTTTTTGAATGATGTTCAAAAAAAAAAAAAAATGATATCAAATTGAATAATCGCTTCAAACGCAGCAATTTTTGAATGAATTTGAATGATGAAATCTTGATGATTGATCAAAGCAAAGAAATGCATTTCCCCAATTCATTTATTTAGTGTCTGTGTATGTGTATCGAATCTGAATTAATATCTTTATATGTTTTTTTTTTAAATTTTCATTTCTAGGTTTTAAACGTCATCGGACGATCGGTTGTCGCCGTCTTTAGCATCATAATTATTATCAGTAATTTAAAACAAGATCATCATCATCATCCACATCACATGCATCAGTCGTCAGCACCATTACACAACCACCACCATCACCAAAAGCAACTACAAGAACAATAATAAATTCACCATGCACATTACATAATTATGTAATATTTTTGGCTTCAAAATTAATATTATTATTTTTGAAAAATTCTATTTATAAAACAAAAAACGATAATAATAACATATACAGGATATTTGATATATTGATCTCTACATCTCTCTCTCTTTTACTACCACACTCTTTCACTTGTTCATCATCATCATCATCATAATTATTATTATTATAATCATACTTGTTTCTACAACCGAAAATAGATTTTGTGATTTGAAAATTGAAAAACAGAAAAAAAAATTCAACCCCTCTCATTTGAAAAATAATAACAATAATAATTTGTTCATTCACTTTATTAAAATCAAATAAACAAACCCTTCGATTATTATTATCATCATCAACATAATCAATTGAAAAATATGCAAAATATATTAAGTGCTCCAATTAAAGGAAGCCCACAGAAAGCAAAACAAAACAAAACAAAAATTTAAAGATTAAATGAACTCTTATTCAGTGGTATTGAACACATATATTCATTCATTGAACATTTTGTTTTATCGTTTCATTCAACCGAGAGAAGAAAGAAAAATCAAAATCAAAATATCAACAAACTTTACTTGAAGATCAAAATCCTTTGAATTGCCAATCGAAAAAAAGAAAATAGAAACGAAATAATAAAAATACATTTTTGTATTATATAATTGAAATTTAATTATTCATTCATACATTTATTTATTCATTTATTCATCCGATCATCAATGATGTAATTGTGCATATAATAATCTACGAAATTAGAGAGAGAATTATATTAAAATATAATTAATAATAGCAGCATAATCATCACCATCATCAACAACGACAACAATGATTTTATAAAATTTAACATAAACAAAATATATCAATCATATAAAAGTGTATAAAAATTTTAAATTCGTAGTGCAGTTCTTTGATGTCATTTAACTAAACAACAACAACAACAACCAATAACAATTAATAGCATCAGTGATAATACAAATTTTATATTTCATTTTAATTTCTTTTTATTTTATTTCGTCGTGATTATTTAGTATTTAAATCATTGCAAATTCTGACATTAATCCACATCATCATTGTCATTTTTTTTTCAACGGTAAAATTACAACAACTAGTCAATTTTGAAATCAAGAAATTTTAGAAAAAAAAATTTTGAGAATAATTTTAAATATTCTTTGTTGTCAAAAAAAAAAGAAAAAAAAAAAGAAAAGAAAACGATTGACGATCCACCAACATATATTATCATCATTTGTGTGCATCAATTTTTTTTTTCGTCAACAAAACAACAATTGAAAAATAATTTTCTATTATTGAAAATCTATTCAAATTAATGGAAAAATAAATTGCAAAATGTGTCAAAGTTTCATTTTATTTTTACATCATCATCAATTATTATTATAACGAAACAATTTATCAATTCAATATGACAATTTTTAAATAAGTGATTTTACATAATTTTTCTATTCTTCTTTTTTTATGCATTTTGCCTACTTTGCCTAAATGGTGAACCAAAAATATAATATTCAATCAATATTCATCGACATAAATCATTTGAATTTTAATAGCAATTCATCAATATAATGATTGTAAATTGATCTGAAAATTGAGCAAAAAAAAAAAAATCTGAATTTTTTTTGTTTGACCGGATACACTCAATATTCCTCACATCCGGAACCAATTAATTTTCATGGTAAGTGATAAATCATTACTTGAAATTATAATTATAATTAATAATACTTAATTTACAATTCATTAACACTAAATCATAATATTTTTTGAAACAATTGAATTCAACAAAAAATATGAATGCTTTCAATGTTTCAATGTTTTTAATCTCTTTCGTGTGTAAGGCAATGATGAATGAATTAATTAGAAAAATGTTTTTTTTTTAATACAGAAGTTTCAAACACTTTAACACTGACATTTGTCATTATTTTTAATTTATATTTACGAACTGAAGCTATGAATTCAAAAAACAATACACGAAAACTTGTAAATAATGTATGATGAGAATTAATTTGAATAAAATAATAATAATAATAATAAATAAATGAATGAAGGAATACACCGTGAATGTCTGCGGTTGTCAGGTTTCAAATGAATCCAAGTCGTTAAAATGTTTTAATGAATATTTTTCAAATGTTTATTATTATTATTGTCTGTTTTATTTATTATCGAGATTTACAAGATTATCATTGTCATTATGTATGTACAGATTTGGTTATTTGTATTTGTATTTATTTATTTCAAGTTTATTATTTATACTGTTTTTTTTCAATTGAATAATTTTTAATTCTTTTTTTTTAATTATTATTATGTTCATATTTGTCAATATATACTCGAAACACACATGGATACACCACAAATTTTACATTGAATTATTATGCTATTCGAAAACGAATAAAAAAAATCATATCTTCAAAGGTCGCCAAACATAAACCTTGATTTTATTTTATTTTATTTATTTTTTTCTTTTCATTAATTCATTTGATGGTTTTCAAGTTTACAAGTTACTTTTTTTCGGTCTATGTGCTTACATATTATTTGTGTTTGTTTGTGTGTTTATTTATTTGGATAATTTTTTAGTTTGTTTGCATTTGCGTTTGTCAATGTGTGTGTTTATGGTGTGTGGTAAGCGTGTATATGATGTGTGTGTGTGTGTATTATTATTATCAATGAAATGATACATTCAAATTGAACAATAATGATTGAACGATGTCCTTCATTGATGAAATGAATCAATGATCATTTTTCTCTGAAATATAATCATTCATTCATTCATTTAAATACATTTATTTATTAAATCCAATCAAATCCAATGATAAAGATGATGATCATCATTCATATTTTATACATACGCGAGGATATATTATTATGTATATCATATATCCATGATCATGATCATTGAATTTTTGTTCGGTTAGTTTAGTATTAAAAAATTACATTAAATTAAACTTTTCCAATATTCAAAAATTTTATCATTATTGACCATTTGGATAAATCCAATAATATCAATGTCTACCATGATATATATTGAATAATAGTCATTTAATGATATTATTATTTTGCTTCCTTTTCATTTATTTATTTTCAATCATCGATTTAACAATTGTATGACCTTATGTTGTCAAACAAAATCCTCTGTGTGTGTACAATGTATGGCCCTAATTCCGCATTTATTGTCATTTATTGCGGATGTTAATGATGATGTTGATTATAATAATGATGATGATGATGAAGATATTGATCATTTGTTTGTCCATTTTCATTTTCCTATTGCTAAATGTTTACCAAAATAATGTAAAATTATTGTTGTTGTTGTCGGCGTCATTATCATTGATTGTCGATCATGTATTATCATTATATTATGACAAATTGTAGCTTGGCTGTGTAGTATAGCGGCTTCACCAGAGTCGAATATTGATATGTTTTCCCCTTATTTCAATTATCAATCGATGCATATATTCCTCATATGCTGATGATTATCAATGATCGAAAAAAAACTAAACTAAACTAAACCAGCCAAGGACAAAATCTTCAAAGCTAAAAAGCTTTCGAAAAAATAAAACCTTTAAATTTCAATTCGATTGCTCCCTTTTCAAAGAAAATAGAAAGGTGTTCAGGTTAGATTTTTAAACTATCAGATGTTTTGCCCATCCAATATATTCATCTACCATCGATCATTTCAATAACATATGGGGTCGTCGTAATTGAATTTCTATTTTTTTGGTGAATATTTGTACTCATATATCGACTAATCATTTTCCAATAAATAGTACATCGACCAATCATCATCATCATCATCAAATAAATACAACATGCACCATGAATACATGGACAATAAATAAACACACATACATTCAGGCGCACCATATGTTTTTGTGCTTTGGTAAATGTGAAGAGTTTTTTTTTTGGACATTCATTGATTATTACCAGTGTTTTTCAAATTATTATTTTCAAAAACATGGCAAAAAAACATGTTTGTATTGTGTTTGATGATGGTTGATGGTGATTTTCGAAATTAAATTCAGTTCATTTTTAGTTTAATTTTTTACAATTTTCTAGTTTTTTAGCCAAATTGCTGAAAATTTACCAAAATTTAAATTTCCAGCTTTGAAAAAAAAACGACAAAATCACACGATATAACAAGTTTATTTGTGGTAATTTTTTGGTTATTTTTGGTTGTTGAAAATTTCCTCTGGTCAATGCTAAGCAAGTGAACATTTGTTGCTCTTGTCAGAGTAGAATGGCGATGTATGGTGGATTTGATGAGGAATATGGTGGAGAGTGTGGTTGTCGAATGAATGCTCACAGAGGGATCGACGACTAGGAGAGAAGAGAAAATTTCGCCACCAAAGACAGAGCAAGAGAGACAAAAAGCTGGCTGAAACACTGAAAAGAGAAAGAGGGGATATGCCATTTTGATCATTTAGTTCAGTGGTCGTCTTGTGCAAGATAATTCAATCGTTTAGATTCGTTTTGTTGGTTTTGTTTGTTTGTTTTTGTTTGCCATTCTCATGGTTTGCAAATTTCTTCAGCTGTTGCTGTTTCGGCTGCTGCTGCTGCTGTCGGTTAGTTTTGGTAAATTGTTGAACATATGAACACAAAAGTGTGTGTGTGTTTTACTGTATCGTTTCTTGTGTGTGTGTTGTTTGTGCTTTGTCCAAAAACCTTACCCTAAAAACAAAACACAAACGAACAAACAACGTATTTGATACCCTGACAATGATAAGCAACAACAGTGAATATCGACGATAACAATGATGATATCATCATTAAGCATTAACCATTAAACCATTTATTGTTTTGTTTTGGTTTTTTGTGTTTGTTTTTGAATGTTTTTTAAGGTTTTTAAGGTTCTGTGTGCTCCCCCAAGACTCTGAATAAAGTTCTTAATAAAGAATTATGAATATGAATTCAAGAATCTTGATCTGAGATTTGAGAATTTGAATTCAATTTTAAATGAACCAACGAAAAATGAAGAAAAAGAAGAAAAAAATTTCAAATTAAATCAAGTGAATTATCAACAACAATTGTCAAACCAACAACACTGTCAAACAATCAAAAACAATTAATTTGAACAAAACATTGAAATTTGAAACAAATGATTTAATTCAAATCAAGTTTGATACGAATTTTGAGAATCCCAAAGAGTTCGTACTTGAAAATAAAACTCAGAAACAATTTGTTGCTTATTGTGTGTGTGGTGATGATCCAAATGAATGAAAATTTTTTTTTTTCAAACCCTTTAAATTATTTTGTGAATAATTCATCATAAATTGTTGACGCCTTTGTGATTGCAACCAATCAACTAAAGATAAATTGATTAATAAATTAATTAATTCAATCGTTCCATGTATGTATGTTTGTATGAATAATTTTTAATTTTTGATTACATCGAAGTATGATTCATCATGAGTAGCATCATTATTCAATATTGAAATCATGAATTTCAATATTAATATGAGATACGAAGTGCGTAAAATATGTAATATGAGATAACCAATCAATCAAAATGATAATTTTAATAATCTCTTTTGAATTTTTCAAATTGAATTTCCCATAATGATTACACCTTAAATTCAGCGATTGAATTGAAATCATCTCTAGCAAATTTTCAAAATTCATCGATGAATCAATAGATGATCCTTGATTATCAATATCCATTATGATTTGACCCTTTACCCTTTGCACGTTCATGATTTTGTTCTCGTGATTCTTCGAATTGCGTATATTTCTATTTTCATTTGCGATATTTTTTAAATTTTTTGAATTTAAATATAAAATCAATCGCATTAATATACTTATTTTCAAAATATAAATCTTGTTAATAACGTCAAAACATATTAAATATTTCGTAAATCAAGAAATAAACTAATAACAATAATGATGATGTTTTATTTCTTATTGTCATCATCATCATCGTCGTTTGATGATAATGATGGCAAAAATAAAAAAATTGATGTCGAAGTCTAGTTTCTATTTTTAATACACATGAATGAGTTGAACACAACATAAGTTGTCCGAAAAGTTTTGTCGATTTTCAATAGGCATAGCCATTGATTAGTACGAAAAAACTTTTCGGACAACCATACATTTCCACGATATTTTTCATGTTTTTTTCCCTTTGCTTACCTCATTATTGTTGTTGTTGCTGCTGTTGCTTTTATTATTACATTTTCTTAAAATAACAGGATTTTACTTTGCTTTGTTTCTTGTTGCTTTTCTCTACGAGAAACAGAAGAAGAAAATTGAAATTACACTTAACCCTTTGTATTCGACAACATTGGCGATATTTCTATGGAAAGCGATGCGGAATAAGGCGCTTTCCCGGCGCCCATCGAACGCAAACTAAATTCAGTCAATTTTGAAAAATTGAGCTTTCCTTGCATTCAGCCATTTTAGTTAGTCAGTTATTATTGATGATTATGATTTGAATAAATGAAAAAATACTCAAAGGGATCAAAGCCAAAAACAAAACGAAAAAAATTGTAACAAGCCAAGTGTTCGCATATATTTGACATGTAATTTCAATGTAGGCATTAATAATATGCATTCATTTCAATGTGTTTCAATAATTACATTTGAATTTAAAATTCATTTTCTATTCATTTTTTGTTATTTTGTATGTATTTTAAAGGATTTTTTAATGTAAAATTTCATGCTCAATTCTGCCTAAGTCTGTGTTTTCCAATGTAATGTGCTCAAATTTGTTCAATTTTGACTGAATTTGACTAAATTTAAACTGAATTAGCATCAAAAAGCCATTAAAATCAAAGTATTCAATGTATTCAATTTCAATTTTACGAAAGGGTTAAGCCACTGAAAATTTTCCATTCAAAATTCAACGGTGTATGGCGTTTTAACCCATTTTAGACGATAGAAACATTTTGAAATGATTGAAAAATATTTAGAATTAAATGATCATTTATGTCTTATGATCTACTGATCGGTAGTTTCTACATAAGTTTAATTGATTTAGTTTAAATTTAGTTTAATTTAATTTTAAATCACATTTTTTCATCAATTACAATTGACTAATTCAATAATCAATTGTTGAATAATAATCATTGTTGCAATTGGCAGTTCTCTGATACGCATGTAATCAGTGTTGAATGGATATTGCAATCAAATATTGCATCAAATCTTTATGTTGCCACCAATAATAACGATGGTGATGATCAATGATTGATGATTAGTTTATCGAATTCAATGTTTGTATTATACAATCAGGTGTTACAGGTGTTTGCATGTTTTCTCGGCGATGATGCATGCATGCATACTCACATGATGACAAATCATAATTTTTTTGCTTTTTTTCAGCACAAGAAAATCCTGCCATCAACAATCGGTCAATGGCATGATGGATTCATGTTGTACGGTGGTAAATGACAGCATAGAGGGTTGAATAAACCTGATTTATTCAGCTTCTTTTTTAATTTTTGCTGTGAATAAATTTTGATAAATCATTGATTAAATCAACTACGAATGATGATAACAATGATGATGATGAATATCTAATTATCATCATAATGAATGAATGAAAAGTAATTATTTCTTTCGATTCACTTGTCGATTGTCATTTGATGATTGTCTTTCGATCAATCAGATTTAATTCGATTCAACTCAGCAACACAACATCAGCATTCAATTCCATGATTCTTAATTCATTCATAAATCAAGAATCGACTCAGGAAAATTTTCAAATTTTGATTTCATTTCTTCATCATCACACGATTGGCTTGTTGCCATGTGGCATTTGTGTGTTTGTATCTGTTGTGTTGTTTGGATTTGTTTGTCTGTTTTTGTATCTGTGTTGTCGTTGTGTATGCTTGTTTTGATTTGTAATATTTCAGTGCTTTTTTTCCAATTTTTATTGTTTCAATGTTTTACGTTTGTAAGTAACTGTAACTGTAATAATAATAATTATGATGATGATAATAAGTTAGTAAGTATTAATACAAATGATGGAAACAGTAATCTTTAAAAGTTGTATGGTAGTTTTCGTGTACATTTATTACATATGAATGAATGAATGAATGAATAAATATCACAAATATATAAGTAATATTGAGGTCATATTTTTTTTTTATTATTTCATTGAGTGTATATGTGTTTCAAGACATTTGTTCATTTCATTTCATTTCATTGATTTTATTCTATATTTTTCATTTGTCGATTTTCGTTTGCTTTGTGTGTGTGTGTGTGTGTGTGATTACATGATTTATTTAAGAAAAATGAATAAATGAAACCAATTTATACTTATATTTACGTATTTGCTATGAATAGAAAAAGCAAAGTTTTTTTTAAAAACACAGAAAAGAGTGCAAGGTGTTTTCATTCATATCATATTCATATTAGACTTACAAGTTACTACTTATTACAAGTCTCTTAACTATATTTTTCATTTCGAATTTTCAGTTTGTGTAAGTATATAACACATAACAGACACATTTGAGATGAAGTTTTTCTGAAGAGATGAATTTTCTTCTTTATTTGAACAATGTTCTAGATATCTGTTGATGATCTAAATGATTGATCATCAAAAAATGATAATAACAATAATGATTATGATCAATGAAATGATTTTGTTTGATTAATTTTTTTTTCTCAGATTCATTCTTCTCTTTGAACACTGAGACCAATGAGTTTGTATCTGATGTTTGTTTGAAGTTAATTAACGGAAAAAAGAGATTAAAAGGTTTGTTTGTTTGATCAAATTGTTTGATTTGTCTCTGTGTGATTGTATTTGTCTGATCAAATCGTTTGATTTGTTTGTTTGTTTGTGGTGTAACTTCACTTGAAATCGCAGCTTTACATCACACAAAAATTGTCAAAAAAAAACATCGTGTGTCAATAAGTACTAATGTGTCATTACATCTTTTCTTTTTTATGGGTCATTTTTAGGTTTAGTTAATTCAAATTTATTTAATCATATAATCCCCGAACAGTCTCGAGTGGATTTATCACCATTCGTTTGATCGAAAGCTTAACCAGTAGTAGTTCGCTTGTCATGACTGAAAATTCTAATTAAAATTTGAATTTAAATAAAATCAAATCAAACCTGAATATTTTCTCATTGATTCAATAATTCAAAGGTGTATGACGATCGATTTTTTTTTTTTTTTTTTTTTTTTTTTTGATGAGATCACATCTGTTAGATAAAATTTGCTCTCATTTTAAATATAAATTTTCATATGAATTTAATTAGAATATACGAAGTTACCAAATAAAAAAAAAGGTCAACGAAATATCGGGTTATTCAAGTAAATTGTACCGAATTTCCCCAATGAACATTTCCATTGATTTTCCATGGAAACAACACATATCTACTACCACAATCTTTCCCACCACGTTATAATCACAAAATAAACAAATTAAAAATTCATAATTCAAATTCAAAATAAATTTTCTCTTTATTTTCTTTAATTTTTTAACCGATAGGTTCCCTGAAAGATTTCGCAATCAAATATCATCCATCCACCGACGATCAATCTATGACGATGAAGAAATAATTATTTTTAAAAGAAATTTCAACCGAAAATTTACCTGGACGACTGAACTAAATTTACTCATTCACTTTGTATATTATTCACACCATTTATCGATCCAATTATATTATCGACAAAACAATATTTTTGTGTGCACTAATTATTTATTCATCATCTATTTATTATTATTATTTCAATGTGTATGTGTGTCTTTGTGTTCGTTGATCAATATTTTAAATCGATTCTACCGTCTAAGATTATTTAATTCAACATTTATTGATGGATTTTCTCATCTTGATTAGTGAATTCATATTTTAAATGTGAAATATTATCAACAACCTAAATAATTAGTAAAAAACAATAATAATAATAATGCCACTATCTCGTACACGTTCATTGATTGCAAATATTAATGGCGGTATGCCAAATGAATCATTTTTACCACATATTGGTTGTGAAAAAAGTTGTAATAATTTAAATGGTCATCAATTATCAACAAATAATAATAATTCAAATAATAATAGTAATATGTTATTACCACCAATAACTAAAACAACAACATTTTCTGGTTTTAAATTATCATCAACAGTACAACAACAACCACAATCAATGATGACGGCAGCAACAAATAATAATAATAATACTAGTAATAGTAGTGATCATCATAATAATCATCATTATCATTCACATAATCATTTACATCATTTAAATCATCATCAACAATCATCAAATGATCAACAACAACAACCACCAGCAACATCATCGACAAATACAACAACAGCAGCTACAGCAAAATGGTCATATCATCAACAACAACATAATAATTTAAATGAACAAAATGGTAATGATATAATTAATTTACCAAGAGCTTCAGTTGGAAGCGGTAGTGCTGGTGCAACCACATCCGATGCTAGTCCATCATCAGGTTCAACATCGAATGAAGAAATTGTTAATGAACATAAATCAACAATGAATGGTGGTAGTGCAGCTGTAACGACAGCAGCAGCAGCAACAACAGCAGCTGTAAATGGCTCACAAACATCAATGAATAATAAAACATCATCATCATCGACAACAACATTGACATCGACATCATCAACATCATCATCGAAAACAAAACCATTGGTTGTAACACCAGAACAAGTGATGAAATTATATTCATATAAATTAACACCATATGAACATCGTGAAATATTTAATTATTCTGAATTATATTTTATCGGTGCCAATGCAATTAAACGTATGGGCATAATTGGTGGTGCAAATAATAATGATTATGATGATGAACAAGGCTCATATATATTTGTACCACATGATCATATTGCTTATCGTTATGAAATGCTCAAAGTAATTGGAAAAGGTAGTTTTGGACAAGTGATTAAAGTATATGATCATAAAACACAACAACATGTTGCATTGAAAATTGTACGTAATGAAAAACGTTTTCATCGACAAGCACAAGAAGAGATAAGAATATTACAACATTTGAAAAAACAAGATAAAGATAATACAATGAATATTATTCATATGTATGAACATTTTATATTCCGTAATCATATGTGCATTACGTTCGAATTGCTCAGTGTAAATCTTTATGAGCTTATCAAAAAGAATCATTTTCAAGGTTTTAGTATACAATTGATAAGAAGATTTGCATATTCAATATTAAGATGTTTAGAAGCATTATATAATAATAAAATAATACATTGCGATCTCAAACCAGAAAATGTTTTATTAAAACAACAAGGACGTAGCGGAATTAAAGTGATAGATTTTGGTTCATCTTGTTTTGAACATCAACGTATTTATACTTATATACAATCAAGATTTTATCGAGCACCGGAAGTAATATTAGGTGCATCATATGGTATGCCAATCGATATGTGGAGTTTAGGATGTATATTGGCTGAATTGGCAACCGGTTATCCATTGTTACCTGGTGAAAATGAAAATGATCAATTATCATGTATTATTGAACTGTTAGGAATGCCACCACAAAAATTGATCGATGTTTCTAAAAGAGCTAAAATATTTTTCAATTCAAAAGGATATCCACGTTATTGTTATACCAAAGTTCTTTCAGATGGTTCCGTATTGATTGAAGGTAGCCGTACACCACGTGGAAAAATGCGCGGTCCACCTGGAACCAAAAGTTGGTCAGTAGCCTTGAAAGGTTGCGAAGATGAATGTTTTATTGATTTCATTAAAAAATGTCTTGATTGGGATCCACATACACGTATGACACCGTATGCAGCATTACGCCATTCATGGCTAACACGAAGACGTTTACCTCGTCTTCCACAAAATGGTGGCGAAAATACAAATGCAAATAGTGTTAGTGAAGCATCAAATGTTCATCATCATTCATCATTACAAATTAATCAAATAAATGGCACATCCACTGCAGCATCATCGACAGCCACATCATCAGCTACACAACAAAATGGACAAATACTTCAGCCACCGGTACCAACAGCAGCAGCAGCCGTTAATTCATATAGTCAACGTTATAATAACAATAATAATGATAATTCATCAACAACAACAACGATCACAAATGATAATAATACACATTTAACAAATGGATGTACGAATAATAATAATAATAATAATAGTAACAATAATAATGGTACATTTTTAGCAAGAATTTGGGATCCAAGTAGTCCGGATCAAAAATCGGATAATAGTAATAATGTATTTAGTAAATATTATAAATCAACAACAGTTACAACAACAACAGCAAATGCAAATAATAACAATAATAATATTTATCAACAAACAACAACAAATGGTAATAATAATAATAATAATAAAGAATTGACATCAATTTGGTCAACATCAAATATTCGTAATAATAATAATCAAAAAGATCATCATCATCATCAAACAACAACAGCGGCAACAAATATAAAATTATTAAATAATGGTAAAGATAAAGATGGATTATCGGTCATAAATAATAGTACATCAGATGTACGTGCATTATCGAATGATTTATATTTATCATTAATTGGTCGTTCATATAATCGTTAAATTGAAATGAATTGAATTTAATGATTTTATGGTCAAATCAATTTCAATTATTATTGAAACAATATTTCGACATTGAAATTGTCAATCCATCGTTATAAATGAAGATTTTCAATGGTATCATCATTTTTGTTTCGAATGGATCGATTGAAATATCTGTTATTACGCACAGAATATAATTAGTGATACGACAAGAGTAATTCATCATCATTTACCTTCATTCACCATCATTCATTTTCATCATTGAATGCAGCGAAATTATTGATTGTCATACAAAAACCTTAATATAATTCAAAAATAACATGAAATTACATCACGCAAATTGAAATTATTATCATTATCATGGAAAAAATTCTTAGAATTTTCTGATCATTAATAGAAAAAAAAATTCAACAAGCAAAAACTAGTCTTTTACACTATTTTCGAATAATAAGAAAATTACCATAAACCAAAATAGATGATATTATCTGAATATTATCACACTTCCATCGAAAAATTTCAATAAAAAAAATTACACTGAAATTTCATTCAAAAAAATATTGATACACTTGAAATGTTCAACTGCCAATCATCATCATCATTCATTCATTCATCAATTTTTTGCTTCATCAAAAAGAGAACCTTAAAATGTGAACCTCTTACTGTAAATTTTTTTTTCGACCCGTAAACACGGTATTAATTGAATGGTATATTGATGATTGAATGGACAATTGATATTCAATAAATCAATTTGATCAATTATAATATAATCATCGGCTTATCAATAACACCAAAATGACCATTTTTCGTTCATTGCCACTTGATAGAAATACATCTTAATTAATTATCATTAATCAATTAATCATATTATTTTCAACACAAATATTGCCTGAATCTTTCATTTTAAAAGGAATTTAATTAATGAATTCAACTCTTTACAAATTATGATCATGATCATCGCATAACATCATACATCACATTGACATTGTGTTTTTCTGTCATTCATTCATTCATTTATCATCAATCTCATCATTCACCATTCATTATAATGATTTACATGATTTTCTTTGATTCAATTATCATCATCATCATCAAACATATTGCATATATGATATCAATGATAATTTCTTTTTATGGCAAAAAATTTTAAATTTTTTTCTTTTCTTTCGAGACACACAATATTCAATATTCAATGACATTGGATTATTATTATTATGATTATTATTATTAATATCATCATCCTCCTTTATTAATATATCAAAATATTATTATCAATTTCAATATTAATAATTTCAATTCAAAGATATTAATAGAAATGGATTGTCTCGAAAATGAAATACGTACCTAGCATCATATAGAATGGCATTTCTCAATATATTGGATGATAGAACTCAAACTTTTTTTTTTTGAAACGATTCACAATACAAAACACATGCATCAATATATTATTCAATTAGAAATTTTCAAATTTTCAGAAAAAAAAGCAAAAAAAAAAATTCCAAATTTATGATTTATTCAAAATTTACCTACGCATATTTGTCGTTGAAGACATTTGATTAGAAATGAATACGTACGAATAAATAATTGAATAAAAATTGTCATTGACGTACATTATCATCATTATCATCATGCATACACACACACACCCACCCACCTTTAGACTCAAAAAATAATATTTTAAAAATGAAATGAATAGTCAATGATATCATTTTATTTTGTCAAGAATTTTTTTTTTTTTTTGAGAAAATTATTTCAAATTTACAAAACGAGGATCGTTATGAAAATTCTGTAATTTCAATTTTTTTTTTGAATTTAATTTTAATTTTAAATTTAAATTTAATTATGATTCAATTGGAGGTAAATTTACCTTCACCAAAAAAATATTCCACATTTAAAACACCACACACACACATATTCATCAATTCGTGTACATTTATTATGTGATATTTTTACAAACACACACACTGAAACACATACTGCAACGAAACAATGATTTTCATGAATTTTTCGTGAACTCTTTCAACATTTTTGATTTTGCTTTGTTCATCATTGATATTATCGTCTTATCATGAAGAATTATCATCATCATCATCAAGAAGTATCGTCAAAGAACATCAGAATACATTCAGATCTAAGCATTCAGAGATTCGATTCAGAATAATTACAATTTTTCAAAAAAAAAAAAAAATATAATTAATTTGATTCTTTCAGAATTTTTTTTTTTTTTTGAAATCTTTCACAATTATTATTATTATTATCATTATTGAAAATGTTCAAAAACGATATTCAACGACCACCACCATCGTTACCACTCGAAAACGATAATGAAATTGGGTCAAATTGATTTGATCAAGTTTTTTTTTCGGTCACATCTCATGAATCATGTATGAAAATTTATGATTTTTTCTTCTCAATGAACTTGGACTTTCGTGCATCATCATCATCATCGTCATTGCTGATAATATATGAAGTGAATGAAGCATAAAATCAGTCATTAATTAGTAGTGACAAATATTATCATTAGTTATTGATATTATATAATTTTGTTTACCTTATGAAACAATATTATGAAGAAAAAAAAAATTCTTCGAATAAATAAATAAATAAATCAAAATTAATAATTTTGAATAGTTATATTACTTTCATTATTTCCATTTTGTTTCGATTAAAGTGTTTGGAATTTTTTCACCTCGACTGATTGATCGAATTTCAATTATTTCACAATCAATCTTAACAATTCTAACTAGTTATTTAGTATGAAAATACCTATGAAACGCCTACACACAAACACATTCATAGAATGTACAAATGAATGACAATTAATATTCTTTTCCGAAATATTATCTTTATTAGAAAAAAAAATTTCATTCATTCAATGAAAATAACAAAAAGAATTCAAATCAAATCAAACAAAATGAAATTCCAAAGAATTGTATCATTCAATGATGCTGATGAACAATTGTAAACATTATTGTGACAATGAAAATATTTTGAATTTCAAATCAATTCAAGTAAACAATGAAATTTTCGTATCAGGAAAAAATTTGATATTTATCATTTGACCTTTTTATACACCTTGAATGTATTTGAATATTTACATTTAATTGAATGAAATAATAGACCTACTCTTTGGATCGAAACATCATTAATACATTGGCACAACTTCGGAATAATGTGGAATAATTGTCAAAATTGATGACTGACTGATCGACTGGCCGACTAATGATCATCATAATTATCATAAATAGTGACTTTCTTTGGATAAAAAATTTATAAACAAACTAGTCCATATTTAGTGAAATCAAGAATCAACCATCTAAACCATAATAATAATCAATATGCACATTAATTATCTTTGACATTCTTAAATAAAAATCAACTTTTCAAAGCAAAGAATCAACAACGATGATGATGGTGAACGAATGAATCGATGATTCAATGATAATAATGATAATTAATAATAATAATAACAATAATCATTTAATCTCATTTTGATTGTAATTTTTCTCTTTTCTTTTTGGTTTCTTTCAATTCAATTTTAATTTTAATTTTAATTTTTTGAAATTTTAATTTTCAAATTTTCACCAAAAATAATTATGATAATAATTATAATGATAATAATATTGAATAATAATAAATGAATATTGTATTATTATTATTATTTTAAAAGAAAAATAATTTTTTCTGAATAAATAAATAAATAAATGAATAAAGAAATTAATTAATAAATCAATTAATGAAGTAATTAGGTGAATTGATCAATTCCAATTCCTTTGTTCTTGGGAAAAATCTATTTCCAGCTCTCGTTTCATGGCCGAATCGTACCGCCAAGTGCCGCATGTCCGCTCCGCATCTTCGGTTTTTCTTGGGATTCACGATCCAAGAATATTCTCGATCGTCGCAATCATTCGATAATGTCGTGCATTTGGATCATTAGCGTTTCCTTGGTATCACATTGATTTCATTTCATTTCGCTTTTCGATTGATTTTTATTTTTATCTTAACGATTTTCTTTTGGTCGATTTTTTGTTTGTTTTGGTCCATGAAATCATGGAAAAAATGCATTAAAAACATTTGACATTTTCGTAAATTTGAAATTTGAAAATCTTCGGATGAAATTTGTTGAAATTTTGACTTTGAAATTGATTTTATAATAAGAAATTGAATTATCACAAATATAATTAAGCAAATTACCACTAATAAACCAATTATTCAATCAATTATTCGACCATTGAAATTGATCATGGTCATGAAATGATGATGATTCAATTAATTCCACTGAAGCTTTCCAGAAATTTCACGGATATTTTGATTCATGAATGCTTGCAAAATTTGTAACAGAATATCCTCTTGAACATTTTAGCCGAGGTCTTAGGTTAAAGGCTCGAGGTTAAAAGCCAGAGGTGTTTTAAGGGGTGAAACCGCATGAAATCAAAGATGGTTCCCCTTAAAAATCCGCGAATTCAACGATGATTTTTTGAAAGATTACTCGAAAAAGACTTGGAATCGCTCGATTAATTCGTTTGAATTGAAATTAAACTTTGAAATCTTGTGAAATTCTGGTGATTATCATCACTAATATTTGTTTATTTATCCTTTATTATAAGCGCATTGTTAGCAAAAAAAAATAATGAAAATCTTTGAAAATAAACATTCAAATGATTCAATTCATTATCAATCGATTGACGTAATCAAATCAATATATAAATAGAATGAATTTCAATTTCAATTTCATCTAATTCATTTTGATTTTTGTATATTTATGATCGCATTTATAAATATACGAATTGAGAAGATTGACGAAGCAATGAAATTTTCAATTTTTAAATAAGAATTGAATGAGAATTCTAAGCAAAATAATATCTTCTTCTAAGTAGAAATAATTCAAAGCTCAAAGAGTCTTATTTATTCCATTTTTATTTCATTTGAATAATGAAATTAATAAGAATTTTAATTAAAATAATGATAATAATTAACAGATGATGATACACGAATGATGAGCAAAGTCTTTAAGACTTTTTTGAAATGCATTGATTCCAGATTTTCATCAATTTTTCTCGGGATATTTTTTTGAACATTGGAGGTATGGGTGGTAAGGGTGGTGGTGATTATTATTTAGAATAATTAAGACGTTTTTCTTCATTTGCGTTCATTTGATATGGTTTGAAGTCTTTGAATGATTTTGATTTCTTTAAATAATTTCATTTCTTCTCTTGATTAATTAACTTTTTGTCTAAAAGCGAAAATCATGGCCTTGAAAATCATCGAATCGTAGATTGGCGAGGTTTGCAATTGCTGAAATTTGCGATTTTTTTTATGGATGAAAATTTCGTAGAATTTCTTCAATTTTATTTGATTGCGGAATCGCATAGAATTTCGCAGAATCTTCCAAATTCAAATACAATTAAATAGGATAAAAACAATTAAATCCTTTGTCGTTTCCGTGTTTTTTGGCATTTGATTAATTTGATTCAATTTTGACTTAATTTCGACTTTATTCAGGAGTTAATTGTGAATTGATTTAATTGTTTTTTCTCTCGGGTTAAAATGATAAATTTGTAACATAAATAATCATTATCATTCATAGAAATGTTATATTTTGATGATGAGGATAACTTAATCCTTTATCCATCGAATGAACAAATGTTTTGTATGCAAGAATTGAAGGCTGTAATTGCGGTAATTGTTTCGGATAATTGTTTTAATTTCAATGAGAAAAAAATATGATAATGAATGCAATTATTTCACATTATTTCACATGAATAGTTCGCACATTTTGTTCTTTAAACATCTTCAAATATCATTTCTTTGAAATTCAAATTATGATAAATGATGATTTCGTGTATTTGTCAATATATGCGTTTATTCATTGTATGTATTTCGTGTCGAACTAAGATTTTTTTTTGTATTAAGCAAAGCGATTGCGGAAATTTCGCTCTCATTCAATGCGTATTCAATTCTTAAAAATTAAATATTATAATATGAAATATGATAATGATGATCAACTTCAATTGCAGAGGGGCAACACAAAGCCGATTGAAGGCATCTTTGTTTGAAGGGCTCCTTGACGCCGAGTCTACGTGTTCCTCAGAACTCTAAAGATGAATTTGATCTTTTAATAGACATTTCTTCCTTAAATCTTAATTTAAATCCTTAAATTCATTAATCCATTTATCATATTTTTAAAATAGATTTAAATGATTTATATTAAATGATGATGTGATCAGTCACATTGTAATGATATGTGTATCGTTGTATTTTAGTGCAATCTTAGAACTTGTATCTTCGAGCAAATGAAGAATTCACGAATGCCCATTGCCATAAAGAAGGAAAACGATCGAAAAGTCTAAGAATTTCAATTTCGAACAATTTCTTCTTCACCAAAGAAATTGAATCAAATCCAATTCGATTATGTTCAATTGAAATGTCCAAGATTTTATTCTTGTTTTGATGGTTCGAGGATTTTTCTTGAGAACTGAGGTCATTGTTACTCGGAATTTGATGCAATTCAACAGCACCGTTCGGCATCGAAGATGATCAGAAATAGATTTTCCAAGAATTTCATGTCCAAATCAAAATAATCATAACAACAGAATCATTGAAGCAGAATGATAAATATTCAAATCAAATTAAATTCAAAATCAATTCAAATCAATTCCAATTCGAAATCAATTGAAAATTTCTGTAAATTCTTTTATTGATGTAAACAAATCATTGAACATCAATGATTTGTAATCATATAAACATAAACCATATGTACGAATTATGGCGGAGAATAAAATGAAAAATGTTCAGATGGAAAATCAAAACAAAAATCAATGGCAGCAATCAACAGTAGCAGAAATGATCGTAAATCAACGAATTCATACATATTACCACATCTTGGACATCTCATTTGATGAAAAATGTTTTGATTTCATCAATGAATGTTGAATGTACAAATCCAAAAAAAAAAAAAATACTTGAACTTGATTGCCAAGAAATTAGACGAATAAAACATATTGAATCATTAAATCATTTTCAATATGTGTTGGAAAAATGGGAGGATCGAGAGATGGGCTTAGGGTCTTAGCCTCGTAAAACTTTAATTGCTCTAACCCAGAATGTATAAACCTCAAATGAATAAGCCTTAATTGTTTAAGCCTCGTAATGCATAGATCTCAATTGTATGAGCCATCGAATGTTTAACCTCAGAATATGTACAGGCTTCAATTATATAAACTTGAATTGATATTCAATGTTTCAATGTTTAAAAAATGATTTGAAAACGATCATATAAACAAATAAATAGATAAATTAAACAAATGAACAAAATATTATGCAATTTTACATACATTGAATATTTGTTTACAAAATATTAATTCATCCATCCATTCATTCATTCATTCAAAAATAAATGTTTACCCAATTAAACAACGTTATTATTGGCCTTGAAAATTTCATTTATTAATTTTTTGGTTGAAAATATCATTTGATTGATGGCGATTTGTTTGTTTGCTAATTTGTAAACTCATTTGTGCATTACTGTACGCTTGGTGTGAGTGCATATGTGTGTGTTCAAGTGTCAAAATATCTTTAAAACTTAACGAGAAAACCTTAAAATGTTTTAAAGTTTTTTTCAATTATAATTAACTTATAATTTATTATAATCTTTTATAAGACTTTGTTTCAATTTTGCATCAGAAAATAATAAATCAAAGATAATGACTTAATTATCATATCATTATAAGGTGATTTTATTTTTTTCAAAGAAATTGTGAAAAAATATTCAAATTTTGTCAAAACATATGTCTTAGAATGTGTGTGTGTGAGGCCAAGTTGGAACTAAGCAAGCGGAATTCCTTCAAAGATTAGGTATTTTTCGACCTTGGAACCATGGGTGTTCATGGAACCGATTCTTACTTTGAAATCTTGTAGTCAAAGATCCAGGCTTGAAAGGGTCCTAGCGTTTTCCTAAGTTGAATGATTGGGATGAGACCAACAAAAATTTCAAAAGATTGATTCCGCAAGACAAATTACGAATTTAATCGCTCGAATTTAATCATTTTCAATGAAATTTGCAATGAATTTACTTCGATTGAAAAAGTAAAAGTTATCAATACTTGAAAAGGTTTTTGAATATTTTCTAAGCCTAATTAATTATGGATTCATAATTTGCATTTGAATTAATTGTAAAAAGGACTAAATAAGATGCGGTTATTTGTCAACATGTTTTGTTTTGGTGAATAATTTTTTTCATGGAAAATCCTGCAGAAAAATAAAAGATTCATCAAGTTTTTCCCCCCGAATTATTTTATTCTTAATTCACGAATTTTTTCCTGAATTTTTCACCCCGCTTTTTTCGACCATTAAGCCATAAATTCTCGTTAACTGGTGCTGCTGTAGCTACTGCTGCTGCTGCTACGGTCGTTGATGGTGCTCATAAAGAAAAAAAACATTGCCATAATAAGAACTGGATATGGAAGACTTTGAATTTTGAACAAACCAAAAAATAGAAATTAGGTCAAATTTAGGCGAAAATTGACATGAAATTACGATTGAACACTCGAGTGTTAGATTTAACTGCTGCTGCTGCTGTGAATTATCGTTAACAATTTTGTTATTCAAATGCGCATATCTTCGCCGCCAAGAATCATTTTGTTCGCGATGAATATCACGAATTCAGCAAACAAATTCTGCCTTTGTGTATATAGACGAATCAAGAATATTAACGGTGTTTGTACAGTGTACGATGTCTTCGCCGCTGTCTTCGTTGTTGTCGTCGTAACCCGAATACAGGCCATTGCTTGAAGCATTCAAATGTGTGCAGAGCGTACGATCATATGAACTAACATACGAACTGAACAAAATGAATTCGTACCAATGATAATTCGTGTTTGAACAGAATTCAATTCTTCCCTCTCTCTCTTCAAAAGAAAATTCCATCACAAATAAACAAAACAGAGATATTTCGGCCTAAATTTGATGTAAAAGGTTCAAATGTTTACCCGAAAAAAATGACAAAATTCTTGTTGTTATTTTTTATGATTTGTATCAAAATAATGGGGAAAAAACCCGGAATTTTTAATTTTTTAAATGTTTTCAAATTGATTAACATTTACAGAATCGATAAACATTTAGAGAATTAAAAGTCATGTGATAAATGCATTGAAATGCGTAAACAATCCAATAAACAATTGAAACAAATAAGCTTAAAATAAGGATTAGGATTATCATTAGACTTTGGAAAATTGTCATCATTATCAATAGCTTACCACCATGGTATTAAGAATCATGTGACATGAATCCATAATTTGGATTTACATAATAATATAATCCAAATTCTAATTGATTTTATATGGACACCAATTCATGGACATAAATTCTCTAATTTCAATCCTTTATTTCCCCTATTAATTATTGGATTCAATTTTACAGGATCCAGAATCGGATCCAATTTGTTCTGTTGCATTGTGTTTTGTATCCTTGCATTGTCCCCTTTCTCTTCTCTCAAAAACAAAATAAACAGGTCCCAAATGCTCCGAAATATAGAAATTCTTGACCCAATTTTCTCGCTCAATTTTATTCAAGCAAATCTATCATCATTTGTTTTCCATTCATTTGACATAATTTTCCAAATTACTCCTTTGATCATAGATAATTTGAATGCAGAAATCATTATTATTATTTGCCATGACTGAACAATGATGATGATGATGATCGTGACATGGAATCAATGATCAATTCCGTAGAATGAATCGATGGAGGAATTAATGAATGAAGAAATTGGAATTTTTAATTTAAAATTAATCAATGAACAATTTGGGGATTGGCTCAACGATCCACCAAAGCTGTCATTGATATCGACGAATGGGCCAATGGCAATGGGTTCATGGGTGTCCACCAACGGAATTTCACAAGAATTCTACCAAGGATATTCAATCGGGTGTTGCTCGGGTGCTTGCCCCGATGAAGCTTTTCAAAGAAATCACAAATTTCAATTGCTCAGATTCAAATTTCGAAATTTCGAAAATTGAACCAATTTGATTTTTTCTTAAAAAATCATTTTCAAGACCCATTTCTTCACACATAGGAAACCGTGAATATGTTGGGATTCAACACTATTAGGTCAACGATTTTGGAATAATTTAAGTTAAAAATCATCGGGCCTAAATCTTTGGAAAATACAAATATTTCCAGATATATTTCTAACACAAAAAACGATGCAAACGATGTCCATGTCCATGTTCAAATCATCCATTTATGTGTGTTCATATCATATATATGATATTAATGTTCATTTGTTTGTGTTTATTATTATCATTTTCTTGGTTGATTTGATGATTTTAATAATGATGATATTATTGTAATGAAATTACATATCTTTATCGAGTTAACTTTGAATTGGAAGAAAGAAAAAACATTTCTATTTTCTTCAAAAATAAAAAAAAAGAAAAAATAGGCCAAATTTGTAGATAGTCAAAGACCCATAATCATTGTGAGCAAAGATATTTTAGACATGTTTTTATATATAGACATTGGTTGAATTGGTGTATGTTCAGCGTTTGTTGTGATATGAAATGTTCAGAATTCAGAGCAAACAAACAAACATGTCGAAGCAAATACATGCCGAAGCAAACGATGACAATGAACAAACAACGAACGATATCCGACTGGAGGAGCATGATGAAGAGTAAAAAAATGTTTTTCCGAAATTCAAATTTTTGTTCGAAATTCATTGAGAATTGATTATCATTGCTTTTGTTCGGCTGTTTGGTTGGTTGTTCATCTGGTTCAAATGGTTTTTTCATTCATTTCATTTCATTCCGGTAAACCCAGATTCCGAATGGCCGCAGAATTTTTGTGTTTTCTGGAATTTCTTTGATTTCATTTACACCTCATAGCGGATCGCATTGCGCTTGTTCAATGTACTTCAATCATCATCATCATCATCAACATCTACATTATTCATTTTGTAAATTGAATATGTGTGTCTTGTGTTCACCTAATTTCATTTACCATTTACCAAAATCTGGAACCTGGAAATAGCATGAAAATTATATAAAATAATCCTCGAATCATATTCTTAAAGACATTCATGAATTGAATTCATTTCATACTCTATTTCAAGTAATTGGTTGATTTGTATATATGATTTACAAAAGAATATTCTCCTAGACACGAATATATTGCGGAAATGTGTATATTCGGAATTCAAATATAAATGCGGACATTTTTCCCCGTAAAAACATCATTATAATCCAGAGCAATTAAATTGGAAGCTGTTTTGAAATTTGATTCAGAATTGAATTCAGAATTCGATCAAAAAGTCAGAATTGAATTAATTTCTATTCTGGTTAAGATTTTGACAAGAATATTTTTGCAAGACGGAGCAGTGAGAATGGTTTTTGGCGTTTATTGGATTCAATGAATTCTGTAGAAATTCTGGGTCAAACCCTGCGCTATCCATTGATAATATACCAATACACCATTATCATCAATTATCAATTTTGATAAAAGTCGGCCATGGACATTTGATTTTTTTGTTTGAATTTTGAATTTCGATTTCTGGTTTTTTAGTTTTTTTTTTTTATTGAAATTAATTTCTTTTTTCCTATGCTACGCCATGTTTTGATCGTTTTTGGATCATTTTTTTGTGAAAATTCTTCTATGATTCTGGCCTTATACGGACCATGGAAATACTTGGAATCGATCCGAATATCGGGTTTCCCATCGATTGATGATCGATCGTTAACCGATTAATTGATGGACGGTGCCTGTTCTCTTTGCTCGGGACCTGACAGTCAATTGATTCATAGTTTGTGAAGATAATCAAATTTGGCACAAAGAAATTTTTAAAATGAAAGAAATTCACATAATCCAAAACAAATATGATCAAAAAATTTAAATTTTTTGATCGAAATTCATCATTCGTAGGATGTGTTTTGATGTTTGCGTAGGAAACAATGCTTTAAAACCCAAATCATCTGTAACAATTGAATCAAATTGTTTTAAATTTGATTTTGAATTTTAACAATTTTAAAAATTACAAATTTATGAATTGAACTAATCAATCAATCAACGAATGTATCCAATCAACAATAAGACAATGAACATGACAATGACATGTCATTTGACATTGAAATTTTTCTAGAAAATTTGCGACCCTTTCCACCAGACGAAATTTAATTTTAAATCAAATCATTGTCAATTAAATCGAATGATTCAATTTGATTTAATTTGAAAATTTTAAATTTTCAAATTATTTCGATATCATTATTGCAGTTGGTTGCATTTGATTCCGGTAATGCACGCAATACTATTTCAATTATTTTATTGTTTGTTTGTTTATTTATTTCATCATTAATAAAATCACATTTTAATTATCTTTGTGTGTCATATAATAGAGATTAGACTCTTTGAATAAATAAATAAATGATATCAACGGTTTGTTTGTTTGTCTGAAATATTTAATGGTGTTTGATGGATGATTGATTTGGATGATCAAATTTGGTCAAAACAAACCAAAAATAGAACAAAAATAAATAATGATGATAATCAAACCAAAATTAAATTGTTTTCAATGGTAAACATATATGAAACAAGGTATCACTGATAATGCAATGAATATTGTTTGTGTCCAAACGAAACCAATTTGATCAACAAATAATCCAGCAAATGATGATAATAATAATTTACCCAGTACTTCAATTGTTGACATAATTGTATATTTTGTAATCATTAATGATGATGATGATGATGATAATGACGTCGAATTTGATTGATTTCGTTTTAATTTTTCCAGCTCAAATTCAAATTGTTGTTTTGACTCATTGTTTTGTTGTTGTTGTTGCTGTTGACTACGACAAATCATCATCATCAAGGTAAAGGTCATGGTTGTAATTATTCCACCGATAAAATGTATCATTAATATTGATACAATTGAAATGTCTGAGAATTTTTTAAGGACAGGTAAACAGATAAGGTATGGATGCAAAGATAAAGAGAGAAAAGAATCAATTAATTGTTTTAAAATGGATTAAAATTCATTTATGACATGAATTTCAATCGAAAATTTCAAAAAATTGAAATATAATTTTCAAATTTTGAAATTTAATTGAAATTCTTTAATTCAAATGAAAATGAAATTATCCATTTTTTCGAAATGATATGATATAATCATTGATTGATATTGATTGTCATGTGCCAGACAAAAAAAATTGTTGATTATTGATGATGATTTATGGTAATTTGATCGTAAAAAAAGATATTTTTGGAGTAAAATCGGTGGAAAACGATTAAAATGTATCAAATTACCATTGATGCAAAGCGAAAAATTGAAAAATTGGTGCAATCAAATGATTTTTATGATTTAATTTTACATTAATATTGAATATTTGAAAATATTTGATACAATTACATTAATACTTACAATAAATCAAAGATTTCGATATGCTCAATATGTTTCTGCTGATAATTGATTGATTTGAATGATGTTTGTGGTTATTATCACTAAAATAATGATGATAATATTGATCACCATCACCACTACTGCTATTATCATTGATATCAAATGTTTGATCATTGTTGCTGTTGTTGAAATCATAATAATGATAATAATTAACAATGATAATTACAATCAACATTGAGCATAAGGGCAATAACCGATATTTGAGCATTTTGTTTAGCCTTTTTTACGATGTTTCGAATTGATCAATCGTTGATGTAGTTGTTGCAGTTGTGGTTGCCATTTATCAATGGGAAATGAAAATTTTTTCCGAAATTCAATTCAATGATATCGATTGTGATCGATTGATTGATCGATTTTCGATTTGATTTCATATTATTTTCGCCGATTTTTTGGCCGAATCAATGTAAAAATAGATAAAAACACATAAATATAAATGAATTTTGGTAGAAAATTTGATTTATATTTGTTTTTTAGTGCTTGTTTGAACTATTTGAGAGTACTATTTGGGTGAATAATATTGAATAATGATCAATCGGATGATGGAGGGAATGATTGCCTAAAATGAATTGAATCTAAGGTGAGCCTAAGGTGAATCTTAGGCTAATCCAAGATGGATTAAAATACCTATCGATTTTTATTTTTGAATGTACAGAATACATTTCAAATATTTCAAATGTACGAATTACATAATTGAGTTGAATATACTTACATTGAAATCGATAATCTTGAAGCTAATAATGATCCGAGCATTGAACAAATAATACCGATTGTACCATTCCAAAATGCAATAGATTTAATTGATATTCGTGCTATTTTTTGTAAATAAATTGGAAATATTTGTATTGAACCATATTCACCTAATTTATAAATGAATATGTACAAATAAATATTGTTCATTGATAATTTTATTTGAATTTTTTCTTTTTCCATTGATTTTCCATTGCTTATCATTGTTTGATGATTATTATCATCAAATTTTTTTCTCAAACTAATCATTGATTTATTTCGCAATAATAATTTATTTTCATTTTTAGAATATGCGATAAATAATAGTAAAACAATCGAATAAATGATTGTTAAAATCATAAATAATCCATTTAAATTGAATAATAAATAAATCCAATACAGAATTCCGCTACCAAAAAATGAACCCAATTTATAGCCTAAAATTTGTCCAACATTACCGGCCATCATATCATTTTCGCTTGAACATATATTCACTGTGATTGCATCGACTGCAATATCCTTTTTTTGAATTTTAGTGATATGATAGATTAATGCATTGATCAATTTATCAAATATAAAATGAATATAAAATTGATAAATTGATGGATATTTTATCAATATTTGAATATAAATATGAATAATGATAATTTATGACTATAAATACCTGAAATGATGATAAAAAATTTAATAAAAATAATGTTATAATAAATTGCCATGATATCCGATGATCATTATCATTATGATCATAATTATCATTGATTGATCGATTAACATCATCATCATTCATACAAAGATATAATGCATTATAAAATGAAATTAAAATTAAACCAAACAAGCTGATACAAATCCATTTGGTCGCTGTCAATGTCTATGCATAGTAAATACAAAAAAAATACTGATGAAAATCTAGTTTAAATCAATCAAATAATGTGATTAAGATCAAGACATGACCCCATAAGTAAAACCCTATGAAACCTTGTGAAAAACACAAAAGTAAATGAAATCAACCCACGAAATAAGCCTCATTTAAGTAAATCTTTTGATTGAAAATTTGATTATCATTCAATTGATGAACATTCATTAATTTTTTAAGAGATTATTTTCTTTTCGGAATTCATATCGTATTTCTTAATTTAGAATTTACAAATCACCAAATTCTAAATTTAGATCATCCGAATATACACACACATCAATAAACATGGAGCCTTATGTCCTAAATTCAGGAAAAAAATTGGGCAAAAACGAAATTCCACCTACACATTTCAAATCGGGAATTTCTATAAATATTTTTTCCTTATTTTATTTTAAGAAAACTTTGAAGACATTTCAATTAAACAAACAAGAAAAGTTTCAAGAATTTTTTTTTGAAATTTCCCGAAGTAATTGTTCCCGAAATATTCATCAAGAATTATCGATTGAAATTAATTGTTGTAATTTACAGGAAATTTTCATTTAAAAAAAAAGAGTTTCCTACAATTACCATATCGATTAATGGTGCAAACAATGGTTTCATTAACCATGGTAGCAACAATATCCGCGTGAAACCGATCGTCGTCGATGATTGCCGTTGTTGTAACAATAATAATGGTACAAATTTATCTTGAAAACCATACGGGAAACCTTGTGTAAAATATAATAGACCCAATATGATTAAATGTTTGTTATTTGATTCAAATGATGATGATTGTTTAATAATGATATTGTTCGACGACGATGATAATTCCGCATCATCATCATGATCATTGTTGCTCGCTAATTTGATTGTATTATCATCGTCGTCGATCGACAATTGTTGTCTACGATGATGCTGGTCATTGTAAATGTCCTCTATGTTGTTCGAATGATTTTCATTGTTATAAAATCTGATAAAGCGGAACAAAATAACACAAGGAGATAAGGAGAAATGAAATGATGAAATGAAAATGTCAAAATGTTTAATAAATGAATGAATCAAAAGTTTTAATCAAAAATTTTAAATTAATTCAAAATTAAATTTAATTCAATTTAATTTGGTTTCTGAGCGAAAAAAACTGTCCAAGCTTTTGCTTGCCCAAAGGGTTGTTAACCTCTTTGTTTTCTTTAGGGTTGATATGAATTTCAATCATTGAAATTTAAAATTGAAATTCATAAGAAAAATAATGAATACACCTACATATCTGCACATCAACCCAAGATATACACCGATTCAGTGACCGGCTAATTATAATAATCAAATCAAATAGAAATGAAATTGAATTAAATTAAATTTAATTGAAAATTTCAAATCATTTTGATTGATGTTTTAATGATGATGGACAACGACGCATTTGTTATTATCTTCTTAATATGATAATAATTATGAATCAAAGAAGAATTATCATTCAACTTGATTAAAACATTAGCATTTCTTTGCTTTTTCCCCGAAATAATTGATTATGTAGCTTACATGGGTAAGAATCACCTGGGTCAAATCAATCATTGAAAGTTGAATGTTCGCAATTCAATTCAGAGGAAAATGAGTGAATGAAATTGCGGCCCTAAAGATTCATATTCATAGAATTCATTGAACTCTGGACACAATCTGTCATTAAATTTTTCATGGAAAATCATGGAAATTATTTTGATTATTTCACCAGACAAATAATCAAAATGACATGAAATGACAACAAAAGAATATGAGCCAAAATATCACAGCCAAACAGAATCATGAAATTCCGTGAATTCTCATAAGATATTCTCATAAAAGATTCATTGATCCTGAATAAACGATTTTTGCGGGTTCGTTTTTTGCTCGTTTTAGTTTTTGAATTCTGAAATCAATGAACTTTAAATGGAGAATATTATGTCGTCGAAGATATTCAGTGATTCAGTATCCACTTAAAGTTGATACACATTTGTGTATGGTTAAATACACGCTATGTTTCCATGTTAAATCATGATTATGACAAAACAAAACGAAAACAAAGCAAAAGTCAAAGAACCCGATTAAAAATTTTCATTTTTTTCCCATTTTCAATTCAACGGTTATTGAACTTTTTCAAATGCACATAATATGCATAAGGGTGTGCTTGATTGCTGACTGTGTATTGCTTGTATATTTGTATTACTACCATTTGTAGTATTGTTTACACGCAAAGCATTTACAACAATTATCATTGATAAAAGCCAAAATCCAAATGGCGCCGTCGCAACAGTAGCTGCAATGCGAAACGAAATTTCGTTTGGCTGCGAGCGCCATTTAAACCATTTTAGATACACCATCGAAACCATTCAACTCTTTGATTATCTTTTGATCAAATCCTAAAATCAAATAATCTATTCGATCAAATAATTAATCGAATAATTAATGTATAGGATCAAAGATCCAATAATTAATCGAATAATTGTACGAATGATTATAAATCGATAGATCATTGATAATTATTACTTTATTCGCTGATTTCATTGTTTGGACATGCATACATTTCAATGATTCATGATTTCCAGAGACATTTTTGTTTTTTCCAGCTGCGAATTTCCGCAAATGTGGATAATAAGGATTCGTGGAAAATCATTTGTGTTCATTTTGGTTTCTGTTGTTAAATTCTTTGCGTGGATTTTCCTTGGAATTTGTATTTTGATTTGATTGAGATCATTTCATAGCTTCTTCTTCGTGTTTCTGGTCACGATGGTGACAATTTTTGAAGAAATTTGAAGCAAGAAAATGGCTGAACCAGGAAATATTTTGCGAGTTTGTGATGATATAACCATATATGATAATCATATGGTAAATATGATATTTGGGAGAAAAATTTCACCAAAAGTGAAATGATTTGATTTGATGTGATGATTGAACTAATAATCGAATGACAAGAAATGTAATTCATGTATTCAGAAGCTTCCTGAAACCATAAACCTCTTCGAAAAAAACCATAAACCTTACACCCATTCATTACTTATATGGGATTTATTATCATTTATGTTTTTCCATTTTTGGCCAAAAGAAAATGAAATTTTTGCACAAACGATAAATTCAAATCTTCTAAATGAATCAAGAGGATCAAATAATTAACATTTAGAGATGAAGAAGACAATCAAAGAGTTTCAAAATTTAATTTGTAGATCCATTCATACTCTTGGATAAACTGAATTAAATTTGAATTTTCATTGTCTGATCGTTGATTAAATTTAATTCAATCAAACAAACAAAAGAGGTTATTAGCCTTTTCATTATTTGAAAATGGAACAAAACATTCATGGAATTCAAATAAATCTGAATCTAAATCAAAATCGAAATTTTCCAAATGAAATCTTTTTGAAATCAATCAATCGATAATTATCATTTAATAATAATTATCTCACCATTGATTTCGTATTCATGATTGATTTATAATTGAATTTTTGAATTGATTATTATTATTATGAAAATATTTTGCAAAATAAATAATCTTTTGAATATTTTGCAAATTAATTAAAAGTTTTGAAATGAATTTAAATTTTAAATTAATTTGCGGAAATCTTAAATCAAGATTTGGATTTAATTTTGATTTCTTTGAAAATGAAATCTTAATTATATGATCGCAATTGATTTGAAAAATCATTCATTATTCAAAATAAAATTTTATTTCAAAAATATTATCACCAATCATTATATGATAATTACGATTTTGCGAACAAATCAATTTAAATTTATAAATTACAATTATTATCATCGATTAATTATTATTTACATTCATTCATAGATTCATTGATACATTCATTCATCCATTGAAATTCAAACAAATCAATCAATTTCAATCATTGAATAATGTTTGATTGTTTGTGAATGTGAAAATGTTTGAATGAGAATGTTTTGATTCAATGTTGATCAACGATCATTATCAATTATCATCATTATTGAATAGTATTTCGGCATTTCTGGAACAAATTAATTTTAAATTTTTATTTACTTTTGAACTATTTTTTCAATGATTCAATGTACATTGTTATTATGCATTGATTGACTTAGTTAATGATGTATTCTTAATTGTATAGCCTTACGATTACAAGGGCTATGTTTTCGTATATTTTTCAATTTATTAATAATCAATGGTCAGTAACATTTGTTTTCTTAAAGAAATGAAAATCGAAACGAATCATATCATAGAGACATATGGCCAATCATTTATTTTCGATGTTTGTATAAATCAATGAGATATCAAATTGACAGGGAAAATTATTTCTTTTCAAAATTTTGTTTTTCAATGAACTTTAGATCAAAGGTCAATGATATTATCAATAGATTATTATTATTTGATTGTTTCTTTCCCTTAAAATCAATGTATTTTCAATTCAATGTATCATTTAATCATCATGTATCATCATCATTAAATGATCAATTGTTTACTCATAAGTTGCATCTGAATAATAATAATTGATAATCAAAACATTGAACATCTGCTTTATGGTTTACGGCCATTGATTACATCAATTTTGATCATTTAAAGATTTCTTAAATCTATAAATCTGTTATACAGTAATTATCATCATCATAAATTTGATTATCATTGATGATTGTTGTACAATTAATTAATTTAATTCAATTAATTTTGCTGGAATTAATTTCGTGATTTTTTAATTTTTGAATTTTTGAAATTAAAAATAGCTAACAACGCGACCACCAGGTGCCGACACTGTACGGTGGATTATCTTTTTATTTCATTTTCAAGAAATATATCTCTAGGTTAGAATTTATGAATTTTACAACTTTTTACGAAGAATTCAGAATAAAGTAAAAGGGATTTTCATTCTCAAGAATATAAAAATCTTACCTTCTGGGCAGTTTTCGGCTATTTTGGTTCATTTTTATCAGATTTTTGCGATAATGGGGTTTGATTTTGAGTCAATTTAAAACAGGCGACAACAAAGCAAAAAAACAATAAACAATGAGTACAAACAAGTGATTAATTGATTGATAATCTTTATTTTTTAATTCCATATTTTTTCAAAGAGAAAATTATCTTAAGAGAAAGAGAAAATAAGAAGATTTGACAAAATATTTCCCCAAAGATAAAACAAGTTGCAATTTTGAAAAAAAATTCTAAGTCGTCCTTTATGAATTTTTCATTTTTATTTTTTTCAAAAATTATTTTTGCGTCTTGTTTACATTTCTCGCCTCAAAATTAAATAATTGATTAATTGAAGTTTGTTTGATTTTTTAATTGAAAATCAAATATGTTTCAAAACTAATAGTTTAATTACATTACTGATGATGATTATGGTTTTTGATACTGCAGATATAACAAGTTCAGTCGATTGACAGATGTTTGAATTTAAATATTATCATTTTGATTTTAATTAATTTTCAAAAGAATTTTGATTAATTAATTCAAAATTTCGAGACAAATTATCAAAAATTTCAATCGTTTCAAAGAAATAAATAGAAAATTCCAACAATTTTTCAAAATCAATTGATTGAGTCAACGCTTGGGAGTTGTTTTCGCTGCTCTCTTTCAGTTGTTTCAAAACATATTTATTCCATTAATTGAAACAATAATCCGAAAAACTTATTGAATGATAATCTATTGGTTTTAAAGTTTTAGTATTTCTCATTGAAAGATTCTGTGATTTTTAATGTAAGTTTTGATTCTTTGAATTGGACTTTTTCAATCTAATTTTGATTTTATTTTTCAATAGTGTTGAGCACAAATTCATTGACGAAAAACATTTTTTTTTAATTATTAAATCATCAATCAAATCATGTTTGCCATATTTCAACGTTTATTAGATTGGCTTCGTAGCCTATTCTGGAAAGAAGAACTTGAATTAACACTAGTCGGTTTACAATATTCAGGCAAAACAACATTTGTCAGTGTTATTGTTGTATGTATTCGATTTAATTCAATTTGATTTGATTGATTAATTAATTTTCATATGAAAATTAAATTGAAAATCTTGATATCTTTAGTCTGGTCAATTTTCTGAAGATATGATACCAACAGTTGGATTCAATATGAGAAAAGTAACGAAAGGAAATGTATCGATAAAAATATGGGATATCGGTGGACAGCCAAGATTTCGTTCAATGTGGGAAAAATATTGTCGTGGTGTACAAGCAATCATGTATGTACATTGTTTGATTTGAAATTTAATTTATTTTCAATTATTAATTTTGATTTTTAATTAATCTTTTATGATGATCTAACTATCAAATCGAATAGTTATATGGTCGATGCAGCTGATCATAGTAGAATTGAAGCATCAAAAACTGAGCTACATGCTCTGTTATCGAAACCACAATTAGAAGGCATTCCTGTATTGGTGTTGGGCAATAAAAAAGATTTACCTGGAGCATTAGATGAAAAACAATTAATTGATCAAATGTAAATATTTGAAATTATGACCGAAATGATGGAAAATAATTATCCTTTTAACTCTCTTTCTCTATTTTCAGGGATCTTAATTCAATTCCAGATCGTGAAATTTGTTGCTATTCAATATCATGCAAAGACCAGACTAATATCGGTAAATTGATTGATTATCTTAATTATTTAATTACTTTCTCAATTAATTATTATTCATTTATTCACACCAAACACCTATTTAATAATTTTTTGACTACCCAAATAGACATAACCTTACAATGGTTAATGAATCATTCAAAATCATCTCGATAAAAAGACCAAGATAATGACCACACTGAAAATTGAAGCGAAAAAATTTTCCCACAAATTAACTTGATACGAATCAAAGAAATAAATGAAAAAAAAAAATAAAAATTCATACACTTTCAAGATTACAAACAACAATCAAACAAGATTATTATTAACGTGCATAGTCGCCAATAAAAGCAATTCGTTGCTTGATTCATTTTAATTACTGCAAAATGATTTTAATCATCTTTCAAGATCTTCAAGATCAACGATTTTTTCTTCAAATTTTTTCAACGATAATTCAAATCACATTCAAAGACTTTAATCTAAATGTGTGTGTGTTCGATATCAATAATTTTTTTTTTTTTCGTTCGTTTTTTAAGTTTTTGTTTTTTTATTTTAATTAATTGATTATTTTAATTAATTTTTCATTCATTCAATCCACTTTAATGATTACAAACTCGTAACAATAATGATTAACTCATATATTCATTCATTTATCAACAAGCCATTAATTTTCAAGAATCATCGAATCAAAGCAATGAGTATCCATTATCAATGATGAATCAAAATATCCATATCGATCATATGGATCATAAACAAATACATGATCACTTGATTTACATTGATGATTACAGATTAAATCATGTTTTTTTTTCTTTCTTTCAATTTCACTGAAATTCGAAATTGATCAATAAAATAATTTTCAAATTTTCACAAAAAAAATATTTGAATTTTTTTGGAATTCGCGGGCAATGATTGAATCAAAATGTTGATTTTTAAAGTCCATAAAAAATTCGAAGAAATTGACCATGAAAAAGTTTCTCATCACAATCAGTGGATATCATGGATAATGTGCGACCGATGACGATGATGATGACCGAGAAAAATGGTGTGAAAATTTGATAATTTCCCGAAAACAAGAAAATCTTTCCCACTTTTCAATCGAACAATAATCCTAGATTAACCTCAATGGTTGGAGATAATTTAAGATTTTTTTTCAGAAATTTTCGGAAATTTTTTTCTACGAAAATTTCAAGTTTATCATTTAAATTCGATGATAATTCAAGTTGATCGATTCGGATTGGATTTTCATTTGAGTTTTTCGGTCGATCAAAAATGATTATCTTCAAAAACAACTCAAACACCATTCGAAAAAAGAGGGAAAATCATCCGAAATCTATGCTAAATTCATTTTGATCAAAAAATTCTAATCAAACGTTGTCGAGTTGTTCAATTTCAATATTCGATATTTGATAATCCTATCATCACTCAATTCATTGACTAAATTACTTCAAAAACAGAAAAATAATGATAAAACTCATCAAACAAAATGGGTCGTAATTGTTCTCAATTAGAATGATTAGTCATTGGTAATTTGATATACAAAAACAAAATTATAAAAAATTAAATCAATAGGCTTTGAGTAATCAATGATCAAAATAATCATTCATCAATGATTTTGATGATGATAATTAAATTGGATTATTATCATATATTAGTCATTAATTATGATAATCATATGATAATTATTATCGTTGAAATCGATAATTATGGAAACATAATTTTCAATTTTCTTTTATGTTTACGATCTTCAAATAATTAATCATCATTCATTATTCTTTGAAATTGAAATAAATGAATAATGATGAAAATAATACCCAAAATAACATCAATGTCATTTCGGAGGAAATGTTTTTGTTGTATTGCAGCAATAATCGCATCACATCAGATATTAAGCCATGAAAGCCGCATCAGCTTATAACTCAAGACGAATCATTAATCATTTTAATGCATGGAATATGTGTATGACAAATCCTTCCGTCAATTGTGTGAAATTTAAGGATTTAAATAAGCGAAGTGTATAAGTGTAAGTAAATTGAATAAAATGTTGAATGAAATATTGATGCAATCAAAGAGTAAATTAAGAATATTTTGAAGAATTATCATTCGTAATGCAAACGATTATGACGAATATCGAATGATGATGAATCCAGTAGTTCTTTGGCCGGCTTTCAGCGTACAAATTCAAGCATTCTAATCCGAATTGAATTACGTACAAATTACGTACTGATGAATTTGCTGATTTTTCGAAATTCAAAAATCGATGAATGAATCATCGTAGAACTGCGAACAGTACCACCATCGCCATCGTCATCATCATCATCGTCATTGACCAATTTCATCGAATTCAATCGACAGAATCAGCTCAAATGAGTAGAATCGATATAATGATTCATTGATTTGAATGAGGATTCAAATATGATTTGTCAAACATCATTTTTTCAGTAATCATTCAAATAAAAATCCACCCTTACCACGCCAATTCGCGCAAGCGTTTGCTTGCTAAGTTTTCTTATGACGTTTCTCTTTCATCGCTTATCAAATCGATGAAAATTTTAAGGTGTGTAAACCACCATTAAAGCGCGCGCTCGTTTCATTCAAATCTTGATGATGATGATGGAAATAGATTGAATGGATCCAATCTATTGTCATTTCCATCAAAGAAATATCCACAAATATTTCCAATGCTTCTCCCTTGAGTTTTGCTTGTATCAATTGAATGGATCACAGATAGATTTCTGCCACATTCGCCACTCATTTGATACTTGTATTTACTTCAAAAACTAAAATATCGAAATCGATGAAAACATTGAATGAAATCATTTGATGAATGAATGAATGGATGAAGAGAACAGACAAGAAAAGAGCGAGAGAGAAATCATTAAAATCAATGAATTTGAATGGTGATTGGACACAATACACATGATGGTGTTGATGGAAGTGCCTGTGGAAGTTGTACACGATCTAAAATCCAGTTTTACCCGTAGTCATAACAGCAATGTTGATAGTAAACATTGATAATTCCCAAAAAATATGAGAAAAAACTGGTAATGCATGGGTATCAGGCAGCAAATACTTGAAATAAGCTGTGTGCATTGCTGCTATATGATCATCTTTGTTGATGTTTAAGTGTTTGTGGCAGATGTATTTCTGTTTGTGTGTTCTTGGTGAATGCATCAAATTCATCCGAATTGTGGCGAATTGCAATTTTTGAAATCCAACTAATGAATGAACGAGAAACGTATGAACGACAACCCGAATACCGAATTTCGTATTTTGGCCATTTGCTTTGCCAACACGATTTGCTTTGACGAATAGTTTTTTCACATTCTGTGATATTCAGATGTAAACAAACGATTTCGTCGACCAACCACAGATCAACAAACAAACAACAACAATAACGATTTCATTAACGATTTTCATGTCCAACAAATTTGAAAAAATTTAAAAATATTCGAAAATCTAATTTAATTTTTAATCGTCTGCTGCTGTTCGTGGCTTTTTTTGTGCATCAAGAAAAATTCAAATGGTATTGGATGCTTCGAAGCTATGATTCTATGAAGTTTTGGACATGTTTAATGTGTTTGATGTTCGTGGCTATTCTCTGAACGATGCTACAAATATGACCATCATCAATTGATGATTAGTTAATTAATATTTCATATCACCATCATCATCATCATCATCAACACTGTTTGTTGATTGATTCGTTTATTCATTTCATTTGGTTGTTTTTCCATTTTTCCCAACTCAAAATTGATGCATTTTTCAAACGAATGTGTTTAAGGTTCACTATTTACAAATGTGTGTGTTTACAACTGTCAACGATTGCAAATGTGTTTCTGTCAAACAGTTCTATCATCATCAACCATCTTGATGCGAATTGAACACAAATAGAAAAACCAGAAATGAACCAATGAATTTTTGATAGAAATTATCATCAACTCAAAATTACTAATCATTAAAATTGATAAGGTAATTAATAATTAAATCAAATGTAAGCAATGTTTGTGTGTTGAGCAATTCAAGAGTTGAGTTCATTTTGATGATTTTGATATAAATGAAGTTTAATCTAAATGAATTTAATCAAAAAATTTTATTTTAAAAAAATTGATCAACACTGATTTTGATAAACATTAATTTTGATTTTGATCGTTTTTAAATCGTAATTTTAATTTAATGAGTGTTTATGTATTAATTAATTGATTCATTCATATATTTATTTATCATTGAATTTGTTTGTTTTCAAATTAAAATTTTTGACAATTTTTTAAAAATCAAGTTTACATCAAGTTTTAATCAATTTTAAATAAAGTTTTGATCAATTTTCAATTAATTTTAAATCAAGTTTCCATTAATAATGTTGAATTTCATTGAGTAATTGATTGAATTAGTTAATTAATTTGTTTAATCGATTTTTTCAATTTTTAAATTCAAATTTTCGACATTATCAGAGCTACATCCAACATCATCAGATCAACTTTTAACCAAACCAATAAATCTTTACACCTTTCGTGTCTTGATCATCAATTCATATTCAGTCTACGCAACACCATCATTAAATGATCATCATCAAATGATCAGCATCGTCAAATTACCACAATTCAATAATCAAATTTTGCGAATGAAATTAATTTCTGTGTCCAGTTTTTTTAATTGAAATTTCAATCAAAAACCTCCAGTGATTATTATGTGATACAGATGTTTCATTGAAAAATCAATCAATGAATGAAAACATTGAACAATTTCTTCATTTCATTTCTTCAAACCTTTAAAATTCTTCGAAGAAATCAATTGTTTGTGTCTATGTGTTTTCAAGTATCACCTGAGCCATTAAGTGCGTTTCATTTCCATCCCTCAGTTCATCATTATCTGTTAAGAATTTTACTTCTTTAAACTTTGCATTTTCTTCTTGTTTCAACAATTTGAGATTTTACACCTGGTGTTTTTACCTGTAAGTTTAACTGTTCACTGTTTATTTATTTATTTATAGTTTGAGTTTGTTTGCTTTGCTTTTTCACAAAAAGTTTATGCATTATTTTGCTGCTTGTTTTGTTGTTGTCCTCTGTGCATTTGCTTGCTTTTAGTTGTATCCATGTTTTAAAATTGTATAAATCTTTGTTAATTTTGATCACATATTTGTGAGTGGTTTTGATTGATTCAGTTGAATCAATTCAATTGAAACTGAATTGAATTGAGATTTAAATTAAAATTAGAAAACATCGAAATTAAACAATTGAAACATAAACATCGAAAGACACAATGATTGATCAACGATGATGATATGAGTGTTGGTGGCATTTCTAATCAATCAATTGTGATTTGAATCAATTGTAAATTTAATTTTAAAATATTTTGAAATTTTTGAAAATATTTTAATCATTTTGAATTGGATTTTCAATTGGATTTCTTCTTTTGTTTTGTTCTCATTTTGTGATTATTGGTGGTTGTTGCTGTACAACAATAAGGATGATTAAATCAAAAATCATTTGTATTCAAATCTGCTGACAATTTTTCGCTGATTTAATCATTTCAAGAAAGAAAATCCATTCAACAATTTCATTCTGTTTTTAAATACGATTTTTAATTTTAAGATTTAATTTTAATTTTGAATTTAAATTAAAATTGAACTTTGAGCTTCAACTTTGAATTAAATTAAAATTAAAATTAAACTTTGAATTGAATTTAAATTAAAAATTTTGAATTAAAATCACAATGAATTTGAACGATTTAAGATTGAAAGAATGAATGAGAAGAATGAAGACAAGTGAAAAACCTGTCAAGTATTTTTAATTTGAATTTTATTCTTATCGATATTTGAAGATATTTATTCAAATTTCCTCAATTTTGATTGATTGATTGATCGATTGATTCGGTGCGTTAGTCTATGTCTGTATTTTCAATTGAATGAAAAGTCAATAATCTTCATGATAATAATAGTTTCAATGTGGGTGTTCTAAATTTTGAATTATTTGTCTAAGATTTCGTCGATTCCGTTGAATAAAACTAGTCGTTGATTGAGAGGAATTATCGTCAAATTGAATTTGAATTGAAAATTTTTACAAATCAAAATTTTGAAAATCAAAAATAATCACGCACAGGTAATCGTACTGATCAATCAATTTTGATCAAATTCAATTACGACTCCAATGTCTGATAGGCCATAAGCGTTATCGTCTGTGAATCAATCTATTAATTGAATTCAATTAAAATTTTCAAAGATTTTCAGAGATTTTCAATTGAATTTCGAAGATTTTTTAATTCAATCAAAGATAATCTTGAAGAAAATATACAAATCTCGAGGCACCAAACCTTATATTTTTTCCGGTATGAAAAATTACCTTAAATGCCTTCATCAGCAATCAATTATCGTTATTTTGAATCTTAATTGCTGCACTGATATGGACAGTTATTACCAGTTATATTACCTGTTGATTGAGTCTGATCTTGAAAATGGTTCAATGTTTTTTGATCAATGTTATTTTGAATCTTTGAAAATAAGAAAAAATCTTTGAATATTTTTCAAATGCACTGGATTCAGTGGTGCTGCACAGGATACACAAAAACAGCGATTTGTGTATCCTTATCTGAACCTTTTTACAAATTTACGAATTTTTGTTGAATCGTTATTCGTTTGATTGTTTGAAATTGTTTTATGTTTCGAAATTTTTTGCACCAGTCACGAATTATGATAATGATTGAATGGAGAAAAGACCTTTTCATGTATGATTCTATGTGTATTGTATCGAGAGATTTTCATTTATTTGTTCAATCATTTTTTTGAGGTCAATAAACATAGACATAGAGAGGCTAAAAGTGGTAGGGTCGTCGAGCGAGATCGAATGAAGTAATACGAAATATTGAAGATTCAAAGATATTTTCAATTAAAATTCAATGATTATCGAGAATATTTAAGGCCAAAATTCAATTTTGATGAAATTTATAAAAAACAAAATTTATTGACAAGTAATCAATTACACATCATTGGTAACCTTATAACCTTTGAAAACCTTTAATATTTGAATTAATTTTGAGATTTTTTTTTTTGCCAAATTGAGATTCATTTTATCGTGTTCAAATACCGGTTTATTTCGATAATTGCTCCGTAATTCTCTATTTTTCTTTCTTAAAATCATTAAAAAACTCATTCATGTTTGATCATCATCAAACAATTACATTCCATTCCGAATCCATATTGTACAATTTAACAAAATTGAACGATTTAGATACTTTCGAACATGCTCGACAAGGTTTGTGCATTTGATTTCGGTAAATATTTTGGCCAAATATCGGTTGAATATCCATTAAATATTTCGTCTGTACAATCAATGAATGAATGAATCAATGTAGTTGTCTTTTTTTCTGTTTGGTTTATGAGAAATCAAAGAAAATTCAAAGAAATTCGAAGGAATTGTGGCTCGATGTCTTCGGTTTGTGTGTTTATTTAGGTCAATTACTTATTGGTGGACATAAACAACACGCAAACTGTCTTTTATTGTAAACAAATACAAAAGAAAAATCTTCGATTGACCATAGAAAATTCCGATCGGAAACAAAAGAGAAGTTTTTTGTTTGTTTTCAAATGAAATTTTGAAATTATTTTTGCTGAAAAAAAAAGTTTTGTCCGAAAAGTTCTAGCGCTCAATCCTCATTAAAATCAATGAAAATCGATGAATTTTACGTCAACAATTTTCCGGACAGCTAGTCAAAATGTAAAAATGATAATTAAATGTATCCAAAACAAAAATCTTTTTTTGAAAAAATAAACAATAAATCAATCAAAATGTTTATGTTTATATGTTTTCTATGTGATACAAAATTCAATTGTTTTCAAATTGATTGTTTGTGTTAACATAAATTGCACACAAATGTGTTTGCTTGGAATGTTTGTTGTACTGCATCACATAGATTTTACCATATTGTTTTCAAATTCTTTGTTTCGTTTGGTGTTTTGGTGATGTTTGGTGTTTGATAAACAAACATTTAATCACTTGTTTCGATGGTGATATACGTTTTGGTAAACAAACTTTTCATTCATTTCATTCAATAATTGTTTGAATAATTATTCGAAACAATTCAATTTAATGATGATTAATTAAATTTTGAATAGATTGATCGTAATTTGGAAAGTTTGTGTAATTTGAATGAATTTTGCGGCTTTTTAATTGAATACAATCGATAAAAATGATGGATTTTAACGTTTGTTTTGTGAAGATTTCTTCGAATTACGACGGAAAATGGTCAACTGATTGATCACCAATGTGACAATCGATTGATTGGTCATCAATGATGTTCCATCTCTGAACAATCGCATCGTTCTTTGACCTATTTTTTCGTCGATCATGCTCGTATTTAATCCAATAAAATACTTGCAAATTCTCCTTATTTTTGACCAGTTTTTTCTAATACTTATTTCATCTTTATTTTTTTCATTTGTTGGTTGGACAAATATTTACTTGTGATATGATCGTTTATTAATATCATGATTGTTTGTTGTTGTTTGTTCGTTATTTGTTTACCAATAAATGCACAAATAAATAAACTAATATATTTATAAACAATCAAACAAACAAACAGTTTTATTTTCAATATATTCGAACACATATTTATCATATTTGATATGTTTGGTCAATATATCAATATGACGCCCTAAGATTGCTTTTCTAATAATTTTCTTTGAAATTGTTTTCTCACATTTCTTAACGATCAATGAGTATAAACAGTTTCAACTCATCTTAGAGTAAACCATATGAAAACATATGATTGGATTTTATTTTGTCATAAATTTTTGCAATTTGTCGGGTTTGAGTGTTTAAGATTGTCCAAAATTATACATTGTATTAGCAGGTTGGCAATTGTGTGATTGCGGTTTTCACTCATTGACGGCTGAAAAAAATGAGCAATAACTTTGTTGCCAGCTCATTATTGTCATTAATATGATCACATTTTTTGGTGGTTGTTTAAACATTAGACACCCCTCCTAGTTATGATCGAGAGAATAAATCGATTGACCTGATTATCGATTTCATCTGTTTATGTGTTTATGGCACCCATTTTTCATAAAATAATTCTCTTTTATTTCGGTGGTGGTGGTGGTGGTGGTGGTAAATCAATCAATCAATCCGTCGATTGATTATGTCAAATACTATCAAAATTTGATGATAAATGAATTGATAAAAAACTCTTGGATTAATTACTTCTTCTCCTTCGTCTATGATTGATTTACGATCAAAAAGAGAATCTTCTTCTTCTTCGAGAGAGAGATTTCCACCTTTGAAATGTCTTCGTATGTCTTTTGTTCTTGTGATATTTGATTAGACTCAAAGTATGTGTGGAATGCATTGTTTCAGGAATTTAATTTTATTATGAAAAAAAATGAATAAATTCTTCATAAATGTCAATCAAACAAGACAATAAAATCGAGAAGAATATGAATAAATGAAATATCTTAGAATCTTAAGCCAAAGAAACAATAAATTCAAAATGATAATAAAACAATCCAAAGCTTATTAAAAAAAGTTTAAGATTCCTTAAATTGTTTAAAAATGGCCATTGTTTGTTTTTTGGTTTTGCTAAGAAAAAAATGTCTTAAGATGTTTTTAATAGCATCCAAAGCTTATGATAATACATTCTTAAAATCTACGTATACAAATGCATAGCCTTCTGGCCTATTAGTATTTATATGAACAGTGTGTGTTTTAGTGTCTGTGGGTATATGTTTGTGGTAGGTATATCGATGTGTTTGTTAAGGTTTATACCTCTTGTACATCAACACAATCGATTGATGCATATCAAAGGTTTTCGTTTGTTGGCTGGTTAGTTGGTTGGCGTATTTTTTTGATGAATTGGTTTCTTAATTCATCTACCAACTTTGATGATAATGACATTGAAATAGACCTTGATTTTTCCATCATTTTCCATCCTTGATTTTTCTTTGATTATCTTCACATAAGAAAAGAAATGATGGTAATAAAATTATGTAAGGTTATACATACATAGCATAAGGGGCTATACATCGCATTACATGGTTAACAAGCAGCAGCAACGATACAACAAAGAATAATCGACTTTTATTTGCTTTTTATACGAAAATAATAATTAGAATCATCAAATCAGTACTAGTTCGTTGTTCTTCTCCACGCTTACCATCTTAAATACCATTTTCTTATGTAATCAATTCTCCCGGAGTCAATTGTAGACATTTATTTGTATTATTTCTGCTATTATTATCCTCATAATACGTACCCTTACATGCATAGAAACCAGTTTTACGATGTTTGATTTTGATTTGATGTTTGATCGAATAATAATTATAATTATTATGATAATATCCAATCAAATTGATTTGAATTTAATAAAAAAAATATTTACATAAAGGTTTAACACAAAGGTTTGAAATGAAGGTTGATCGACGAGAAAAATTCTGGGCTTGATTTTAAATTTTGATTTTTCTATCGATTGTCGAATATATTTGAAGATTTCATTGCCTTGATGTTGCACGCGAAAATTTGTCATTGTCATTGTCAAAAGACAATGATTTTTGCATCCAGAACAATGAATATCATTGTCTTATAATGATGATTGTGTAATGAGAATTGTAATGAATCATTACAAAGAAAACATTTTGAGTAATGAAAATATCATTTAAATGTCAATATCTAAAATGTCTTAAATAAACAGAAATTTGATCATTTATTTGTGATAATTTCATGTTTTATTATTTATTTATTTTTTCCTATTGCAAATGGTTGGTGTAATTTTTTGTTGGGTTTAAAATACTTTGCCATTGTTTGATGATATCTACATTTTGCTTCTCATGAAAATAGAAATTTCTATGATTTACATGATGTAAATGAATCGTTTTGTAAATATTTAGATATTTGAATTATCTCAAACATCATCAACATCTTTGTCGCCGTTCAAACATTAGAGTGATCTTGTCAAACATCTCAAAGATTAATGATATTAATTTTCCCTGGCCAAAAGAGTTACATTTACATTTCAACGATCATTTATTTCAAAAGATCATCTCGTGGATGATTAAATGCGAGAATTTCCAAGATGAATTATCGCCGAGATGATTGTTTTCAGTTAGGGCTCAAAACTGAGCTAAATCGAGCGAAAATTAAGCGAAATTGGCCAAAATTAAGCCAAATACCTGTTGCGCATTGTGTGTTTTGTTTTAGAATAACTTAGTCTTGAAATAAACCTCGAAAAAAAAACAATAATTAAAACTGGTTCAAATCTTTGATAATTTATTTTGATTCTCCACCGTATTTCCATTGTTTTCATGTTGGTTTAATGTTTTCGATTGTATTTTTGATTGATAATTTTAATTGTTTTGAACATATTCTAAAAAATATAAAATCCATCAAATTTTTTCGTTTAAAATCATTTGAAATGATTTTTTGAATTGGTTTTGTTTTGTCTTGTTCAGGTCTGCCCCTCTTCATTTATCATTGACATAAACCTTTAATTTTCATTGATTGTTATTTGGAAAAATCAATCATTTAAAACCCTTCAATTTTTTTGAAAATTTTAAAATTTAAAATTTAAAATTGGAATTGAATGCTCAGTCATTGCATTATTCGTTGCTGTTCGATGACCAGTTTCGCCTGTAATTATTTATGACCAGTCTTTAGGATCTATTATTATATTCACCCTTTAGAAAATTACAAATAAATCATTTTAATTGATTATTTTACTGTGTAAAGAAATGAAATGAATCAAAACTATCAATCGAAGACAATGTTCAAGATAATATCAATTTATTTTGATGTTTTTCTTGCGTTTCTGGCTTATTCATTGAAAATTTTACCATTTTCTTGCCTCTTGTTGCCTTATGTCATATTATTATCATCATCATCATCATTATTATTTGCTTCAGTGATTTTATTATTATCATCATTATTACTCAACATTTACCAACCAGTGTTCTGCTGATTTGAATCCAAAGATTTTACAGCAAAAAATTCTTCCAAAAATCTTTCAATTTCATTTACGATTTACCATTCATGACACAAGACTTTATTCGAAAATTTGCGTAATGCGAATTTGAATCAATTCAAATTTCGAATTTTGAGCTACCAAAAAATACGGCCAAACACCGTGGGCGTATTGAACGAGGATGTGGTTGTAGTCGTTGTTGATGCTTCAACATTTGAATAATTAAAACACATGTATTACAGCTAGCTATTCATGATGATGCTTTTTAGTATTTGTAAAATATTCATTTACGTATCATTTTTTTATTTAAAATGATCATGATGATAATCATAATAATTCATTGAAATGAAAGTATATGAAGTAATGAGTATGGCATAATACTTGTGAAATACTTGAGAAGGAATCTTAAATTTTAAATCTTAAATCTTTGTTACTATTTGAATTATTCATTCAAGAAAATGAAAGAATTATGTCAATAATTACGTATTAAATCTCATTTTTTTCTTTCATTTCGAATCAAATATTAACCACAAATCATGAATGAATTGACTCATCAAATATCGATGTTGACAGTGTTAAAGGTTTTGGTAGATTTTATTCAAATACATACGTATTCGGTGTTTTGTGATAGATTTATTTATTTATCGTCTGTGATTTATTGTTTGTGAATCATTTTGTTTTGAGGAAAATATTTGTGTTAAGAAATTGATTTGAAATCAAATTTCTTCAATGATTTGATTCATTTACAAGATTTTTAAAGATTCTAAGATTTAATTTGAATTAGTTTTATGTGAAATTATGATTATTATTAGTATTTACACTACATAAGACTATGAATTTAAATTTCACAGTGACAATTTCACTCAACTTTGACTTAAAATTTTCCCTTTTTTCATTGGTTTTTGCTTGGTTTGTGCTCAGATTTTTGTCAGCGGCCGGCATAGGGTGCTTCTGAGCAATCTACAATAAAGTTGGCTCGGCAGCCGGATTCAAGACAAGCGGGGCAAAGAAAACCCCTCGTTGCGCTTGATTTGATTGCGTAAGTTGTTGTTTGCTCAGTATAATTTGTTTGTTTGACATTTTTTTTTTTTTTTTTTTGCTATTTTTGACTCGTATTTCGAGCATATCGCACGCAGCACAACGACGAATTTAATTGAATGAAAATTGAAATCATCATTTAAATTTCATGTTCATCCATAAATGTATGTGATGATGTAAATGTCAAATGTTTTTGAGAACATAAAAAATCTTTGAAATGTCATCACCAGCACCACCATCATGTACAATATCCAAAAATAATAATGTAATTACATTCATTTTCAACCCGAAGAGAATCGGAATAATTCAGAATAATTGCAAATATCCTAATGATTTGAATTCCTAATGATTTGAATTGATTCGGAATTGAATTTAATTCAATTGAGTTTAATTTCATTTAATTCAGTTTAATGTTTAATGATCAAACAAATTCCATTCAATTCAATTGAATCGTTACATTTTTCCCTTCCATTTTCGTATTATTAAATCTTGCTATTGGATGCATGTTTTTTTTTGTTCATTTCGATTCATTGAATCCATGATTCCATTCAATAATCGAGATTATGATGATGCTGATTCTGATGGAACATACCAATTGAGATTGCCACTGAGTTTTTGAAAACAACCAATTTTTGTTGTTGTTGTTAGCCGCCAGCCAGTTACCAAAGTGTCTCGAAAGCTTTTACATAATTAAGCCTCGAATCTAATAGAAACACATGTACGTAATTGGTTCCACATGGGTTTTCCCATTGGGGTTTTTCCATTTGGCCGGTTTCCATCGAACCAAACCAAAAAACTATTTTTGTATGTTTCAATTCTTCATTCTGTTTGTATCATTATTCGTCAGAAATTCGAATGATTACTGCATTTTGAACTTGATAAATGCTTGAATTCTTGTCAATTCTTGATAGGAACATTAATGCAATGTACATTATTGTATTTAAACATTTGTATAATTGAACAAAATTAATGAAATGAATGTTTGATCATTAAATGCAATGAATGAAAAATGAATGAATGCCTGTCAATGATTATGGCAGCAGCACCATAAATATCATATGGATGGATGTCATAAATATTCATTCACATATTTGTGAGATTGTCACACCAAACGAACAGAATTGGAGAGAAAAACATGATTGGATTGAATTGAATTGAATTCATTTGTCATAAACCAGAGACAAAAACAATCTAATCGATTGATCAAAAATGATCAAAATTATCATGATGATGACAAAATGCTAATTCAATGATCGATGATAATAATAATCGATGACATTTTCTGTTTGTTTGTTTGGTGTATAATCGGTGTTGGTTACCACCGAAATAAATATGATTGATCATCATCATTGGTTTATTTCGATTGTTTTTTCGAATTTCCATCAGGTTAAAACCTATTCTATAGAATGCGGTATTTCTGCAGTTTTTATTCAAACAAACAAAGTTTGAATTCAAACAAGCAGCCAAATAGAACGAACTGAGTTTGAACTATTGCATTTGACTTGCAATCGGCTGGTAATTGGCCACAGTTTACGTATTTTTCAAATGGGAAAATGCAAAAGTTTCCAGAGTTCAATGATTGTTTGATTTGATTTTAATTCATTTATTCACTCAATTATTTGGTGCTGATCATTAAAAAAATGTCAATTTTGAGTTTAATGATCAGTTTTTTTCCAAATGATTCTTGCAATTCAAATTGACTTTGACATTTCAATTTCAATCGTCGTGTTTGAAATTTGATTGAGTTTTACATTTTACTTTGATTGAATCGAACAGAGAGATTGTCACGCACTGAGTAGTAAGGTATATATCAAATCATCAAGGTATCTACCCTTGATGATTTGATCAATCATCTATCACACAAAGGTATCATAAAACCTGTCGCTTTTGTACTTGGATTGTTGAACGAATTTTCGTGACATTTTCTCTTCCTTTGAACGAAATATTTTACATATTTCAAGACATTCATGGCATTCGTTTACCGGAATGAATTGAAATGAATTTAAAACGAATGATGACATGAATATTTATGTGGTGAATTCACTCAGATTCAGTTCAAATGCATTTGTTTGCTTATTTGGTTATTAAAAAATGAAAAATAATTGAAATTATGAATAAATAATCAAATAAATTGATTGATTGATTGATTATCAGCCAGATATGTACATTCAATGTAATGTAATGTATAAAAATAAATAAATCAATCAATCAATTGTAATTTATATCCGATTACTATTTTTGAACTTTTACTTCCTAAACATTCAATATATGCTCGCTTACACATATTTAGGTCTATTATTCATTTATTTAGGTCTATTAATTCATTGAATCTGTTTTGCACATATTCATTCGTTGAATGATATAATTTCTTTGAAATTTGTTTATGGATGCGCCAAAACGAAATTTCCATTGAAATTGAATACTTGTCACAATTATTTATTTAAATTTTCGAGATATTGACTATGATCATTGCTGTTATTGACTTATTTCCATGAATTTTGATTTATTACACTGTCTATTGTATTGATGTTCATATGATTTTTGTAATTGTAATTAAATTTAATTCGGTTTTTCTATGTAAGTTGAAAACATCTTCAACAAAGTTCAACTATTGATAATTGAATAATTTCAATAGAAATATTTGTATTTGATTGTCCAATAAATTGGTGGAACAAAGTTTATGGCCAATTTTTCAATCGACATTTTCATTGATTTAATGAGAACAAACAAAAGTTTTTAGTCTAAAAAATATATTTGTAAAAGCATAAATCAATGGAAAATTGCTTTCAATTTCACTGTTTTCTTTTCATAATTGACATTTGGTTATTATTCATTCATTCCAATTATTCAATTGATTCATATCCTGATTCGCTTTTCTTTCATTAATGTATGAGATAATTCATTGATACAATTGATTTGTTTCTAGTATGAAAAAAATGATTTCTACAATGATTTGACAGAATTAATTGATTGTAAACAATGGATTATTGATTGAATCCATTAATTACTCAAGATTTAATCGATTCATTAATCGAGATTATGAATTAATTACTCAGATTATCGAATGATAAATAGGTGAATCATTAATGGTAACATCGATACCCGATCATCCCGTATTTTGAATGTTTATTTTCAAAAAATGATATTTTCATATATTCATCGACCAGTTCGATCAATTTAATTGTAAATTTCATTTAAAAACTATTTGTTTGAATGTTTCAAGTTTTCAAATTTGCCAGTTTTATTTTATTCTTTTGTAAAGTCAAAGTTTTTGTAATTTTTCGTGATAAACTCAAATATATTTTGGTATTCAAAGAGTTATTCAAAGAACTCTTTAATGAGTTTATTTTATTTTTCCACGAATTTCAAATAGGAAAAAATGGAAACAAACAAAATAAAATTAAACAAAATGATACAAAGGTCATTTCGTTTCTTTGGAAAAATAATGTTATCAAAATGATAATGGTTTCTTTGAAGTAAAAAAAAAATATCCCAAAAAAAAGATTCGTGTATGTCTCTGTGTATTTGTGGATTTTCGATATTTTTTCGGGTCATTTTATCATTATTTTGAGCTGTCCGGAAAGTTTTGGCCGATTTTCCATCGATATCTCAATTGGGCTCAACGGGTCAAACTTTTCGGACAATGCATTTTGAACTATGACTATAATGAACACCATTTTTTTTGGCCACAAATCAATCTTAAGCCAAATAATCAACGCAAACAGAACAAAGCAAAACAAATGAAAATCTTCGACTTTAATTTAGGATTATTTATGACTTTTATCCTTTTATTTTGAATATATGATGACGATAATAAAGATGATAATAAATGAAAAAAATAACCAGTCCATTCTTAGTCAAAGTCTTGAACGATAATGCAACAAAGCAATGGTCGTTCTTGTTCAATTATTACTATCTTCATCATTATTTATCATCTTTATTATCGTATTCGGCTTTGTATTGTATGGTATTGTGTATGGTTGTATTGTTACGATGCTTTGAATGTTTTAAATGTTTGATTTGAATGCTTTGAATTGAATTATAATGAATATTTTTGAAGATAAATACAAGTATTATATTTATATTCATATTTAAACGTTTTTTATTTTATTTTATTCCATTTTTAAATATTTAGATAACGAACAATTCATCGATTGTGGAAAGCATCAGCATCATCAGCAGCATTCATCATTCAAGTCTTATCTGAATACATTTATTTTTCAACTTATTTTTTTGCAATATGAATTTACCAACGACGAATTTAAATACGAATGATAATAATAAAAATGATTTAAATCAACGAGAATTTAAACGAAGAAAAAGAAGAATAAAATTATTTCCAGTATCATCATTATTATCAACGAATAATAATACTAATAATATTGATATTGATATGGCAAACATTATTCATTCATCATCGACATCATCATCATCATCATCCAAATCATTAAAATTATCATCATTACTATCAACAGTTATGGCTTATAATAATAATAATAATTTAAAAATGATTACAATAATTTCATTGATATTAATAATAAATATGAATTTAATGATTGTTGATTGTTTACAATCACCACCGACAATGATAAAACAACCACCACATGAAAAATTATTTGAAGTATTTCAAGGTTCAGATGCTGAACAAGCTGAACGTCCATTCGTGTTGGAATGTGAAGCAAAAGGTAATCCCGAGCCAACATATTCATGGAAAAAGAATGGTATCGAATTTAGTTATGTTGCATATGATAAACGTATTACGCAACAACCAAGACGTGGTTCATTAGTATTTACTAAACCACAATCAATAGATGAAGGTTTATATCAATGTTTTGCTGAAAATAAACATGGCCGTTCAGTATCGAATGCTGTTTATTTGAAAAAAGCTGAATTAAATTCATTTTCAAGCAATGAAGTATCGATTGTACATGCAACTGAAGGTGAACCATATACAATACCATGTCATCCACCTACTGGTTATCCAAAACCACAAGTATTTTGGATTATACAATCAGATTCTGGTGCGCTGATTAATGGTGTCAATTCATCACGTTTATCGGTTGATCCTGAGGGCAATTTACATTTTTCAAATGTAACACAAAAAGATACATTAACTGATGCTGTTTATGCTTGTAGTGCTATATCTACATTCAAAACAACATATCGTATTGGTCGTCGTACACGTTTAGTTGTTGAACCATCAGGTACAACAGGTCAAACTAGTTATCCACCAACAAAACAATATGTATCACCACCGAATGTGCCAGCATTAAAAGGAAAACGTTTAGATTTATTTTGTGTATTCGGTGGTACACCGATACCTGAAATAACATGGTATAAACGAAATGGTCGTATTAGAGAAGGTGTTACGAAAACAAATTATGGAAAAACATTAACATTTCCAAAAGTGGAATTCAGTGATGAAGGTATATATGAATGTACAGCATCTAATGGTGTCGGTTCAATACAAACATATGCAATGGAAGTGAATGTAAAATCGATACCATATTGGATTGAAGCACCAAATAATACGAATGCAGCTGATGGTGAAACAGTTACATTTCGTTGTAATGCAGCCGGTGTACCTGAACCTAAATTACAATGGTTTAAAAATGGTGAACCATTAGTGCCTAATGATCGTGTACGTGTTAATGGTAATGAATTGATTATTACAAATGTTCAAGAAATAATGGATACGGCTGTTTATCAATGTAATGCATCAAATGTTAATGGTTATGCATTTAGAGATTTTTATTTGAATGTATTGAAATTACCACCAGAAATTGTTGATCCACCTGAAAAAGAAACACGTGCAGTTGTAACATCAGATGTTATATTAAAATGTCGTGTATTTGGTGCACCAAAACCAGAAGTAAAATGGGAAAAAGATGATACACCATTGAATGGTGCAAATTATGAAGTAATGGATAATGGTGATCTACATATTTATGATGTAAAAGTTACTGATCAAGGAAAATATAAATGTATTGCTACGAATAAATTCGGTACAAGATTTGCATCCGGTGAATTGAAAGTAAAAGGAAAAACAAAAATCATACATTCACCGGAAAATTATGAAGTTGCGGCTAAAAAAACGGCCGTATTCCGGTGTAGTGCTGAAGCTGATCCAAGTTTAGATTTAAAAATTCGATGGGCATTCAATGAACGGCTGATCGACACTACACATGATCCTAGAATTGTTCAATCAACTGATAATTCTTTAACAATTACAACAACAAAAGAATTAGATTCAGGCATTTACACCTGTATAGCGAGCACTGAACTTGATTCAGTAAATGCATCAGCAACATTAACCGTACAAGATGTACCGAATTCACCGAAAATCATTAATGTTGATTGTGATGATTTAACTGCAATGGTTGAATGGATGCCAACCGGTGATAATCGTGCACCAGTATTATCATATGATATACAATATAATACATCATTTCAACCGGATAATTGGTTGACAGCATTTGCGAATGTGCCGGCACCGGATACAAAATTCAAAGTTGCAATGAGTCCATGGGCAAATTTTACATTTAGAGTGATTGCAAAAAATAAAATTGGCCCTAGTGAACCAAGTATACCGCATGGTTTTTGTTCAACAAAAGAAGATGTCCCATATAAAAATCCTGATAATGTCGTTGGTCGTGGTGAACAGCCAGGTACTCTTGTGATAAGATGGACACCAATGACACCGATTGATCATAATTCAGAAGGTTTTTACTATAAAGTATCATGGAAAAGACATGATATTGAAAATGATCAATGGCAAAGTCGTACGATAACTGATTGGAAACAAAATCATTTAACCATAGAAAATCAGCCAATATTTAAGCCATATCGAATAAAAGTTGAAGCACACAATCGCCGTGGTGCAGCACACACAGCTGCTGGCGAAATAATTGGCTGGTCAAGCGAAGCAAAACCATTGCATTCGCCTGAAAATTTCCGCGTGATTGAAATACGTGATCATAAATCAGCATTAATGGCATGGGATCCAGTCTCATCCGATTCTGTGCGTGGACATTTTCAAGGTTATAAAATACAAACATATGCTGTCGGAGAAGATATGAAACTGATGCGTGAAGTTAAAATACCACCAAATGTGACGACAAGTTTAGTGCAAATTTTTAAACCAAATTCAAGAAACATTGCACGTATTTATGTTTATAATTCAATGTATATGAGTGATGCATCAAATGAAGTTATTGTCAATACACCAGAAGGTTTGCCAGGATCTGTATCTTCATTCGAAGGTATACCGATGGGATCGAATGCAATTTATTTATATTGGTCACCACCTGATGAGCCTAATGGTAAAATTATTGGATATCGTATCTTCTATGAAAGGGTTGATGGTACCGAATTAGGACCGAAACAAGAACGTTTTCCACAAATTGATGACCCTAAAATTACTGGTGTTAAATTGGGTAATCTGTTGCCTGGCACTAAATATCGTATCACAATTCATGCAGCAACAAAAATCGGTATGGGTGAACCATTTTTCATTGAATTGGAAACAAAAGGTGAAGATGCAGCATCGAAACCGGATAAACCGATATTCGATATTGATCATGTACGTGCAAATGATGGAACTGATCATGTCAAAATTACTTGGTTTCCTAATTCATCGAAAATACCTGGAAATAATTTTTATGTTCAATATCGTTTGAAAGGTAAATTTTCAATTAATTTGTCCAAAATATTTGAATTAATCGATTGTTCTTTTCCATCGAATACAGGAACAAATTCATTTTTCAGTACACCAAGAGATGAAAATCAAGATTCAACAGTTGTTTACATTAGTGGATTAGATCCAGATAAAACATATGAAGTGCGAATCGTTGCTGTCGATGGTAAATATGAAACAGCTAGTGAATTAAAAGATGTCATCCCTAGTGGTAAGTCGAATCTATCAATTTATTTGAAATAGAATCTCAAATCTATTCGATTTTACAGGACAATATGGTATGGATCCGATTGGTCACATATCAAATTTTGCTCCATGGTTCATATCGATGATGTGTGCAATAGCACTAATCATAGTAGCTGTCGTATTGGTTTGCATAGTGAAACGTAATCGTGGTGGTAAATATTCGGTACATGAAAAAGAAATCGCACACGGTAAAGATGATTATGAAGAAGCCGGTTTTAATGAATACAATAAACCGCTGTCATCATTTCCACGTGGTATCAGTAGTACTGTGGATAGTCGTCATTCAATGAACAGTAGCTTGAATGCTGAAAGTGATGAAGATTCAATGGCAGATTATGAAGCGGATAGTTCGAAATTTGGTGAAGATGGTTCATTCATCGGTGAATATGGTAATTGTGATATCAAATGTAAAAAAAAACAATGATCTTATCTCATTCAATCTTTCATTTTCTTAACAGTTCCCAAAAAGAAACGTGATGATGTTCAATCACCAACCGGTATCGCTACATTTGTATAAAAAATGATTATTTCACTTCAAACCAATTGTAAACATATGAACAATAATAATCATTGATATAAAACTGCCATTTTGAAAGCCATTGTTACGCAAAATTTACATATTTCTGCACCAAACAAACACATGGATAACTTTAACGAATAGCCTTTTCAAGCGATAAAAAATAATGTTGTGAAAATAACTTAGTTTGATTTAATACAGATTCATTGTCATTCTTATTCATCCCATGAATTTGTAATCAAACAAAAACAATTACATCCATTTTAAAATACGAAAAAAAAAAATTAGAAAAATGTGATTCAAAGGGTTATTTTGAAAAAATATAATTTTTCGCTTCTTTTGATACATGAAACCGGTAAATATTTGCATGCACACATCCACACCCGAACCCATAAATTTTATATGAATTTGCAGCTAAATGGCAAAATCTGCACCGATTATTTTAATTATTTGATTATTATCATATTTTTTGCAACATTCCAATGCTAATTCATCATGATTATTGTAATTTTTCATCAAAAAACAGAAAACAAAAGAAAAAAACAAAATTGTCAAATTTTCATTTTGAATTTCGCGCTCAAAATTTTCAAAACAAAAAAAAATTTTCGCACACCTATTTCAACCTAAACCCATGCATTTGTGTTTATATAGAAAAAACAAAACAAAAAAATCCATTTAAATGCATTTATAAGATCTCATCACTAAAATATCCTCTTTTAAATTTTTTTTGATTTAAAAAATTTCAAAAATTCAAGATTTTATATGAACATGATTATAGAAATGATATGTCTAAGATGAAGCTTTATTTGTAAACATTTTTTTTCTTTGAATTCCACCCATCTTAATCATTATAATGAATGTAAATAACTTTTTTTTCTTTTTGGTTCTTCCTTTCTTTTAAATTATTATTCATATTTTAATTATTATTATCATTAACATTTGATATACAATGAAACAACTACTATAAATCTATTATCATATATGATATATTTTGACAAAAATTATTATATTACCTTATATATCATAATTATTATTATCATTATTATTTATGGAGAAAATTTTATTAATGATTTGATGAAATAATAAAATTTTTTATTTTATATTGAATTATTCTTCATCATTATTATTATTTCATTCAATTATTTGCCATTCGGTATACTTGAAGTAACATTATCATTATCATCATAATCTTCATCTGAATTGTATGCAAATTTTATACTCGAATTTTCATTATGTCTTTCTCCATCATCATCACCACGTAAAAAATGTATTTGTGACATCGATAATTTTTCATCCGTTGTTTCTGCATGTATTTCGCTATATATTTTTTCAATTAAATCAATACTATCATCACTTTGATCAAAAACAGAAACGATTTCAGTTTCATCATCATCTGAATTATTATCTTCATCATCATTATCATCAATATTAGAATTAGCATCAATAGCACTGATTTTACTATCATTCATTGTTCTTATGTCAGTACTTTCAGTGGCGACATTGCTTTCATTTAGTGTTTGAATGCTACTTTCATTGTTATTGCCATTTGTATTTTCATTGCTTTCATTCAGTGTTTGCATGTTACTTAAATTGTTATCGCCATTGGCATTATCAATGCTTTCTCCAGCTATTAGGGTTTCACTTTCATTATTATCGCCATCGACATTATCATTGCTTTCTTCAGCTATTTGGATTTCACTTTCATTATTATCGCCATCGGCATCATCATTGGTTTGTTCACGAGAAATCGATTCCATTTCTATTGGTTGGATATCAACATCAACATCATCATCATCTTGTAATAATTCTTCATATTCTTTTGAATCGCATTTTTGTCGTTTCTGCGATAGCTGGGATATTTGCTCATTTGCCACGTTTGTTGATTCATCATTGATTGTCGATGAATTCGTGATGACTGTAGAATTAATGATAGGATATTGATTTGTTTGCTGATTATTAGATTGATCGATATCATTCATTGGATTTTCTGGCGAAGTAATAGAATGAGCATCATTGTTCGATGTTGTATTGTTTTCGAATGATTCTAAACTTGTAGTTATCATACTGCCAGATGAATCATATTGAGTGATTATTGATCGATTTGATGAATGGAATTCAGATGGTTTAGGTGCTCGCATTATGTGATAATATCGCTGATGTTGACTGTCGGTATTTTGCATATCGATTGTGGCCATTATTATTGTTGCTGAACAGCCATATGAATTTTTGAATGAAAATTCAATTGGTTTCGCATCTGGTTGCAAATAAGCAGATATAATACGATTACGATATAATGCAAAATCCAAAAATATGCGTAGTTCTTTCAAACAAAATGCTAGCGACATATCTTTGGTGTAGTTGTATGAAGAATCATTGGAACAAAATAAGGCAGCAGGAACACAGAATTCGGTCATAGCACCCTTGAAATCATTTTCATCATCATAATATGTTTTGAAACTTATATAATTACGAAATGTCCACATGATAATATTTTCAGTTCGTAATGGGAACGATTTAAATAATTGATCCATTGTTGTTGCATCACATTTTAAAGTTGGTCTTTCAAATTTTTGCGAAATCTCAACTGGATATCGTTGATAATATTGATCACTTGTCATAATCGGTATCGAATATAATTGTCGTATTCGATTGGGACATTCCATATTGAAATCCATTTGATCATTCGAATTATCAATAATAATTTCACATTTATTTACATATTTATCTAAACATGTTGTTTTGAACACCAAACCAATAGAACGTATATCAACTTTACAATCAAATTCTATTGTATCATTATGATTTTGTTCATTTCTAATTGTTTGAAATTGTTGAAAAAAATCTACTGCAAACACTAAACGACAAAATAATGTTTTTTCAGGATTAATTGATTGTAATATTAAACTATTAGTTTTGATGAAAAATCTTATTTCAGTCGAATATTTCGATAATAATCTTATTGATTTTGAAAATGTACGTAAATTTTCACCAAGAATTGCTGCTTTTAACATTTTTATTTTTCAAATTTTAAATTCAAAAAAAATTGGAGCCAAATCTAATTTGAAAAAAATAAATAAACATTCGATTCTGGAAAATTTCTCTTTGCGTGTGCCAAAAATGTTTCTGGAAAATTTCTCGTTTTTTTTTCCTAGAAATTCAAAAAATATGTATGCACTGAAAGCTAATATCCCAGCAGTTTCCGATGTGAAGAAGAAGCACAGATTATTACACCCAACCGATTAAGGTTGGACTAACGTGTTGGAGAAGCATAAGCAAATTTTTTTTTCATTGGTCCTACCACAAAATGAGGCGTCAACAAATTGAAATTTTTGAAAATTCGTTCGCGCGAAAAAAATTTGAGCATTTTTTCCCCAAAATGGGGGGGGCAAAATTCAAAAAGCACTATTTTTACTTATTGAGGATAACCCAATTCAGTTAAATTTTTGAATTTTAAAAAATTAATAATTTTCAAATTAATTTCGATTAAACTAATTAATAATTATTTAATTTATTTAATCATCTGATTAGATAATTTGAAGCCAAATAAATATTGAATTTAAATTTGAATTCAAACCGAATTTGAATTCAAAAAAGACTAGCAAGTTGGATAATTGAATTCATATTGTCATTTAATTTGATTATTGTTCTGATTAATCATTTCGCTAATCATATTAATGATAAGAGTCATTCTGGTTATCGATAATGAGATCAATAATTTTCAATTCAAACAATGAATAATTAATTTACATTAATCACACTAATAAAAAATTTCATTCAAATAACTTGTTGAAAGAATAATAATAATGATGATTGGGATCAATGGACTATGTTTTGATACCTAAGGATCGTTGGATGATACTTGATTGATGATACAAATATTTTAATGATGATATGATCAATGAAATTTGATTTTGTTTGATATTTTCATGAATTCTGTGATTGGACATTGCAATGTTTTCTTAGATCTGTATTGATTGATCTTTGACCATCTACTGAATCATTTAAACAGAATAAAATTTCAAAAACAAAATTTTTTTGGTCTATGTTGTTTTCTAAAGGTCATTCTATTTGACCATTCGTATAATTGTTGAATATCATCAATACAAATACATTACGATGAGTTATGTTTATTGTTTTAATTGTGAATTATATATTCATTCATGATGATTTATTTATGATGTTAACCACACTGACCACGACCATGTTCATAATCATCATTCATAGGTACATTTCAATCAAATTCACAATTTGGAATTAATCTTTTAATTTCTTATAAAAGCATTGGAAATGTTTTCATTTATCATCATCATTATCGGTGTCATCATTTACATTGACATGACCAATAATTTCATATTTTCATTTTTCTAAAAACAAAATTGATTATTTCAGCATCACTGCCACATATTGTTTGATTTATTTTGAATTATAATTACTATCGAATACAATTATAATTCAATAATAAATATATGATAATAATTATAATCCAATAAATTATCCAATTGATATCAGGAATTAAATTTAATTAATCCAAGATTTATTATTTTGCATATATTTTTAAAAAAATAATTTGAATTTTTGAAAATTCAAATTTTTGAAAATTCTCGAGATTGTTCATAGAGGACGAACGCGCAAAAAACCGTTCAAAATTCGATTCAGCCGTTGATGATAAATAGTGATTTTCATCAAAATTAATTTTAATTTTGTCATTAATTTTAATTAATTTCATCTTTAATTAATCACAATCTACTCATTTAATCGATTAAAAAGTGCTGCATCGATCATAGTTCATTCTCAAACACTTGAGCGAAGATTTGAGCGAACATATTTGCTCAATCATCATTATTGGTTAAGTTGTTGTCATGTTTATCAAAATTTCACTAATTTTTTTGGCTTCTTTTCAGAATCATTTTTCATCGAAGTTTTTCGTCCAATTAATTATTGAATCTGGTCATGTGGTGACTTTTGGATGATGACCGACATTAATAACCTATGAAATCCTTATGAATGGATGACTCAATCATCAGATTTTTGAGCCCAACTACGATATTGAGGATATTGGAGCGTTTGGTTGGAACAATGTAGCTGATATGTGCTTGAAATCATCAATGATCAATTCTACTCAAGTAATTCCCATTGAATTTAACCTTGGATTATTTTCAAAATATCAGAACAGAATCTGGTCCAGATCATCATTTGAAATCGAAGGCATATTTTGAATTTAATTGTTATCGATTCACCGAGATTCTTTGATTCGACTTTTGATGTAAAGATGAACATTGTGAATTAATGATTGACTTTCCTTGACATCCCTTTGATTTGAACATTTTGACTTGGCCATTTGACGATTGGGTTTTGACTTTCGCTTCGACAAGGCCACTATTTGATAGGTTCAATTAATTCTAAATGTTCATCTTTGCCTTCAATTGTTCAATCAAAAAATCTTGATGATCGATCGCAATTCAAAGTCAAAAAATTGGTTTCAACTCATTTGATGATCATATGTACCAAATCACTCGCCAATTCCTTATCATTATATTGGAAGGTGGTCAATATTATTATTATTATTGTTGATTATTATTGTTGTTGTTGTTAAATTATTGATTAGATTTTAAATCAATTTCAAAATTACCTTTAATCGACCACAAGAGTGAATCAGTTGAATCGAAGAAGTCTGTAATTGAGAAATGAAGAAGAATTAAAATCTTTGTTGAATGACGACAATGTTAGATACCTTTATTAAAAATATGACGATCATTGATGCGTTGGTCTTGGTGAAAAAAAAATTAATAAATGAGATTGGAAATCAATTTCAAAATTACCTTTAATCGGCCATAAGAATGAATCAATTGAATTGAAAAAGTCTGTAATCAAAAAACGAAGAATTGAAATCTTTGATAAATAACTATGTTGATTACCTTGACCAAGAATATCATTGAAATCGCTGCAATGGTCCTAATAAAAAGAATAAATTGAAAATGAATAAATTCCTTGATCATAATCAACTTACTAGCAACACTAGCCATTGTACTTATGATATTTAGATCAATTTGAATTCAATCTGTCATAAATTACAAGTTGGAACTTGCAAGTCTAAAACGAAAAGAGAGGAAGAATCAATTAAAATTTCAAGACGTTAATACTGATTACCTTTGTCTAAAATAAGACCATTATTGGTGCGATGGTTCTGATCATTGAAAGAAATTGAAAATGGATTGATCATACAATCACAATCAACTTACTAGGAACAGATGTCATTTTGCCTATGATATTCAGATCAAGTTGAATTCAATCTGTCTCAAATTACAATTGGAGCTGGGAACTCTTAAACGAAAAGAAAAATCAATCAACAATTCAAGACGATTATAATGATTACCTTTCAGTATGTCGATTCCCGTTGATCACTATTTGATGGGCCTAATTATAATGAGTGGTTTAAAAATGATTAATGCCAATGATCAAAATTATCGTAACTCACCTCAAGTAATCATTGATGAGGTTTACATAACTTGAAACCAATTCACCTTCATTTGAAATTTTAATCAAATTGTATCATGAAATAATATTGACCACCTTCCAATATAATGATAAGGAATTGGCGAGTGATTTGGTACATATGATCATCAAATGAGTTGAAACCAATTTTTTGACTTTGAATTGCGATCGATCATCAAGATTTTTTGATTGAACAATTGAAGGCAAAGATGAACATTTAGAATTAATTGAACCTATCAAATAGTGGCCTTGTCGAAGCGAAAGTCAAAACCCAATCGTCAAATGGCCAAGTCAAAATGTTCAAATCAAAGGAATGTCAAAGAAAGTCAATCATTAATTCACAATGTTCATCTTTACATCAAAAGTCGCATCAAAGAATCTCGTTGAATCGATTTCAATTAAATTCAAAATATGTCTTCAATTTCAAATGATGATCTGGACCAGACTGTTTTGATAATTTGAAAATGATTAAAGATTAAATTCAATGGGAATTACTTGAGTAGAATTGATCATTGATGATTTCAAGCACATATCAGCTACATTGTTCCAACCAAACGCTCCAATATCCTCAATATCGTAGTTGGGCTCAAAAATCTGATGATTGAGTCATCCATCCATAAGGATTTCATAGGTTATTAATGTCGGTCATCATCCAAAAGTCACCACATGACCAGATTCAATAATTAATTGGACGAAAAACTTCGATGAAAAATGATTCTGAAAAGAAGCAAAAACAATTAGTGAAATTTTGATAAAAATGACAACAACTTAATCAATAATGATGATTGAGCAAATATGTTCGCTCAAATCTTCGCTCAAGTGTTTGAGAATGAACTATGATCGATGCAGCACTTTTTAATCGATTAAATGAGTAGATTGTGATTAATTAAAGATGAAATTAATTAAAATTAATGACAAAATTAAAATTAATTTTGATGAAAATCACTATTTATCATCAACGGCTGAATCGAATTTTGAACGGTTTTTTGCGCGTGTTGAAATAAATAATTGGTGTACGTCCTTTGTGAATAGAACCCTTTAATCCCCGCCTTTTTCAAATTTCAAATTTTATGTATTCTAACGACTTTTAATAAAATATAACGATCATTCGTTTTACAACGGCTAACATGGTAGCAGAGCCTAAATTGACTGAAAATTAACGAATTTTTTGATTTTGTGATTGTGAATTAATTGATTTTAACTGATTGTCAATTAATTAAGTGAATAATTATAATTAAGATTGTTATTTAAGTTTGTTTAACAAATAATATCGACAAAATGATTGAAATTGATACGATTATGATGCAGTCACAGAATGTTAAAATGTCAAAATTCAACGGTAAAAATTACAAATCTTGGTTATCAGACATGAAGCTGTGGTGTACGATTAATGGCAAAGCTGATTTACTTGAGGTAAATTTGTGTGATGCTAATGACTCGAATATAGAACAATTAAAATCATTGGCTGCTTTTATTACGTTCATGATTGATCCGGATTTACGTGATTTGGTCAAAGATACATCGATCCCTAATGAAATAATTGATTTGTTGGAAAGAAGATTTAATAAAATTAATCAAGCTAGAAGTGCCCGATTATTTTTCGAATTGAATGATATGAAAATGAATGTAAGTGATGATCCAAATATATTTTTGGCGAAATTTGATATCAAACGTCAAGAATTGTGTAATACCGGTACAATTATGGTCGAGGCTATCTGGATTAGTATCTTGTTGCGAGCATTGCCAATCGAATATAATAAAATCAAAGAAGATATTTTTGATCAATTGGAAGTAAACGAACTCACATATGATATTGCCAGAGATCTAATTGTTAGTAAATGTTTAAGACGACAAAGAGAAAAGAGTGTTCAAAAATCGAATGAAACTTGTCTTTGTGTTACCGATCGAAATATAAGAAAGAATCAATTGATTCCGAAATGTTATGATTGTGGCAAACTGGGACATGTTGCTGTTTGGTGCCCATTTAAACCTGACATGACATCAAATGATTTTCAAAAATGTAATAACAGAATTAAGTCGAGAAGATTTATCGAATGTGAAACTAGTAATAATATCAATAATAGTAATAACGACAACGTTAATAATGAGTCAAAGGTTGAAAATGAAATGAAAAAAGACTTGGTTCTTACTGTGGTAGACAAAGTTGATGAAATGGATAATAATTATGAATCGAAATTTGCGTTGATTGCAACGAATAAAGAGAAATCAATGTTGTGGCATAAAAGATTAGGTCATCCAGGTAGTGAAAAATTGTCAAGAATTTTCTCAACATCTGTACCATTAATCAATTGTTCTGAATGTAAAATGTCAAAATGTGTTCGTAAATCACATCCATCACGGTTTGAAAAATTTCATTTTATGCAAAGAATAAGTGCAGATGTAATTGGACCATTGAAAGAATCGATATCTGGTTGTGTTTATGTATTGAATCTGGTGGAACATCATTCGTCGTATGGTATGGTGTATCCAATGAAGACTAAGAGTGAAGCGGTTAAGTACGTGATCGAATTCATTGATTTTTGTGAAAATCAAACTGGGCGTAAATTGAAAGAATTTCTTTCTGACAATGGGTCAGAATTTGTTAATCAGCAACTGCAGTATCATCTGAAGAAGAAAGGAATTTTGTTCTGTACCACAACGCCACATACATCGGCACAAAATGGTAAAATCGAAAGAAGAAACAGAACCATCATTGATTGTGCCAGAACCATGATCAACAACGCAAAGATGCCTGAAGAATATTGGCCAACAGCAGTAAGAACAGCAAATTATCTGATTAACAGATGGCCAACGAAATCAAATATAGTCCCGTACGAGAAATTCTTCAGAGGTAGTGTTAAGTATGGACATCTAAAAGTGTTTGGATGTCTAGCTTATTACAGAATGAATGATACAATGATCGCATCCAAATTTAATCAGCGAGGACAGAAATGTGTTTTTGTTGGTTATACCGAAACAACCAAAAATTATTGGTTATTAGATCCAAAAACCAATAAAACATTCAAGGCATGCGATGTAGATTTTGATGAAAATATTATGGGATTCCCGGCGATTATGAATGAAAAGAAAGAAACTGGTATCATGAATGAAGCAAGAGTAATGAATGTAGAAACGAATGTACCAGTACCAAAGAATTATGAACAAGCTATGAAATCGAATGATAATGATAAGTGGCAACTGGCGATGGATAAAGAGATGAATGAGCTGACCCAGAAGGGTGTTTATAAAGTTGTGGGTCAGCTTCCTTTATCCGGAATGAAACCATTAACAACCAAATGGGTGTACGCCAGAAAATCAGATGGAAGATATAAAGCTAGGTGTGTTGTACGAGGTTTTGAACAATATAATAGTGGAAACACATTTGCACCTACGCTAAGAATGTCGACGCTTTTGACCACCTTAACGTACGCGTTGACTAGAAAGATGAAGATCAGACAATTTGATATATCAACAGCGTTTCTAAACTCAAGATTAGAAAGTGAAATTTATGTTGTACCGCCGAAAGGTGTTACGGATAAATTTTGGAAGTTGGAGAAGGCGCTGTATGGTTTGAAAGAAGCACCACGAAGATGGTATGAAACGCTTAGTAATTTTCTGATTGAATGTTGTAAGCTGAAACAATCGTTGGTTGATAAATGCTTATTCTTCTCAGAAAATATGATTGTGGTGATTTATGTCGACGATATAATAATTGCGTATGATGGTAGTGTTGTGATCGATCGGGTAATGAATGAATTTGAGCGAAGATTTGACATCCATGATTTTGGTGAGTGTGGTATTTATCTTGGATTGAAAATCGATTGTAAGGAAGATATGATAACTATCGATCAAGAAAATTATATCGAAGACATCTTGGAAAGATTCAAAATGGAAGGGTGCAATTCAACGAATGTACCTATGGACTGTTTTGAAGATTATTCGGTTGGCCCAATAAACAAAGATTTGCCGGTTAGAGAGTTATTGGGTTGTTTAAATTATGTAGCCACACACACGAGACCTGATATCTCTGTGTGTATATCGCATCTAACATCGTATGCAGATAAACCGACCGATGCATTAATGATGGCATGCAAAAGGGTCGTAAGGTACTTGGCTGGTACTAAGGATATGAAATTGATTATTACACCAGTCAAGGAATGGAAAATCAATGCTTGGACTGACGCAAGTTTTAGGTCAGATCCAAAAGGAGGATCAGTTAGTGGTTCGATTGTGCAATTAGGAGAGTCACCAGTTTTGTGGTCATCAAAGAAACAATTAAGGATGCCGCATTCATCATGCGAGGCAGAACTAAATGCTGCTCTGTCCACCTGGCGACTGGCAAGACCGATCCAGCAATTATTGTTAGAATTGAAAATCAACGCTGACTTGAAATTAATGATTGACAGTAGAGCAGCGAAAGCCATTTTAGACAATAATGAGTTCAAACAATCCGGCTATTTTGAGTACGATAAGAAATTATTAGTACAAGAATTTAGCGAAGAAAATAATGAAATAATCAAGGTACCATCGGCTGAACAACTTGCTGATATGTTGACAAAGCCTTTAGGCAAAATAAAAATTGAGAATTTTCGTGGACGTACGCCAATTAGAAGGGTGTGTTGAAATAAATAATTGGTGTACGTCCTTTGTGAATAGAACCCTTTAATCCCCGCCTTTTTCAAATTTCAAATTTTATGTATTCTAACGACTTTTAATAAAATATAACGATCATTCGTTTTACAACGGCTAACAGCGCGTTCGTCCTCTATGAACAATCTCGAGAATTTTCAAAAATTTGAATTTTCAAAAATTCAAATTATTTTTTTAAAAATATATGCAAAATAATAAATCTTGGATTAATTAAATTTAATCCCTGATATCAATTGGATAATTTATTGGATTATAATTATTATCATATATTTATTATTGAATTATAATTATAATAATGATGATGATAAATGAAAACATTTCCAATGCTTTTATAAGAAATTAAAAGATTAATTCCAAATTGTGAACTTGATTGAAATGTACCTATGAATGATGATTATGAACATGGTCGTGGTCAGTGTGGTTAACATCATAAATAAATCATCATGAATGAATATATAATTCACAATTAAAACAATAAACATAACTCATCGTAATGTATTTGTATTGATGATATTCAACAATTATACGAATGGTCAAATAGAATGACCTTTAGAAAACAACATAGACCAAAAAAATTTTGTTTTTGAAATTTTATTCTGTTTAAATGATTCAGTAGATGGTCAAAGATCAATCAATACAGATCTAAGAAAACATTGCAATGTCCAATCACAGAATTCATGAAAATATCAAACAAAATCAAATTTCATTGATCATATCATCATTAAAATATTTGTATCATCAATCAAGTATCATCCAACGATCCTTAGGTATCAAAACATAGTCCATTGATCCCAATCATCATTATTATTATTCTTTCAACAAGTTATTTGAATGAAATTTTTTATTAGTGTGATTAATGTAAATTAATTATTCATTGTTTGAATTGAAAATTATTGATCTCATTATCGATAACCAGAATGACTCTTATCATTAATATGATTAGCGAAATGATTAATCAGAACAATAATCAAATTAAATGACAATATGAATTCAATTATCCAACTTGCTAGTCTTTTTTGAATTCAAATTCGGTTTGAATTCAAATTTAAATTCAATATTTATTTGGCTTCAAATTATCTAATCAGATGATTAAATAAATTAAATAATTATTAATTAGTTTAATCGAAATTAATTTGAAAATTATTAATTTTTTAAAATTCAAAAATTTAACTGAATTGGGTTATCCTCAATAAGTAAAAATAGTGCTTTTTGAATTTTGCCCCCCCCATTTTGGGGAAAAAATGCTCAAATTTTTTTCGCGCGAACGAATTTTCAAAAATTTCAATTTGTTGACGCCTCATTTTGTGGTAGGACCAATGAAAAAAAAATTTGCTTATGCTTCTCCAACACGTTAGTCCAACCTTAATCGGTTGGGTGCAGCAAGAAAATCTATCGAAATGCATATAAATAGATTGATTTAATTCATTCCAAATGATTGTAATTATTAGTTTTATTACATCTATTGTTTATTGTTAAATGTTAAAGTTTCTTATTTAGTTTTGGTGATGAGTTAATCAATAGATTCTATCAGTTTGAAGAAATTAATCCGTTTCAATTGCGTTCATATCGCGATAAAGTTGCTTTGTCTTGCTTACATTTATCTTGTCCCTTTACAATGACTCAATGCAAATCAAGCTTCCTATGTTTATTGAATTAACCAATATAACTAAACTTCGTTTAGTTATATCAAACATCATTAACATGGAGAATTTTTTGGTTTTTAATCCAAAAAAAAAAAATTGTTTTGACTAACATTTTTGTTTTGAACAAATATCAATAATACATTCAACAATTTAAAGATTGATCTTCGATTTATTCAGTTAAATCATTAAATTAATCATCGAATAATCATATTTATGCAAACTAATCATGAAAAACAAAATTTCAGTCAAAACAAAATAATTTCATGTTTATGCAAAACATAAAATTCCTATCATGCTAATGATGCTCACAATCATTACTTTACGATTATTTAGAATCAACACTTAGTAACAACATTGTGGTTTTAATAGATACAAATCAAATTATTCATTTAGATAGCAATCATTATGTCAATAATTATTAAGTTGAAATGTAATTTTGAAAAAAAATTGGTTAATGATTGCGAATCGTCGACATTATGCTGTGGATGCCAAACATATCAAAACATCATAAACATGTCATGTATAAACATCATGATCAATGATGTTATTGCAAAATATCTCGAATAATCGAGATTACTCATTTGTCATGACAACCGATAGAATTTATTGAATTCCTAATACGGTAAAAAAACTTCACATTCAATTCATAAACATAAACAACAAACCTAACCTTTTTCGTTGAAAATTGTATAAAATGATTTTCGAAATTTTAATAAAATTGTTTCATTTTCAATAGACAAGAAACGTGTTAAAGTTGTTGCGTAAAATAAAATAAATTTGTTTTTACTAACAAGCCAGCAAGATAGAACTTAGTGCACTAGAAGCCATTACGTTCAATCTAAAGATTATTTCATCAGCCAGTATCGGTGAAACAACGCTAGAACAATAAGCTCCAGGCACAGCACAGTGTCGTCACAGCAAGACAACAATAAAGAAAGATTCTGAATTGCGACCAATCATATAAAAAAATTATTTTTTGTAAGTAAAAAGAAACATAGTAATGAAAATTTTCGTCTAAAAAGAATCGTCTACAAATCAGAAAAACGATAACTGAGTCCAAATTTGGTGTCAACTAGAGAGAGAGAGATCCGCATGAGAATTGCGAATGAGATCAGCAAGAAGAATCATGGCTCAACTACTGTTACTTTTGCAATGATTCAGATCTCATCGATCAGCGGATTGAGGCAGATGGAGAAGCAACCGAGTGTATGTTGCTCTCAAATTAATATTATGGTTCAGGTGCCATAGAACCTGGACATTTTATGCAATGCATTCAAAGCTGAATCGAAACGGCGATTTGGAAATCATACGACTCTAAAGTATGAAAATGATATAATCAATAAAAATTTATTTACTTCATTTGAACGTTATGAGTCCAGTAATAAGGAGCTCGATGTCTTATTGAAAGACATAGATCAAATCAAGTACCAATCAAATCAAATTCAGGAAAACTACAGAAAACTACATATTGAACGATGAACTGGTGGCAATTTATAATTAATAACGAAGATAAATTATCCTTAAATAAATGATAAATTACATCGAACAACATTTGAATCAACGTTTAAATCAAATTTCGATCCACAAAAAATCATCGTATATTCCATATCGGATATGCTCAAAGCTTATATATGAAGATTATATGATATTGATAAAATGACAACCGATTTTCAAAAAAAATGTTTATTAGCCCGAGAATGGGTTGAATTTCTTGATAAATTAACAAATTTGCATGGCAATACTGGTATTTCAAATTATCGTAAAGATTTGGCTAATTGTGCAACGTTTATCAATGAATTGGTATTTTCAGCTAAAGCTGAAATTGAATTGATGAAACAAGACAAATGTAAAGCTAGCCCATCTGAATCTTACGCACAAATTGCAAACAATATTATTGATAAATCTAAAACAGATAAGAAAGCAGAACATTTTTGTATTATTGAACCAGATGAAAATAATCATATCGTTGATTCCAACCAAACAATTTCTTGCTTAAAAGCTATTGTATCGAATAAAAAACTTGCAGAATGTGGAATCAAAGTTAAAAAACCTATTCCAATTAGAAATAAAAAAGCTATTATCAAATGTGAATCAAAAACTGATTGTTTAAATCTTACAAAATTGATTAATGAGTCAAAGTGTGGTATTAAGGCAAAAACACCAGAAAAGAAAAATCCTCGCATTCAAATTCTTGGTATTGAGAAAGATATTGTTGATTCTGATATTGTAAATTTTATTACTGCGCAAAATGATGAGATAAAGGAATTGTTGAATCGTGAAGATCAAGGCATGAAATTAGTTTTCTCTAAAGCTGATCGTGTTGGAACAAAATTTGTTATTCTAGAAGTTTCGCCGCAATTGTGGCAATTATGTACCAAACTTGGAAGAATTTTCATTGGTTATAATTGTTGTGTTGTCAAAAATAAAATATCGATCAGGCATTGTAATAAATGTTTAAGATTCGGTCATATTGAAAGATTTTGTTCAAATCAACCAGTTTGTGTCAAGTGCTTTCTTAATCATCCTACAAATCAATGTGATAAAACTAATATCAAACCATCTTGTTATAATTGCACATGGTGGAATAATAATAAACAAAAACAAGTCAACGTTGAACATTCTACTTTTGATAGAAAATGCCCACAATACATTGCTACCGTAGAAAAATCATCAAAATACATTGACTATGGATATTAATGAATCAGTCAGGAAAATTTCATTAAAGGTATTACAGCAGAATGTTCAGCGTAGTGTTGCATCTTCACAAAATTTAATTTTGAATGCCAATACTGTCCAATCAACAATTTTTTGTATTCAAGAGCCAAATTATTCAGATGGTAAAGTTAATGGTTTTGATGGTTACAATGTTGTTCATCATTTGATATCACCAAAAAGTGCAATTATTTATAAAAATATTGATTTAATTGTTCTACGAAAGTATTTATCATCTAACTGTGTTTGCGTAATGATAAATTGTTCTATTCCAATTATACTTTGTTCTGTTTATTTCTCATTCAATGATGGTAATGATCAGTTTACTCAAGATTTATCAGTATTAGAAAATATTATAAATGATTATATAACATATCCTATTGTTATATCAGGAGATTTTAATGCTCATCATATGGTATGGGGCAGTGAATATAACAATTATCGTGGTGAACTTGTCATAGATTTGATAACCAGAAATAATATGATTATAATGAATGATTGAGCACCAACGTTTATTAATTTACGAAATCAAATTAGTCATATTGATTTGACATGTGTAAATAATATTGCCAATTCAATAACTAAGAATTGGGCAGTTTTGAATCTTGAATCAGCATCTGATCATCGATTGATTTCATTTGACCTCACGACAACTGCGATATTTTCACCTGAATCAATAACACGAATATTTGTTACAAAAAATATAAATTGGTCTCAATTCATTAATGATATCAAAAAATGGATCCCTTCTATTAAAAGAAAAATTGAATGTTCTTTTGATATTGTTCAAATGGATAATACAATAACATGCTTGATGAATAATTTGAAAGAATCATGTAAAAAATTTTTGCCAAGAATAACAACTAAATCTCATTCATTTATGCCACTTGAATTAAGAAATTTGCATAAGATTTTAAACAATTTACGACGACGATTCCAGCGACAAAAATGTCAAAATGCACGAGATGCTTGGCATGTACGATATATTGAATGTTTGAAACAATATAAATTCAAACTACTAGAATATAGAAAGAAAATGTGTCGTGAATTTTTCACTAAGCAAAATGGCAATACTATCTGGAAACAAGTTTATAAATATTGTAAACCTTCATCATTAAATAAAGAATTGACCACAATAGTTGATGATTCTGGCCAATGGACAACTAATGTACGTGAAACAGCTGACTTATTATTGAATAAATTTTTCCCAGAATCTACTGATATTTCATCAGATGAAGAAATTGAAAATTGTGATTCATTTGAAATTGTCAACGATCCTCCTTTCACCTTGAATGAAGTTGATCATGCTATTAATTCTGAATCTGACTCAAAAGCACCTGGAGAAGATGGTATTTCAGCAAATATTATTAAGACAGTTCATAAAACATTTCCAGATTTATTTGCTGGTATTTTTAATCAATGCTTTAATCTTGGACTTTTTCCAACTTGTTGGAAAGTATCAATAGTAAAAATTATACCGAAATCATCAAGTGTTAACAATTATAAAAATTATCGGCCCATTTCTCTTTTAGCAGTTCTTGGGAAAATTTATGAATCTCTTTTGACCAAAAGACTAGCTCATTTTATTTATTCACATAAATTATTGTCTTCATCACAATTTGGTTTTGTTCCACAAAAATCTTCTGTTGATGCATTGATGTGTATAGTTGAAAAAATGAAATGTACACTAAATGAAAAAAGATTTGGCATATTTGTTTCTTTGGACATATCAGCAGCTTTTGATTCTGTTTGTTTCCATCTGATCAGGAAGAAACTAAGAAAAATTAATATTCCATTCAATTTATATAATTCATTTGCTGATTATTTGAAAAATCGTAGGGCTAAACTACCTATTCAAAATTATTGTGCAAGCAAATCTTTGACCCGTGGCTGCCCACAAGGAGGCAAGTCATCTCCATTACTATGGAATGTATTTGTCAATGATATTTTCGATATATTTTTGCCTAATGGTTGTCATCTTCAAGCATTTGCTGATGATTTCATTTTGTATTGTGATCATCGTGATTTGGAAATTTGTGCTGCTCGTATATCTATCGCATTAAATATGATAAACACATGGGCAATAGAAAATTGTCTTTCATTCAATCAATCAAAGACGATTGCAATGTTGGTGACTCGTCGTCGTAAAGTCGTAATGCCTAATATTTACTTCAAAAACTCGTTGATTCCATTTGTAAAGAAATTAAAATATCTAGGGGTAGTTTTGGATTCAAAACTTGCTTGGAATGATCACATGAAATATATCAAATCAAAAGCATTTTCTATTTATAATTTATTGAAGAAAAAGTTTGGCTCTAATTGGGGGTTGAATTATGAAATTTTACGTTTAATTTATTTGAATGCAATCGAACCAATACTTACGTATGCATGCCCGGTTTGGCATTATTCAATGGAGAAAAATATTTGCAAATCTGTTCTCATGTTTACACAAAGAACTTTTGTTCTTTCGATGATTAAAGGATATCGTACGATTTCTACGCAAGCTGCATTGGTAATTGCGAATATTGTTCCGATTAATATTAGAATCACTTATCTATCAAACTTATATCGGATCAAGCATTCGCTTTATGTACAGAATATATCTGATTATTCATTTCAACTGCCAATATCATGTGATGAATATTTTCATCCATCTACAGATTTCAATTACATTGTTGATAACTGTGATTTAGATCATGATTTTCATATTTATACGGATGGTTCGAAAATCAATGGGCATGTTGGATGTGCTGCTGTTATATTCTTACCGAATTCAAACAATGTTGTTGATATATTAAAATTTCGGTTAAATGATTATTGTTCAGTATATCAAGCCGAACTTTTCGCCATATGGAAGGCGTTGGAATGGATAAAAATGAAAAATTGTTCTGCTAAAATATTCACCGATTCTTATTCTTCACTTTCATCATGCTGTTCATCACTTAAAAATGATTACTTGGTCCATAAAATTCAAACGTACTTGATGACTGTACATACATGTATGTCATGGGTGCCATCACACTCAGGCATCAAAAATAATGAATTGGCTGATCATTATGCAAAAGAATCAACCTCAGTCGCGGAGGTCTCATATGACAATTGTTCGCTATCATTGGCTAGGTCTGTCTTGAGTAACATTGCGTATTTTGAATGGGATAGCGAATGGAGATTGTCTGCTGTTGGTTCTACCACCAGGCAATTCTTTCCATCCGTCTATGACCGTTTGAATAGCAACCTTGCGCCTTGCCATGTTCTCACTCAATTTTTGAGTGGGCATGGCAGGTTCAAGGGTTACTTGAGCAGATTTGCCCTTGGTGATGCGAGGTGTTTCTGTGGACATCCATGGCAAGATGGTATTCATCTTGTTATGGATTGTCCACGATTCATCAAAGAAAGAAACTCGTTGGAGACAACAATACAACGACATTTGTCAACAAGTGTCGTTGAGGTTGTCTCCAACGATTTCTCTTTGCAATTGCTTACGGGACTTCTGCGGCTGATATATAGAAATTTGTAAAAAAAAAAAAAATTAAACACCTTTATACCGAAGGAATAAAGGTTTAAGAAAGTGTCAATTAAAAAAAAAAAAAAAAAAAAAAAAATTATCCATAATTGTTTTAATTGAATAAAATTTGCTAATTAAAAGTTTTTGAAATTATAATTATCATTAAATATGTCATATATAAAACCATAATATCGATGTGTTCGACTGCTGAGGAATTTGGACTAACAACATTTCATCAAAAGTAAAATGTTTATAAATCATAGATTCCGACAAAAGGTTTGTTTAGATAAAAATAAAAATGAAAAACCTTCCAAATATGGTTATCGGCTCATTATATCACAAATCATTGATCATTTAAAATATAAAACCGATAAACCATTAAACAAAACCAAATTATTAAACAATATGAAATCATAAACATCCCGTGTTGGAATCATTAAAATTAACAATTTGTTGTTAATCACAAGCGTCCTCGGTGATCTGAACATAATTGATCAAAGATTATAAAAAGGGACTGATCGATTTGATCAGGATATAATATTAGTCACATCAACCACAATAACACATCTATGAAACACAAATTTTATATTGTGAAAAATTAAAAAAAAAATGAAACAAAATATTTTTTGAAATATTCAACAAGCCAGCAAGATTATCTTACTAAGTCTCCAACCATTGAAAATTTTCGTTTGTGAAAAAAAAAATCAATCAATTAATTATCCACCTAGAAAACAAAATATGAGCAAGCTCGACACACTCAACGCAAAACTTAAAGAGCTTGAGCAAGCCAGACCATCGCTACGAAAAGCTATCACCGATCTACACAACTATGCCGTCGAAAAAAAAAGGTGATATCGACACCTTAATTTCAAGAAAACAAAAATTGGACTCCAAAATTGATATGTACGATAAGGCCTATAATGGATCCCTAAAATACGCCAAAGACAATGAATTGACCATGTATGATTACCAGTTTGCCCTAATGAACGATGAATAAATTGCCGAAATTGAAAATACGATTGCACTAGTTCGAGAAAAAATGAAAACAATGAGTTAAGATGATGTTCTATCGGGAGATACCAAACCAGCAGAAGCGACAACAAAGCCGATTGAAAAGTCAACCACATCTGTCTGTAATCCAACAATGAGCAATGAATTGATAATAAGACAGATCGAACAAGTCAAACCCTTCTCCGGTAAATTTCTTGAATTCAGGAAATTTTTTGAAAGTCTTGCATCAATGTTAGACATTTGTACGATTCCACCACAACGAAAAATCGCAATCATAAAAGAAAAATTGGATGAACGAAGTAATAAAGCTATTAACATCTTTTGTGACGAATCAGATTATGAAACAGTCAAACAAATACTTCGAAAAAAACTCAATTTCAAGCAAGCAAAATCAAGTATGAAAATGATATAATCAATAAAAATTTATTCACTCCATTTGAACGTTATGAGTCCAGTAAAAAGGAGCTCGATGTCTTATTGAAAGACATAGATCAAATCAAGTACCAATCAAATCAAATTCAGGAAAACTACAGAAAACTACATATTGAACGATGAACTGGTGGCAATTTATAATTAATAACGAAGATAAATTATCCATAATTGTTTTAATTGAATAAAATTTGCTAATTAAAAGTTTTTGAAATTATAATTATCATTAAATATTCCATTTATTTATACATTCAATTATGAATACAATACATGATAATAATAATCCAATTGACCATGAATAAAATAATGCTTCCATATCTTTTAAATAAAGTGAATCAATTGTTTCACTTGTCTTAAAAAATAATTTTCGATGTATGAGTTTTTTATAAAATCTTCTCATATGTTTAATTGATTGTAAATACGAATCGATATTGGCTGGTTGTACACTATCATAAATATTGTAAAGACATTTGACAACTAAACCATTTTCGTGTAAATTAATTATGCTGGATAATTAGAGTAAAAAAAAAGTAAAAAATTAGAAATTTTATAATTAATAATCAAATTAATTATACTTAACAAATGATTCATCGGTTTCAATAATGGTGAATGTTTTTGTAATGCAAATGTTTTCAAATCACTGCCTAATGAATCGGAACCGATCCAATTCGGTTCGGTTGAATATGCTTTTTGTAAAAATAATAAATTATATTTATAACCAATGAATATGAATTGTTTTTTCTCAGATTTTATCATGTCGAATGCTATTCGTACATCATCAATTTCAAATGGTTTGTTACTATTCATTGTAAAAAAAAGAAATGAATGTGATTTGAATTTTTCTTGAATATTAATTATAAATATACTTACATCAATGCATTTTTATGTAAATGATAAAAAATATCAAAATTTCGATCCGAATATTGTATTAAATTCATTATTTTTGATGAACCTTGTACGATTAATGTTGGTGAGTGTTCTTTTCGTTTATTTGGTGGAAATCGATCAAGATTCAAAGCTGATTTTAAATCTTTAATAGTATCAATACTTTTGTCGTAAAGATCGATATTAGAATTAATATAATATTGTGTTGAATAAAATATCGATATCGTTGTCATTGTAATCATTGTAAATATATAAATAATGCGTAATGATAATAATTCAACATGTGTTGTTTTAATGTTCCCTGTTCGATAAAGTGAATCAATCGATCAATGATCAAGACAATAAATGTTTAATCGGAAATAAATTACCTGATTGATTTAAATAAATGGCCAACAATTTAAATGATATATTCTGTAATTTCATACGTTTATGATTTTTAAATTCATTCATAACAATTTTTACATCGATAAACCATAATAACAAAATTGTGGTAAAAAATGATACAATCAATGCACACCATGTTGACCAATCAAATGTATATAGAAGAAGATATTTTTGTGATAATTTTTTTGGATATTTTGTTAGAAAAGTCATTTCATCAACGACAACATAATTTGTATGATCAACAACAAATGCTCGAAAATATGTTTGTGCTAGACCACAAATACCTAAATCAATTTTACCATTTTGCAATGCACCAATCAATCCTGTCCATGTATGATTTTTTAATGCACCAAAATTCCGTCCAAAATCAATATATTCATAATTGAAATTCAGCTTCTCTGCCAACACCTGAAACAATTGAATATCGATTGAATTTTTTTCATTCATTTTAATGATTCCCGAATCTTTGGATTTTATACTACAATATGGTTCAAACTAAACAAGGTACATTATAAAATTAATGAATTGATCATTACAATTAATTAATAGTGCTGATGATTACCTGATTGATGCCAACTTTGATCAGTGTTTGATTGAGATTACATTGTTTATATGAAACCTTCAAAGATTTAAATTCTTTCAAAGTTTTCGGCTCGAAAATTCCATTGAATATTTGACAACCATTTATGATTGGTCGTATATGTACAACTATTTGTTTATGATTTTTGGCATTATTTTCCAACAAATGACCATTCGATATGAATATTGAACGTAATTTATTATTGTATAAATGAAAATTTTCTTTCAACCATACGATTGATTTCAGTAGAAAATTATCTGGTAATAAAATAATCAATGGATAACATATAATACAATCAACATTGATTGCTTGTAATGTATTGAAAAATTCATGATAATCAGCTTGATTTGACAGGTAAAAATTGTTAAAATTGATTAGCACCAAATAATATTTGAAATTATTTCTATTCAAAGTTATTTGATGCTCATGATCAATATTCAACAATAATCGATTTAATTTTTGTTTATTTAAATTCAAATACAGACGATATTGTAAATGGCAGTTGATTTCATTTAAATAATTGAATATTTGAAAATTTTCATCATCATTATTATTATTTAGTTCAATTGATATATTATCAAATAATTGAAAACTTTCCAACAAAATCAGGCGAATATTATTGGTTTGAACTGAATGGCAAATATCGTGAAGATATTCGACAAATGTTTCATTTCCAATGAATGGATTAATATTTGGGAAATCATTAAAATTATATAAACAATGCAAAAAATGTATTGAATCAAATGATAATATTAAAAATGATGCGAATGATAATTTGATTGAAATATTTAAAAATGTCATTTTGTCACTTGTATTCATTATTTCTGGTATAAAGTTTCAATTTTTTTTACAAATTTGTACCAAATAATTGAACCAAAAAATTATTGATTTATATTTTCATTGATATTTGATTCCCTCTAAAAATACTAATGCCATGGTAATGATGATTATTATTTCAAATGATCAATCATTCTTAATGAATTTAAATTAATTCCTTAATTTATAATTAATGAAAATAATTTCAATTAGAAATATTATAAATGATAATGTAATTCCTAATAACCAAATAAAACAAATTGAATACAAATCATCAATATTAATATTTTTAATTTGACTATATTTTATCGTTAATCTTTGTGCTAGATATTGATTTTTTTCGATTCATAATATTTATTGAAATTTCGATATTTTGCCTCACGCAGTACATGACTTGTCCAATATTCTATCATTCCATTGTATTTAAGACGTTTGATCCTGGATGAGTAAATTGGAAAAATTTTGAAAAAAAGAACAAATGACCATGATGATACTGGATTGAATGGAAAATATGATTTTTACTCTGAATTATTCAACTTACAAGTCATTAAATGGCAAATAATATGGTGATGAATGTTTTGAAAAACAAATACCAATATAATTATTAATAAAATTATCAATCCCAATCAGCATTGATTTTTTTGCATAATTTTTCAATAAATAATTCATAGTAGTCACTGATTCTAGTAATATATAATTATCATTTAATTCTAATTTATCGAAACCTTCGTGTAATGTCAACACATGTTCATCATGATTTTTAAATAAATTATCTTCAATTATTTCATAAATTGTATTTTTCAATTCAAATTCAAACACTATTGATGTGCTTTTCGTTATTAATCGACGATTTTTATCATATTTTAATGCATTTATCAGATCATTGATTGTTAACAATGGATTTTCATATTGTTTACTGGATAAATATTGATAAAATTCAACCGAATAGTGGATGTATAATAACATTGATGTAATTATCCATGATATGAATAATAAACGTATTTTGAAAATTTTGATTCGGATTATTTTTGCATCTATTCGAAAATAAATACCGAACGGTTATTGAAATATGGAATAGACAAACACGGCAAACATATTTACATCACCTTGATTGATTAAAATTGCAAACATTTTCATTGCAATCATTTGTAATGATAAATTTCCATTGTTTCCATCATGATGATTAATAATTGAAATAAGAATGAAAATAATTACGAATGAAATCCATATCAGCAGCCATAATGCTCGTGAAAACGTATCAAATATTAACCATTCACGTTTTTTCGGATCAGGCATTCGTGTTATGAAACCGATTCCATCAATAAAATAAAAATCACTAAATTCAACAACATTAAATCGTTCATATTGTATTGACATTGAACCCATTGCAATATCATATGTTTCATTGATCATTGATCCAACTGAACCAGTCCATTTGAATGTACTATTATCAATGAAAATTTTTTCGCCCCATTTTTGTTCACCATAAATTAATTTTGTTTTAAAATTAAATTTATATTCAAATGTTTGCAATAAATATTTTTCAATTGATGTTAATAATATGATTTCTTCAACATTATCATTATTTTTTACATGTAATAACCGACTAAATGGTGCATTTTCATTGATTATTATCGACAATATTGTTTGATTCATATTACAATTTAATGGTGATTGTTTTAATCGTCGAAAATCGGCGGGAATTTTTGGCCAAAATATTCCTTGAAATTTACGACAACCATCAATAGTTGGATTCAAGTGTAATACATTTGGATAATCAATTTTTCCATTTGATAATTGAATCGATATTTCAATCGAATCGATTGGAATTTGTTGTTGATCACCAATGGCTACGAAACGAAATCTTCGATCAAATTTTTCCAAATTTTCCAATAAAAAATTATTTAAAAAATTAATTCGAAATTTAAATAACAATATTATCGGTACACAATGAACACAATTTAAATATAAATGATTTTGTATTTTTTGTAAATATTTAAACAAATGAATTCGTTGGTCATTGTAATCATTAAGTTCATTATTTGTTGTTGTTGTTGATGATGAAGGTGATGATAAAAATAATAAATCAATTATTATCTGTACATTACGATATAAGTATTTATGATTATTCAATAATTGATTTTCAACATTTTGAATATCGATTGTGTTGTTTTCATTGATTTTAACGTTGAAATGATCAACTTTACAATTGATATTTTGAAAAAATTTGAACAAATCATCATCATCATCATCATCATCATCGAAATTGACAACAATAATGAAGAATTTTTCCGATTCTAAATGTTTACAAAATTCATACAAATATGACCAAATATTGATATCACCAACAAAACGATTATAATTGATCGAAGTAGTAACTGATTCAATCATTTTCAATGTAATTATTATCATAATTAGAATTAGGAATATTACAATCAATCGATTAATGATGAGCATCGTTCAATGGCCGAATAATGAGATGATTGATAAATTTTTTAATTTTATAATTAAACAAGCAAATCATAGATGAATTCATTGAATAATTGTACTCATAATAATCAAAATGAGCAAAACAATGTTTGAGTTGATTAGTTGATATTCTCGTAATGGATTCTTACACTTGTTCTTGGAAATTATTCGGCGAAAAAATTTGCATACGCTAAACATTTACATGTTATAAATATTGGTGTATGTTCTTTTTTTTGCTCAGAATTTAACTTACAAATCATCTGATCATTTTTTATTTTAATTATTATTGGAATAATTTGTAATTCAAATTTCTATTAATTTGAATTAGAGTTCCTAAGAAATATGGCAGTTGTTGGATCGAATATTTGTCCATTATTATCGATTTGAATTGTTTCACTCCGTACCTGGCAGACAGATGCCGCTTAATTTAGCAATTTTTTCCCGTTTAAATTTTGAATTTTTTACTAAATGCACCATAAAAATATATCAATGAGTGGAGAAATGTTTCTTATATTTCGTGGCCGAAAATTGAATCGTTTTAAAGAAAAGATTTCAAATCCAATCCCTTTGTTTTAAATCAAAGAATTCGATCAATCCTCACATTTCGATCAATCAAACAAGTGAAAATGATCTGAATTCAAATGATCGATTGTGCGATTTTTCTTTACATTTTTTTTTTTTTGCTTGTCATATTCTTGTAAATCCTTTATCGTGTTTTGAAAAAAAAGTATTTTTTCTGTAAAATTCATACAAAACACTGATTCAATGAATCAATCATCGAAACTTGCCAATCAATCAATCAATCATTAGATGAATTAAGAATGGAGAAAATTGAATGAAATTGTATAGAATTATTTGAAACAGAAATTTGCACCGAAAATAAAATGCCTTCCAATTATGATTGAATCATCTGTCATTTGAACACATTTGATTTTGAATAATGTTCATTTTAAACAATTTGATCTGTAATGTGTTTTTTTTTTGTTTTGTTTTGTTTTTGTTTGTAGAATTCTGTTGATTTACATCCATGCAATTTTGTTTTTTATTCCTCTTTAAACCTAATTTGTGAGCATATTTTTCACACATAAAATGATACAATAATTCATACACGAGTTCAATGAATTGATGGAAATCAATTTTTGTTATTTCAATTTTCCTAAGAATCAAAAATCGAATTGAATTCTTTAATTTGATTAATACAATTGAATGGATTCAAAGAATCATTTTTTTCATTCAAGAATTGGAATTGCTTTGATTTGCATGGCTTTTGTTTGCAGTAAAAATAAAAGGAAAAGAAGCTCAAATGAAAATTGACATGAAATCCATTGTCTTTGTAGTTAATAAGAAATGTGAATTGAAAATTCTTTTACAAATTCTTGAAATTTTTGCACAAAATTTCCAATATTTTAATTAATTCATTGATTAATTTATTAATTCATTCAATCATTTTTCAATTAGCGATTCGGCAATGTTCATTGATTGTTTCCGAAAATTCAGAAATTTAATACGATTAACAATGCTTTTAATCAAGAGAATACAAAAGTGAAATTCCTGACTTTCATTTTGACGAAAAAAAAAATTTTCACAATTTCACAAATTAATTCAAATCAATCAATCAATTGATTGATTAGTGATTAATTAATTATTTAATTTAAATAATCAATGATTGAATAATTAAATGATTAATTGATTTGAATCAATTATTTTGTTGCGTGTACACATTTAAGTGAAGAGTAAATATATTATATTTTATTGAAACGAAATCGAGCTTATATACAGAAAAATAATTAAAGAAATTTGCATGTTACTAATTACAATCATTGGTCAAAAGTTTTCAAGTCATAAAAAATCGTTATGACGAATGACTACCAACAGTCATTGGTCATACGCGACAATTTAATCATAATTTTTCAAATCAAATGAAATTGAAATGACATTGATAATAATTGTTCAAATTTCAAAATTCAAATTTGGCCAATGTCTATTGATAAACATGTACAAAGGATCAAAGGATCATTTTGAATCAATCAATCAATGATCAATCAATCATTGATTAATCAAATCAATCAATCAAAATGATATCAAACTTGACCAATTAATTGTCATTATCATTGATTTATTAAAGCTCAAATCAATGTTGATATGCTTTGATGCCTTGAAATACATTTAATTTCATTTTTTTTTTCTTCGAATCAGAATCACTTCAAAATTGGAGAAAATAATAATCAATCAATTACTGTGAAATCAATGATCTCATTAATTTCTGAATAATGTGTAACACAATACTCATTAATGGTTAGCAACAATTTTCGTATTGAATTCCACGTACATGTTTTAAATGATTGATGGATGCTTCAATTGATGCCAACGAGGATCATTTTTGGTCCATTTTTGACACCGAAAAAACAATGATAAACTCTTTCGGTTGTCATTTGAATATTTGAAAAATAATCTAATCCATTCTTTAAAATTAAAATTGAATGAAATTTCTTTGTTTTTCGACAAATTTTGCTTAAAAATGATTAGAAATTGAAATTTAAATCAAAATTTTGATTGTAATCATATATACCACTGTTCTGTTCGATTGATGAAGAAATCGTAATAATGATGATAATCAGTATCATCAATCAGAGAAATGATTCATTTCAATAATTTTAAATGAGTTGCCATTGTTTTAATTTGTTGCCGATTAACAGTTTTTAAATTGAATGTAATAAATGATGTTTCATGTGTTCATTTGTTTAAAATGTACTGATTGATAATTGAATGTATTTCGATACATTTTATTTTTGTGTGGTTACAATTTATTCATTTGCTCATTTGATTTGATTAACAATTTCTCAATGTCAAAGGTTGATGAATTTGATAAAATTATGAATAAAAATAATAAAAAAAATGATCGCATATATTTGATTGTATCAATCGATTGTTAATCAATTGATTTTGAATCAAAGATTTCAAATGTTGTCATGGGTTTAATAATATTGAATCAGAATAGAAAAAGAGATAAAGCGATTGTGATTGTTCAATTTTTGCATTGGGCGAAATGGACACCTCTTTCCAACTATTTTAGAGATAAATCATTGAAATCTATCTGAAGCATCTGTACATTTAAATTTGTACATTTTCGATTGAAATTAAATAATCGTCACATGTGAATCATTATCATTAAGACAATTATCATCGAAAATGAAAAATAAGAAGCTTAAGTCTCGATGAATAGCTCAAATCGCATCTTGATCGCGATTCAAGTCAAATTGCGATCAAATCATTGAAAATCGATCGATTGCGTTTCGTATTGATTCAATATTATCAAATTTTCTTCAATTATATCCATCATAATTATTGCGATCATCTTTTATCATTGTCCATATCATATAAAACATCATTATCATTGTTATTATCAGCGATTAATTTCGATTTTTTTCAAAGACATTAAAAAGGAAAACTAAAAATAAATCTGAATTTTCGAAATGTTCAAACAATATTTTTTCCGATATGTGATGGTTCGAGCATATCTATTTTTTTCTCTGATATTTTTAGGATATTTTTTATCCGATATATTCATACGATTTTACATAATTTAACTATTGTTTAATTCAATTATTCCTCAGTCATCAATGAATAAATGTTTAAAAATAGAATTTTCAAATATGATTCCAATGAATTAAATGCAATATATTAATCATTTCATGAAAAATCAATGAAATCAAATTTAATTCAATTCAATTCAATTTTTAGCTCTGAATTCAAATTCATTTCAATTCAGTCCAATTTTGTATTAATGTTTTTGATGCATAAATTTTTCATTTTTTTCAAAAAAATTTCTCACGAGAAATGTGTGTGATATATGGCCTAATATACGGGCCAAATATAAGTGTTCACACTCTTACATACAATCCAATACGACCCACACCCACACCCACGCTCATACACACATACACGCCAACCAATACAAATAGCGATCATTTATCAAAATTACGAAATTTTTAGAATTTTCAGCCAACACAAGAATTTGATTCTAAGAAAATGATGAAAATTTGGGTCTCGAAGACGATATTTGGGTTGTTGTTTTTGCCAATGATCCGATTTTCACAGCAATTCGCAATGATTTATATTCGTTTTTCAGTGAAATTTTCGCAACAAAAATTTCGAAATTGTCTCACCCATAAACACATAATCAATCAATCGATTTTGATTGATGAATTATCAATTTGATCGGGAGGATTCAAGAGGGAATTTGTTTTGAAATATTTTTTGTGAAATATATTTTTTGAGAAATATATTTTGTTGATGAGAAATTTTCGATTAAAATTTTAATGATTATCATTATCAACAATTTTCGACAACAATTTCAATGTTAAATTTTTGGTTTATAAACAAACATAGTTTTCTACAGTTTTCATCATCCAATCATGGCATTTTCAATAGCTTTTCATCATCCAATCAATACGTTTTCAATGCAATAAGATTTAATCGGTCAATCAAGCTTGAAAATTGAAATCAAAAGTCATATTTTCAATGATCATAAGCAAATGACACACCCACTTGTTTTTTGATTTATTTTATTAGGTTGCCCAGAAAGTTCTAGCCGATTTTCATGGGCAACTCTATTGATTATGCGGAATTAACTTTTCGTACAGCCTAATAATAATTCATTAATTGGAAATCTCCTTATGCTATGACTGATCTGTTTATCGGTTTGTTTGTTTTGTTTGATTGGAATTTGATTGAACAAATCAATACGTATCATTTGTATCGATTTGTATTTTAATAATTTAAATTTTGATAATTTTATATTTTTAGTAATAGTTTCAATAATTCATTATTTGAATCAATATATCAATTAATTGCGAATCTTCATTTGTTTATTCAATCAATCGTTCAAAGCAGAAAATATTGAAGAAATCAATTCATATGATAATATTCAATTAACGATTGCAATCGGCTCAAAGTTTATTTGTTTATTGATTGGAAAAACAAATTATTTACATTTTAATTATTTATATTGATTCATTGAATTTTTCATTTAAATCTCAATGAAAACACACACCCTTCCTCAATTGCGATTGATGGAATGTTAATTGATCAATTTAATAATATTGCCAATATTCAGTTCAATTCAATTTGATTTGATTTTCGATGAGTTAGCTGCAATTGACCCACGTGAATTTGAATTCAAGTGTTGTTTCCACACTCGAGTGCCCATGTTCGAAGTTGGACATGTTTTTAGAATCAGAGATGTCGGTCGGAGACTGTGGATGGCCATACGACAAAATCAGATAAGACTTTCCGATATTTTCCAACAATCGATACAGCATTGAAATCGGTGCTATGAATTCGTCCAAGGTCATATTTGGTACTGATGCATCATTACACTTGTTTTTTCGGCGTAACAATAGCTATTCTGATTCCCTAGTCCAGTCATTCTCAACCGGTGTTCCGCGGCACTTTAGTGTTCCGCCAGATTCCAAAAATGTGCCGCCAAATTTCGGAAATCTAACTCATTTCTTTACTATTCCCTTACTTGGTGTGCCGCAAGATTTTGGAAATAAAGGCTTTTCCTTTTTTCTGTGTGCCGCGGCGAAAAAAAGGTTGAGAATGACTGCCCTAGTCATTTGAAATAATTGAAGGAAAATTTGTGATCAAATTTATTAGTAGGAAAAATTTACCGGTCGTATCAAAATCAAATTGCGATGGCATATTGAATTTAATGATTTGAAAAAAAAATCCATGGAATTTTTTTTTTGTTCCACTAAAAGCTTCTTGTACATGATCATTGATCTAATATTAGTTTATTTTTTGATCAAAACACAGAAAAAAAAATCACTGATTCAAATGAATAAGAAACGTATAAATGAATTTATGAAAGAAATGTATTGGAAAATTGATTCAAATCAATTGATTTATCATTTTTGATTATATTTTACAATTTTATCAATTGTGAATATATTTGAATGGAAATTCGGAAAAAATTTCTCCATGTTTATCGGAAAAATTATTTAGTTTGGAAAAATCAAACAAACAAACGAAAAAAATTTCCATGAATCCTTGTTATTATTTTTTGTTCTGGTTGCTGTTCATTGGTACAAATAACAACAAATTACGGATCATTTGAATCGATTGAATTAGAGAGATTTGAAAGCGGCCAAAAACCGAATTAATTCATCTGAATGTTAAGATGTTAATCAAAGAATATACAGCCGAATCAACTCAATCAAATTAGCCGCAAAACGATTCTGATTCTGGTTCAAATTCTTGATAACTTAATTTAATCAAAATTCTTAGATGAAAACATGCGAAATGGAGTTCCGTGCGATCACAAAATAAACAAATAAAGAATTGACACAAATATCCTGGAATTTATTCGTTTGAAATTAAATAAACGATTTAAATATAAATTCAATAAAATCAATTGATCAAGTTGAATTGGTTCGATTGTTTTCAATTGATTATCATTCAATGTCCATCTTGATTACAATCATCTACAATTACAATCACGCAATCAATAGTAGACTTGTAACAATTTAATCAATCATTTATTTTCATACCAGTTTATGTACTGATCAAGGAACAGAGTACGAAAAAAAAACAATGATTGTATCCAAATGTACAATGATTATTGTATCATTGATATATTTACATATGTTTGATTTCGATACGACATAATTCACCATGAAAGCAATTTCATTCATTCATCAAAAAATACGATTTGTACTTTTTAAAAAAACATTTTATCAATTGAACACGAAAATATTATCATTTGTAATATCAATCAATCAATGAATGAACAAATCAGCCAATCAATCAATCATGAAAATCAATATCAATAACATTATAAATACATGGTCATTGATTATGATTGAATGATTATCATGGTTGATTGATTAATCGAGTGATTAATCGATTAATTTCAACACCTACAACATTCAATTGATAATTGATCATTGATCGTAATCGCGATTCAATGACATAATCGTCGAAAATCGGTGGCCAGTTGAATGAAAAATCGCCGACAATTTATCAAAACACAATTTACGATTTATCATTGCAATCACCAATATGATATTGCTTTGGAAATTTTGGAAAATTTTTTCTTAAAAATCTCTTGGATTTATTTATATTTGTTTGCTTATTGTTGTTGCTGTCGTTTCGGTTAGCGATTGTGGTGTCTATGTCTGTACTAATGTTATCATAAATCATTTGTCAACTATCCGTGTTGATTTTGATTTTTTTGGATATTTGATTTTTGGATTTTTTTTCGATGATAAATTTTCCACGACATGGCTAAATACATTCAAACAAGCATACATTCAAACAAAACAGACACAGACATTCATATACATCTAAGACATCATGTAAATATATCATTGATCATCAACATCAACAGCGGCAGCAACAATGGTCGACGTGACAAAAACATTTGGGGAAATTTTTCGGCCATTTTTCTTGTTGTTTCTGTTACGCAGTATCCGTAGAAAATGTATTGAAAAAGTCGATGCTTCGTTTGTTGATTCGTAAAGATTCTGAATGAAGATTCATTAAAACCGAAGATATTTTTCGGAAAAAAAAGAAAAAATTTTCCATCATTTAAATGGAATGAATGGATTGAATTGCAGCATTGGATTTAAGAACATTTATTTCTGAAGACATCCGCTCATAAGTTCATATATTAAACAAGTTTTATGAAATATTTTTCCGGAACAATTTTATCAAATGTGTGTGAGAATTTGTGTGAAACATTGAATCTGTGATATATGGAATGAAATGAGGATTCTCTGTTCATTAAAGAATTTTAATGCCTAAGAATTTCAAAAAGGATAAATTTTTTTTGAAAATTCAAGAATTCTTTTCCGATTATTACTATGTGTGTGCTGATTGAGGAAATGTGTATTTTTTTCTCATATTTTCTAAGTAAAAATCTCAAAATTTCAACATTCATTCTCGATAGATTCCTTTGATTACGTAGATTTCTTTTCATTTAGTACATTTCTTGGAATTCTTTGAACATTTCTAGGATTGTTTTGATTTCTCATATTACTTTGATTTCTTAGATTTTTTTCTGGTTTTTTAAATTTTTTGTCCTCATAAATAATAACACAAAATAATAATAATGATGAAGAATCATTATTTCGGAAAATGATGAAAGAATGATGGAAAAAAAAACACATATTTTTATATGAAAAAACTAAATTTAATGAATGAAAACATATTAAAAACCTAAATAAATGAGTGAATCGAAATATAAAATGTACTCAATGAGAAAAAATAACAAGAATCGAGAACGAATCGTCAAGAACTGAAGAAGAATCCGGTAGAACCGTAAAGAATTGAAGGGAATTGGATAGAATCGGAGAAAAATAATTCTAATTCTTCATATTTTTTTTCAAAGATTATTAATTATAATCCGATTTTTTAGGTTCCAGTTCCAAATTCTCAATTCAGTGCGGCATTGATGACATATTTTCTCTCTTCTATCTTCTCATTCATTGATTATTATCATAAACTAAAATATATTTAGATATTTGATAAGCATCTAAATGAACATCTAAAATGAATATCGATTCAGTGGCACAATTTCTCACAAGAAACTAATAGAAAGAATTGATTATTTTGCACCAGAGAATATTTTTGCAAAAGTAAAACAAATGTACAAGCAAATATTCTCATAAGAATTGAAGAAATAATAATTTTCAAAAGGTCAATATTGATTAAAAAAAAAATCAGTGAAATGAATTGATTGAATCAATGAATTAAAGATAGAAATGTCAAAAACTAATGATAAAAAACGAAAAATTCAATTATTATCGGAGAATCAATGATTTAGGAATTTTTCTAATTAGGAATATCGTTCTTCTACGAACAAATAATCAACGATTCTTACGAGTTCTTTTCATTATTGTCATCATTATTGCAACTGAAAAGAAAGATAAAAATGATCTTTGATGCCTTTGATTTAGATTTGAAAAAAAAATCTATGACATTCGTTGATGAATCTATCGTTTTGTGATCTAAATAAAAGAAAATGATCTTTGAAAATGGCACATTGAATTCACTGATTGAAATTGAATTAATTTGAATGAATAACTCGACTTGAAATCAATGCTGGTTTCCTCAATTATCAATCGATCGATTGATTGACTGATTGATTGAATGAATGAAAGGAAATTATAATTAAAAGAATTGTCGGAAACAACTAATTTGAATGTGAATATTTATTTCACTCATCTGAAAATGGCAATTTACAATAAAATAAATGTAAAAATTTTAATGTAAAAAAATAGAAATTTAAAATAATGACCGTTCATGGCCTTTGATGATGATTTCACAGAGATTTGCAAAAAAGCTTTTGCATTCGACAGGCGCCTTCCAGGAGCCACAAATGCAATGATTTTCGAAGGAAGCGACGAAAATGTCACCGAGTGCAAAGCAAGGGGTGATTGACACATATATTTTGAAATATGAACAAAAAAAAATAATAATTAGCAAACATTATTTATTGTTCTTTCATACATAATTTTCCATTCAATTTTATTCAAATATTTCAATTTTGCCGGATATATTCACTGTATTGATTTGGTGCATTAGTACACACAGTACCAAAATATGAATATATGTCATGATAAAGTCTAAAAATCATGAAATTCGTCTTTTATGAATATCCCCATAAAAAACCGTTGAAATATGAAAATGTTAAAAAATTGATATTTCATCAGTCATTCTGTTTCTGAGAATCAACTGCCTCACATGGCAGTCATAATAAAATAATAAAATAAATAAAATAAAATTAAAATTAAATAAAAATTATAAAAAAAAATTTAAAATTGTGTTTTTTACGATAAGCCAGCAAGATTGTAAACTTGTTTGGGCAAAAACATAGCTGCAAATTAAATGAAAAATCGAAAAATAATGAAAATTTCAAGAAAATATTGAACTCAATTTATTTTTGAATTTATTGACCAAAATGGCAAATAACATTGTTTCTAATAATAATAACAATATTAATTTCGACAATGATTATTATTATAATCGTTACATATGCAAAATATTGAAATATTTCAAAAATTTTGATGGTGATTTTCAAAACTTCAAAAAATTCTTTGTACCGTTAGAAAAAACATTGGACGGATTTAAAATATCAGATATTAGAAAATTTAATATTCTGAAAGAGAAACTTGATAACAACACCGTTCGATTGATAGCCGATTTAAAGGAATACCATCAAGCCAAAGAAAAGTTGAAAAACCATTTTTTCAGAACAAACGATGAAAATTTATCAAAAGAAAATTTTCAAAAAATTGAACAACGTAATATTGAATTCAAATCACAAACAGATGAATTATCATTTCACAACAGTAAACAAAAAAATGAAATTGGATTGTTAAAAAAAATGAAGTTGATCTATCAAACGAAAAATTTCTGGAAACCAAACAATGCAATATCGAATTAAAATCTCAAAACCATGAATTATTATTGCAAAATCGCAAACAAAATGATGAAATCAAATCGTTGAATGAACAAATGAACATCATAAAAATTGAATTGGAAAAATTTATTAACATGAATAAAAAATATTCCGATTTGGAAAAATTATGTGAAAAGCAACAAAATGAAATCAAATTGTTAAAATACCTACAATCCCAAACGATAAATAAAATACATGAAGATTATCAATCTAAAATTACTGAAAAAGATTCTGAAATTGAATTACTAAAAGTTCAAATGAATACAATGAAAATGGAATTATCATCATTGTTCAATATGAATGAAAAATATTCAGATTTAGAAAAATTATTGGAAACACAACATAATGAAATCAAATCATTAAAACAACAACAATCTGATACAATAAACGAATTACATGAAAATCATCGATCAAATTTGGCTCAAAAAAATTCTGAAATTGAAACATTAAAATTAAAAATAAATGAATTAGAGAACATCATCGAAGACAATAACAATAACAAACTTATGCTAAATAATCAATACACAAAGCAATCATCATCACCATTGATGAATATTGAAAATAAGGACAAGAAACAACAAAAGAAAAGAAAGAAACCAAATCGTAGAAATAAAAATGTGAAATCATCATCGTCATCCGCACGAACAAAAGGAAAAAATTATGAAACAATCAATTCAGTCACATTTCCACCTAAATATTTGTTAAAGAAAATCCATGATAACAATTTATCAAAAAATCATAGCAAACAATTCAGAAAATCGGCATTGGGTTTTATCAAACCCAATCGTACAAAAGAAACAAGTATTAATCGTTATACAAAAACGAAGGAAAATATTAAATTCAAAATCCATGATAAAATTTACATCTCGAAAGAAGAACGATCAAATTTGAAAAAACTTGATACTAAATTTGTAAAACCTCATACGAAACAAATCATCAAATGTCTACACGTCATCAATAATTTGAATAATGTCAATATTGAAGATCCACACGTACCAAATGTTAAATTCAGATATCAACCGATCGACGTTGGTATCCCAACGCAACATCTTAGGCGGGGGGATGTCATGATAAAGTCTAAAAATCATGAAATTCGTCTTTTATGAATATCCCCATAAAAAACCGTTGAAATATGAAAATGTTAAAAAATTGATATTTCATCAGTCATTCTGTTTCTGAGAATCAACTGCCTCACATGGCAGTCATAATAAAATAATAAAATAAATAAAATAAAATTAAAATTAAATAAAAATTATAAAAAAAAATTTAAAATTGTGTTTTTTACGATATATATATTTCGAAATATTGATGTACATCAAATCAATATGTGTCCTGAATATTTTCGACATACAAAAACATACATTTGTTACCATGTTTTTTTATGGATACAAAAAAAGATATCAATGAAATTTATATCCAACAAACAAAAAAAAAAAAAAAAAAAACACGCAAATAAACAGCTTAGACATATGAACAAATGATTAGGATTAGACTAAATATTGAAATGTCGAAAAATTTCCGTCCATAATAATACACAAATTAGTTTCATTTAATCATATTGATTTGATTGATTTTATTTCATTAGAGTTTCATTAATTTCATCCGAAATTAAATACATTTAACTAGTCTTTGATACTACATGATTATTGTCTTGTATCAATTATTTTTGGCCATTTTCCATTGGTCTTGTTGTTTTTGATTTGAAAATATGAATTTGTTTGTGTTATGTTTTTCATTAATTGGAGGGTAACAACATGCACACAATAACAATATGACGTGATCATCATCGAAATTGTTGTTGATGATGATAATTGATGAAATTTAAAATAATTTGTCAATTTGTTTTTGATTTATTCAATCGGGAAAAAAACAAAACAAAACAAATTCATTCGAAATCAATCAATGATAATGTTTATTCATTGATCAATGGAATATGAATCGAAAATGTCTTTAAGAAATCTTTATTTATTTTTCTGAAAATTTCAAATTGAAATGATCAAAATAGAAATCAATCGATTGATTCGTCATAATCAACCATTCAATAGCTATTGTAGACATGTGTTATCAATTGTTGAAAATTTCAAAATTCGGAAATTTTGAAATTTTGCCAAAATTTATTCAAAATATTGAAAATATTCAAAATATTTTCAATTTTTGGCATTTTTCGGTTAAAAATAAATCACAAAAATAATTGAAAACAAATGTGATAAATTCTAAAAATGAAAAACATACGAGAAGAATACAAAGTCCTAGCGCTATGTTTGAATTGGTTGGAAGCTTTTTTGAGCTGTTTTTGGACTGCTTTTGGGCTGTTGTTGGCAAACACCAAATAACCATAGCCATAAAACCAAAATAACCTAAAAAGCTAGCGCTGTGTAATTGCTGTAATGCCATAAACCTTACCCTAAAACACCATTTAAATTCATTAAAAAACTGAAGAACAGAAGAAACAGAAGACTAAAACTATTGGCTTACGTGCCAAAGTTTGGAGGTCATCATCAAAATGTTGAAAATGTACGCATAATATGTACATTGATATATGTGCTCAAATACATTTATTTTTGGTTGTTTATTTGGGTTTATTTTTGTTTTCTATTTAAACTTTTTAATGGCAAAGTACATCGTACACGTTTTATTTTTGTTTGTTCGTTCTAAATTTATCAGTAATGCCATCGACAATCATCATCATCATCATCGGCGACGATGATCATAATCAAAGATATCAGCCACCGAAGACCAGCAAATCAGCAGCAACAACTTACAGCACCACCACCACCACCACCGACAACAACATCAACATTAAAACATATGTGGATCAATGAAATAAAATCGAAGATTATTTATTTGTTTGTTTGAACCCAAAAAAAAAAAAAATCATTAAAAAATACAGGATTTTCATCATTTCAGATCAAATCAAATAAAGCAAAATAGCAGCACCAGCAACAGCAGCAATGGATATGGTGATTATCATCAATGAAATTTACTAAAAACAAAACCAAAAAATTTTCCACATTTTAAATTAGTTTTTCGATGAATTTATCTCAATTCAATTCATGTATTATCTTTTGTGGTAATGTATCATGTATTAATATATCCGAATACTCATTTCATACTTGTAGACCTGATACACACAATTTACCACTATTCATTTGTTTTGTTGACTTTTTTTTCGAGGTTTGTGTTTGTGTGTTTGAATACATTTATTATCTTTGATTATCATTGGGAGTGATGTATATTTAATGATATGATAATAGTATTAGTGTTTAGTTGTAAATAATATATGATATACATGCTATAAGATGTCAAAGATCTAAGAGCTATGAAGTCTATGAATCTACTGAATTTTAATGATGATGATGATTACAATAAACATAAACATAGACATCATTAACAACAATGAGAATTCATTATTAACTCGTAATTATTGTTTATGATTTCGATGTGGAAATTCAATGAATTGATTCTGATATAAAATATTCCATGAAAAAATATTTGAAAAAATCTATCGTCTGGAATTATCCCGAAAAAAAATCCAAGTACTTGTCAAATTTTGATGAATATATAAGTTTCCAGAAACAAACATTTTTTTGAATCATTTAAATTCGAGACTTTGTGCATCATTTTTCAATCATCTTAATTCAAGATTTCTCCGAATAATTTTCTACACAAATGAATTTCGTGTTCAATTCAAATTAGACAATGACAATTGTTGAATATTATTATTGTTTGTTGATGGACATTCATCATGTGTGTGCATGTTTGTGTGTTTGCAGTCAATTGCAATGTACATTTATTCAATTTTGATCAATACTCAATCAATTAATTGAATCTCGAATCGCTGTTCACTGCTACAAATGATGATAATAATTGAAATAACAACAGCAAACGACCAAGCAATTTAACAGTGAATCAATCGATAAATCAATTAATGGATTGAATAAATTAACGGAATAAACAAATGAACAAATCAAATAGAAATGACAAGTGTTTTTTGAAAAATTATCAACAAATACAAAAATCATCAAATTTATATTCAAATATTGGTGAATGTTTGAAACAACAACAAAATAAAAAAATTTGTCAAATTTGATAAAATTTTCATTAAATTTTTCAAAAAATGTTTTAAACACTAATTACAAATCAAATTTGAAATGAAATAAACGCATTGAAAAAAAACGCAAATATCCTGCATTGCGAACCATATCAACGACGAAAAATTTGTTTGCATTAACAAACCAAAAGCAATTGATTGGATGAATATTAATTTTGAATGGTGAAATTTTGAACATTTTGAAATCCGCAAAATGGTTACGAAATAAAACAAGATTTGTCAAGATTTTCGAATCAAATCAAAATTATCTACAATCCTTTAATTCGGCACCAATCTGGAAACAAATATGTAATAATATCATCGAAATCATATTCAACAAAATGTACAAATATTGATTGAAAAATCAAGTGAAAATCAATCAATCAATTTGAATTTATTTGATTTGATTTGATTCAGAAATAAAAATCATAGATTCAATAATCATAGATTTTTTTTCAAATAATTTTCAATTGATTCTATTTAATTTTCATTTGATTGATGGATTGGTTAATCAATCATTGATTATCATTCTATTTCTTTTGATTTTACTAATCAATGTAATGAATACATATGTGTGTAATGTGCGATATCATCAATACGCGATTGTACAGCGATTCATTTATCAAAATTGCCGAAGAAAATTGGAGAAAATAAAATGGTGAACACTGGGCATATTAATGATAAAAATAATTATTTAAAAATTTAAATCAAATTGATGTTGATGATGATAAACAATTAACAAACTAATAATGCAAATATTGGTGAACATTTGTCATTTGAAATTAAACATTCATACAGTAAACTTTGGTGTGACAATAATACAATCAATTTACAAATAAGAACAAATTGCCAAATCATCATCATCAAAAACAATTGTTTTTTGCAATTGTTTTGGAGATGTTTTTATTTAATTTAATAAATCTTAAATCTTAGTGTGCCTTAAATGATTCATTTTAAAATTTATTTTTGAAAAAATCTCAAATTCAAACAATGTCTTAGATCATCGTGTTTCGATTCAAAGACAAAGATTATCATCAAAAATTGAACTGTGATGTGATTTTATTTCGAAACGAAACGAAACCAATTATTTTTTTAAAGAAAACAAATGTGATCTTGTTTATTTTTGTGTTAATTAATCAATTTATCAATCAATTCATTCACATCTATCAACGTTCAACGATATTAATTGTCAAAAAGCAAACAACTAACAAACATCGACAAAATGATTACATTCATGTTATTCATATCTGAATGGCTGAATTTGATTCTGTACTATGTACAGAATTTTTTCCGTAAAAATAATGTTGATATTATCAATAGTAATTATGATAATCTGAATCATAATCAGCAGCAGCCGCAGCGACAGCCACAACATCAAACAACAATGAATAATCAAAGGTATGTGCGATATATTTTGATATTTTTAGCAATTAGGCTTCATTTAAGCTGAAAATTCATGAATATTTATCATTTATGGTCGAGTAAATTGATTAATTAATTATGTTTAATTTCATTTTTTGATTGAATTTCGCTTGTTTAGTTATGAAAATATCATTTCATTAACATTCAATTATGCATGGAATATATTGACACATAAAATTGATCATAATTTTATTGATATGAAAAAAAATGTACTGAAATCTGAATTGGTAACGAAAACGTTGGAAAAATTGACATATGAACAATTTATTTTCAATAATAATAATCGAAATAACGATGATAATCGACAACCACAGCAACAACATCAATCAAATAATGAATCAATAAAATATTCAGAAATACGTAACACTAATGAATTTCGGAAATATTTAAATAAAAATCGTTTAAAAGCATTTAATATATTTGAAAATTTAACATCACTGATATCATTATCGCTGCTTCGTATTGCTAATTGGATTCTATATCGTATATTATCACGTATGTTTAATTGTATACAATTTAATCGTTCACAATTGGAACAAATACGACAAAAACAGCAACAGCACGAACCACAACAACAAACAGTTTCCAACAATAATAACAATCGACAACAACAACAACAGCAGCAACAGCAATCACCGAATAAATCCAAAATGCCAATATTATATCTGTTAATCCGCAAATCTTATATCGATTGCCTATTAATTACATTTATATTATCAATGAATGGATTTTGTCCACCATTGATTGCATTGAATCGAAAATTTTCTCGATCATCATCGTTGCATCCATTTTTTATGAATTTAATACGTGGATTTGGTGCATTTATCGTTAATTTCAATAATAATCATGGCACAAATCATAATGATTCAAATAAATCCAATGATAGTATTAATTTGAATGAAAATTCGATCAATAAACAAATACACAATGCAATATTGCGATCATACATAATTGAAAATTTACGATTAGGCAATTCGTTGGAATTTTTTCTGGATAATTCAAATTTAATTACTACACCATCCACAGCAACAATACCAACAACGGCAAAAATGCCTACGACCACAATAAACTCGACAAATGATCATCATATCGATGATGATGTTGCTCATCGATTTGAATTTAACAATAATCAACACAAAAACAATAATGATAATTCAAATCTATTATCAATTGTAATTGATGCGCTTGCTGATGGTAAGTTCAATGTTTCGATGTATTTTTTTCAAATATTTCTTTGAAAAAAAATGTATAATTTGATATTCGTCATGTGATAATTTGTGTGTGTGTGTTGATGATATCAAATGTTCTTTATGCTGATTGATTGTACTTGTCATTCATTAATTTAACTATTCGTTTGTATATCGAATCGACAAAATGCATTTGAATGAAACAATTGATTGAATGAATGATTGACTTAATTTACCATTGTCATCAATTTTTTTTAATGATTTTAATTTTTCGTTTCAATCAAATCATTTGAAAAGGTTCCATACAAAATGTTTGCATTGTTCCTGTATCGATTTCATATGAAAAATCAATCGAACCAATTTATAATGGTGATGAACAAAAGCAATTGAATTATCAATCAAATCATCAGAAACAACAACAACAACAAAATAAATCATTCGTAGCAAAAACAATCGCAACAATATCATCGACGAAATCAATTTTGTTAACAATATGGAAAATATGGAAAACAATTCGTACAAATTATGGTACTGTACGTGTAGATTTTTGTCAACCATTCATATTGAATGATTATATGAATCAATTTCAACTACATGAACGATTACAAAAACAATTTGATAATAAATTACAAAGCAATTATAATCAACTAAATGCTAGTGATAATAATAATGATAATAATTGCCTATCAAATGAATCAATCATTCCGACAAAAATTGATTATGGCATATCAATGATTGATTGTATTGCATGTACACCACCATCACAATCAGGTCCAAAAATGCCTTCGAAATGTATTAGCGCTAATGGTGATGGACATAATGAAAATCAAAGTATACAAAAATTAATAATCAAACAAAGTTCAATGTCAGATGATGATGAAGATGTTTTAGAAAATAATAATGCTGATAATAGCACCGTAGATTCAGCCATAAATCGTTTGAAATGTTGTCAATCATTATCCAAGCATATTTTATATGATTTATATCAAAATCAATCAATCATGTCAACACATTTGATTGCGTTTTTATTGTTGAACAAATATCGTACGCAGGGCACGACAATTAAACAATTGTCATTGGATTTAGATTGGTTAAGGCAAACAATTTATCGTTATAAATCATATAATGATCAACACCTACAACCTCATAATAAACATCGATTACAACAATATTATTATAAATTATCGACATCATTGATTAATAATGATTCATATCAATTGATTAAATATGCAATAAAATTATTACGAAATGATAATTTGATAAATATTGAAAAATTACGTATTAAATGGTCATCACCAATGTACAATGATTATGATAATGGATTTAGAAATTCATATAGCAATAATAAATATAATTATTATGATCAAACAACGGATAAAGATTTTGATTTTGATGATATTATCGATAATTGTGATAATGATGATGATTATCAATATAATCAAGAATATAATAAATCAAAATTAGAGATAATTTATTTGAAACCAGTCATTAATTTACAATCATTGTTACATTTACAACATTATTCTAATCATTGTTCATCATTGTTTATATTTGAATCAGTTTTATGTGAGTATTTTTGCCGAAAAATTCAATGATTCAATCCATTAACTATCTTTTTTCCATGTACAGCCATATCATTACATTCATTTGTACAGAAAAATATTGAATTATCATCGCTGTTATATGATCCATCTACATTCATATCGAATTTATCGATAAATAAACGTGAATTTTTCCGACGTTGTCGATTGATTTGTTCATTATTGCAAAATGAATTCATATTTACCAAAGTGAGTGAAAATTATTTGTTTAAATTCCAATTTTTTCAATATATAACACAAATTTCCCGAATCGACGCAGAATTGTCAATCATTAGATCAAATGTTAGTGAAAACATTCATCGAATCATTTTATAAACGTGATATTTTCGTATTGAATCCAAATAAACAAACTGGATTAACATTACCAATGTCAGATGTGACTAATCATTGTCATCATCATCATCACCACCACCGTCATCATCATCATTATTATCATAATCATAATAATAATTCAACATCAGTGAATTCCATGAGATTATCTAACCAATTGGGTGATAATTGTAAAGATAAACAATCACATCATCATAAATCACAAAGAAGAAGAAGAAAAACAAGTAGTTTATTTAAAAATTTTGATGGTAAATTACAAAATCAATGTATACTTGAAGTTGATGAAGATCGTTTGAATGATAATGATGATGATGATTTATTAGATAGTTTATTATATGATCAACATAATAATGATTTAATTATTGATTTAATAATCGATTGTATTAATGATTATTATCATACATTACGTTTAAATATTATTGATTTTAATAATCACGGTGATTATTTAAATAAAATCGATTCGAATCTCCACAATAATAGTCAACAACAGCAACAACAACATCGTAAGCATCAATATCAATTACCACAAGAATTTTATATACGTTTAACTGAGAAAAATTGTCAGCTATTATCGCTATATCGGTCAATATTAGAGCCATATCTTCAATCATATTGGTTTGTATCGGATAAATTAACAAATTATTATTATAATAATCAACGATTACACAATAATAATAACAAAGAAAATCAAAATCATTCTCATAATAACCGAATATCTAATATGCACCATCATAATAATATGAAAAATGATTTTCAACGAATATTAATATTATCATCATCATCACCATTACCATCGCCATCATCACCATCATCAAACATTAACACAACATCAAACGATAATAAAAACATCGAAAATGGTGAAAGTGTCGATAAGGATTCGAATTTCATTCCATCTTCAGCGGAATCATTGCCGACATTATCATCGATCAACATTGACCATAATAATAATAGCAACAGCAGTAGCAATAATAATATTGATAATGTAAATTCAAATTTCCATAATTTAAATAATGATTTAAATAATCAAAATAACGATCATAATAATAATATAATCAATGTTGATGAAAAATTATTCCTTAAATTATTATCAAATGCAGCAAAACAAGCAGCAAACAATGGTCATATCTATCATGGTATGTTTTTGAATTTAATTTTGTTTTTTATTTTTACCCATCCAACGATGAATATACATAAATCAGTGAGTCGGGCTGTATTGTGTCTGTGTGTTATGATGAGGTATAGAAGCCCAGAATAATGATAACGATTTAGATTGAAAAAATGAATGATCGTATCCATCATAGAAACATAAATATCTTGAGAAAATTCAGTTAAAACTAAATGCCAATGATAATACATAAATATCAATGGTGTTCTGTGGCTATGTATTAGTATGTGTGTGTCAGTGTGGTCCCAAAATATTGAATTTTTAATGAAAACACGGAACAAAATGGATAAATTTATTTAAAATTAATCAATCAAATATTCTAAGAATAAATGTCTGATTTTTTTTTCTCAAACGAACTGAAATTCTATTCAAAATTTGGATTTGCATCGAATTCAAATAGATACTTAGATTCTTCCAATTAATTTTTACTTAGTTTTGAGATATGAATTTATTTATCTAACAATATGAAAATGAAATAAATATGTAAAATATTTTTCAAATGATTTGAGTGTGTAAGATGTTTTGAAGTGCTCCGTAATAGCAATATGAAATAAATTGAAAACAATTTGTCCAAATTCATTATTATTATCATTATTTTCAAACAAAATAATTATTATTTATTTCTAATCTTGCCAATTAATTAATGCTTATATTTTTTAAATTTTTCCTGCAGAATGTGCATCCATACAAACTTTCCGAAATGCATTGAAATTTTTTTCAACATTCAATGATGATTCATCGAAAGGTGATGGTGCTGCAGACGAATACCATGGCCTGAAGCATCATAACAACAGCAACGACCATCATCATCATTATCATCCGAATGGCCGCCAGCATCATCATCATCATAATCATAATTATAATTATCATCATCGAACAAAGAAACAACAACAACAATGGTTACAACATTATAATCATGATAATGTTGAAATATTAAACATAAACATTGATAAAATGAAAAAATTATCCGAAATGATAAGATCATTATTCATACGAATACCACCTTTCGAGACATTGAAATGAATCATGTATTCTTATTCGACACGATTTTAATTGAAAATTCAATGAATGTCTATGGTTGATGCAGCTACGGACACACGCTTTCAAAATGAATTGAATTGAAACACGAAATCAAAGCAGCTCAAAGGTTCGAGAAAATCTTTGGAATAAAAATTCCACGCTTTGAATACATTTCCATATGAAACTATTGATCGATAGGTGAATTCAACGAATGAGCGAATTCATTTTAAAAATTTCATTCAAAAAAAAATTCAATTCAAAAAAAAAAATTCCAAGAAAATAATGTTCACCGTTCAAATCATTGATCAGTAAACAATCGATTTGATTTGATTTTGATTTTGAAATTTGAATTAATGCGAATCAATAATCGGTACAATTGGTAAATTGCAAAATTTTTTTCAAATTATTAAAAAACAAGTACAACAAGAACCGTAAATATTATTGGAAAATTGCAATTTGAAATGAGTTTCACTCAGCAATCGCATGTTAAATGCATGAACATAATAACAAATGTAATAATAATGGAAATGTTTGACTCAAAAAGCCAAAATACAAGCAAAAATGTTGTTATGTACACCGATATATAATCGCATCAATAAATTCCATTGAAAAAGTATTAAGTTGTTTTTTTATTCCGAAGATATTAGATATAATATGTTTAGATTTTTCATATGTTTTACGCTACATATTGGTGTTATTGATATCAGTATCAAGCGATGATGTCGATGTAGGCAATTCATAAGAATCAATATGGTGTTCGAGCAAATTCAATCGTGTTCAAAGCAAATGTTCAAGCAGCAGCATCAACAGCCAAATCAATGATCGAAGAGATTTCATTAATTCATATTGTTCACAAGAAATGGAATTTAATTGTGATAATCAATTTATTTCGATTTGATTTTTAGTGTTGTTCGTTGTCTCGATTGTTTTCGATGTTACAAACAATCAAACAATGTAATTTGTCTGAGAAAAACTTGGAATTCCCTGAAATTCTTCAAGAACCGTATCGAACAACATTGAATGTGAAGCAATCAAATACTCTTGGAGCAATGAAGCAACGAAGAATTTGAACGAACAAACTGACAAAACTACAAACGAAACGAAGATTAATTTTCCTGTTCGTCTTCAATCCGACAATGATTCAATATTAATGATGACGACGATGATAATAATAATAATTGGAAAATAATAATTGAAAAATAATTAATTTCATTTTACCTTTTTTCAATGATCAAGAAATGAAAGGAATTCTTTGATATTTTCAATTTATTTGAAAATAATCATGAACAACGGAACAAATTTTGAACAAAAAAAAAAATGAGATGAAAATATCCAATAAATCATTTATAATATCAGTGTTTCGTATTGTTTATTTGTTCATTGAAAAACAAAAAAAAAAACAATCAGAAAACGGAATGGAATGGAAAATTGAATAAAAAATCTTTGTTGATTGTTTTCTCCTTTCTTTTTTAATGTTGAATCATCATTTGAACTAAGCAAATATTTTACTAAAATTTATAACATTTGAACACACACATAGACATTCTGAAGAATCAAAAAATAATGAATTCCAGCCATTGTCACTAATCATGAATCACTAACGAAATAATTTTCAATAATTTGTTTATTGAATCACGAACCAAGAATCTTCAAGAATATTTTTATTTCTACATGAATGACCGATTCAACGATTGACAATAATCTAAAATCATTTGATTGAATGTACATTTGATTGATTGAATGAATTCTTTGTTTTTGTTTTTTATTCCAATTAAATCAACCAAATCAAGCCATTAATTTAGCGAGGAAATTGAATTGTTTATCCCGTTTTTTTTTATTTCAATTGAAAATCTAATAATTTAATTGTATTCCAGGAATTTTCCATTTTCAATTATTTTCCCTTAATATATCTGAATGATTGTGTAAATAATTTGTAATTTTATAATTTTTTTTTATCTTTAATCAATTTTAAATAATTTTTTAATTTTTAAAATAAATAAAATAAATTACAATTTTTCAATTATCTTTGTAGAATTTATCTAATCAAAAATTGGATAAAATAATTTCATTTTTTCTTTTCGAATTGAAAAATTGATTAAGTTGTCCATAAAGTTGGTGTTTATTTTCCTGTAGACATTCAGGTTTTGATCATGGATAACTTTTCGGACAGTCTTCATTTCGTGTTTTTCAATTTTCAATTATTTGTAAAAGCAATATTTACACCAGTCATTCTCAACCTTTTTTTCGCCGCGGCACACTGAAAAAAGGAAAAGCCTTTATTCCAAAATCTTGCGGCACACCAAGTAAGGGAATAGTAAAGGAATGAGTTAGATTTCCGGAATTTGGCGGCACTTTTTTGGAATCTGGCGGAACACTAAAGTGTCGCGGAACACCGGTTGAGAATGACTGATTTACACCATCAACACACAAAATCGATTGCGTGTATGCTTCAAGATAAGGGTCATAATCTTTTATTGGATATTTGTTTTTCAACGGAAAACATAAACAAAAAAATTTTCTTCCAGCGAATTTTCATCTTAACATAATAATAATAATAATTGATTAAAGTAATCGAAATCAAGAATATATATCGATAAACGATATGGAAAATGGAGAATTATTATCAAGAAAACGGAACCGAATTCAAAGAAGACAGTTTCAATAATCAATGTCTTGCTTGATATCAATGATTGTTGCTGCTGCTGTTTGATTTTATTTGTTTTCCGATCAACATTTTCCATCTTCTTCATCTCCAATTAAATGAAGAATATGAATGAATGAATGAATGAATCAACGAAGAATTAGGAAAAATAAGTAAATTGATTTTTCAAAATTGATAATGGCAATGATATCACTGGTAATAGTAAATAATAAAGATAATAATCAATAAATGAAACAAAATTGTATTCATAAATAATGAAGAATTCATTTTTTGTTTGCCCCACCACACCCCCTCATTGAACTTTTGAATTGTAATAAAATATCTTTGAGTAAATAGTAATAATAATATCAAGGAAAATTATTATTATTTTCAATTCAATATTTCAATATTTGTTGTGATGTAATGTAATGTAAATAAAAGTCAAAATGATAAGGAAATGGTCAACAAGGAGAATTTTCAAAAAAAAAGCAAATATGTTCAAATATCAATGATAATAATAATAATAATAAATAATAATAATGAACGTGTACATTTATTATCAGTTTTCATCATTCGTTTTGATTTGTTTTCATTAGTTTCATTCGTTTTCATTATTTCCATCATTCGTTTTCATTGTATTCATTGTATTTTTATATTTACATATAATCTCGAGTATTTCATTGGAAATGATTGCATGTAAAGCTTTTTATTTCATTTCTTTTCTTCAATTCATTGTCTGATTCAATCGTGGTTTTCAATCGAGAAAAAAAATCAATCGTAAATTCTTTGGAAATTTGATTCCAACCGGGATTTTGGATTCCGTTCGGAATTCAACGATTTCAAATCTGGAAATTGGATTCCATTTGCGTGCAAAAATATGCATACGCAAACAATAATATCCGAAATGTTTTAAATGTTTTCCGTTTACTTTGTAATAATGTTTTTACTTGTAAAAATCCGCAGAAAAAAGATATCCAGAAATCACTGTAAGCCATGCATTATATGATTATCTTTGGAACTGAAACAATGAGATGTGATGAATCGAATATTCTTCGCCGATGGGTGTGCGTGGGCCTGGTGTGTGTGTGATATATTTGATGGATAATTCGTAATATTCTTTGCACTGCATTACATGATTATGTAAAATGGTTTATGTTAATATGATGTTATAATTAGTTATGGTAATATTATTATTATCATTGTTATTATTATTAATTCTTCAAATCTTCTTTTCTTCCATTTTTCATCAATAATAATATTTTGGATTCTATTAATATTTCTTGATGATAATAATAGAATTATTATTGATTTTTTTCAATGCTTGAACATCTAATAATTCATATTTATTCTCGTAATATTATTATCAATATTAATAATATTATCATTTTTATTAATAATAATAAGAATAGAATTATCAAAATATTATCATGGTGCATCTTCGAATACTCGAAAATTTCCACATGATAAAACATAAAGATGATTTGAAATTTGTTTTTATTATTCTCTTTCACATATTTTTAAATGTTCATATTTTGAAATTGTATTATTGTGTAATATTATTTCTATGGTTTCATATTTTTGTTTTGGTTCTTGATTTTTTTTTTTTTTTGTTTTCGGGTCAAAACCTTGTAGGTCCACGAATTATAGAAAATTTTTTTATTAAATTTACCATTCACGGAAAACGAATAGAGAATTTCGACCAAAACTTTTTGATTATTCGATCAATGGAAATGAAAATGAAATTGAATGGGATGGAATGGACGAATAAATGAATTAGCTGTATTAATTTTTGTATGCAATATTAGAATATGTATTGTATGGAATATTAATTTATTAGTTTTGAAAATAATAAAATTATTCGTTTGTCTTCAGTGGCTTTGTTTAGCTTGGCTTTTCTCTATTTTGGACTAAATTCTTATGGTAATTCTGTTGTTGGACGATTCAGTTGATGAGAGAAAAATATTTCTGCCAAATTTAGCCTAAATTCAGTCAAAAATGTAGCCAAAAAATATGACCGAAATGTGGTTTCTGGTGTGGTGATGATATGGAAAACATCATGTCCGTATTTGTGTATGCTTTAGTTTATGTGTTTGTTTGGGTGATATATGACGCATAGAAACATGATAAAATTGCTAAAAATTGTTGAAAACAAAAGGGTTAACATGCCAAGTGAACATAGGCGAATATAAAAACCAGAAAACTTTTTGATCGTATGGTAATTTTTTATTTTTGATCGGTGGCCATAAACTCTTGGCACGCCGTGCTCATCGATCGGCGATGGCCACTGTTTTCTTTGGCCAATGTTTCCTTGGCCGCAATTCTTTCCGGCCAAAATTTTTTGCTGCCGGATTCAAAGGGTTAGAAAATTTGAAAAATTACTAATCTCAACTAAACAAAGCAAACTCAGCAAAAACTTTTTTTTCGAAAAACAAAAATCTCACAAAACATTAAATCCAAGGCTATACATTTTTCACTTGTTTTATGGTCGAAATTTTTGATCTATTCATCATTCTATTCATTTATCCAAATTTTAGTCATTCGCTGTGAATGCAATTAATTGTAATTCGTAATTACTACTCAGCACAAACATTCATTCATTGATGTTAAATGCATTTTGTTTATATTCTCACATACAAAAATTACAATACATTCAAATATGAAAATATTCGCATGTAATTCACGTATTTATTTATTTTCATTCTCATTTATTTTTCATGGAACAAAACAATTGTAAAAACAAGCGAAAATAAAAATGAACAAGTGAATTGAACAAGTCAATGGTGAATTACCGAAAAAAAACAATCATTTATTTGTTTTTTCGTATGATGAGAATATGAATATCACATACGTTCATACATTCATATGAATGAATGAATGAATGAATGAATAAACGAATAAATAAATGATAATATCAACCATGATTATCTTATTTTAATACCCAAAACGAAAAGAATATGAAGAATAAGAATGGTTATTACATGAATGATAATAATACTTGATAATAATAATACCAATGATGATAATAATAATAAATCTTTATATTTTTATTGTTTTTTCCCTGTTTCCATCTCTGTTGCTGTCTCTCTCCTTATTTTTATTAAGAATTTATATTTTTATTTGTTTGTTTGTCGTTTGTATTTACATCATTTATTATCATTTTTTTTTTTCGTAGTAATTTTCATGTATTTTTTTTAGCCGTCGTTTATTAATATTGTGATCGAGATGTTGCACTCGACAGGCGCCCATCAAGCGCCACAGGAGTAATGGTTTTTCTATGGAAAACAATAAGTGTTGCCGAGTGCAAGCGCAAAATTCGGAACATAATTTTTCATCATCGTATATTTTTCAATCGTAGTCAATAGTTCGTATAAACGAAACATTAATAATAATAATGATTATGAACAGAATCTAAACAGAATCTTCGAAAGAATCTAAACAAAAAAAATCATAGATTGATGAAACATTAAACATTAACGATTATGATAAATATATGAAAGATATAATAAAGAAATTGTACGCAAACTCTGGTCATATTTTCATTTTGAACATTTTACTCGCTGAATTTCGGGTTTTTTTTGAATTTTTTCACTGGAGATTTTCATTTATTTTTAGCCTTTCATTGAGTGAAAAACTGAATCGAAAAAATCAAAGCTGAACCGAACTGAAAAATTGCAGAGCACCAGCAACATTTATTTCGTACATCCATCGACGATACATGCGATCGATGCTTGTTCATCTCTGAATAATAATCAATAATCATTCATAGTATCATCATCATCATTGCTATATATAAAGTGTTCAATCAAACGAATTTTATACGAAATCATGTGAGATATGAAAACTTGTACCAAATTTTATCTTAATCACAAATTCTAAGATCATCAATCGTGTATCATCAATAAATCTTCTTGTGTGTGTGTTATCATTGTTTAATATGTTTTATGTATTCTATATTTTATGACATTTATTTGATTGATTTGCTGTGATTTTTCGGTTGTTTGATAAAGGAAAAATGGAATAAATTTCAAAAATATAAGTTTGAATCCATGTTATTCGATCCGGGTTCATATAAATACGATCAACTTTTAATATTTTGATGAATTTGTTTTGAAAATTCTCAGATGAATTTGATCATCCTATGAAATCAAAACGATTATAATCATCTTATGAATATGTTCAATACGGAAACGAATCAAATAATCATCATCATTATTATTAGTTTATTTTGTGTGTATTTCCATTTGTCCATTTGTTTTTCAAGCTTAAGATATTTATGTGAAAAATAATTAATTAATGTAACAAATCACTGATGATTATTCATCAACATTTTCATTATCATTATAATGTTTAATCATTTTGTGAATGCAATTGCAATGAATGATTTTATTCAATTCAATGATTGTGAAATTGATTAATATTCAATATTTTTGAAATTTGTTCAAAATTGATCGACTAATTTTCAATTAATCATTATGATGATTAAAGGGTGAGCAATTAATTTTCAATTTCTATCATGTTTGAATTTTATCAAGAAAAACAATTATTCCAGTGGGCTGATTGTTATTTTAAAGAATCGATTATCATTGATTTATTATCAAAAGAGTTGACTGGCTAATATTTTGACAGGAGATGAAAAAGTGTGGAAAAGGGTGAAAATCATTATTTATGTGTCAATTATTGTGTTCGATCAATGATTCATTCAATTGTTTGTTTTATGAAAAATTAGATAGACGAATAGATTTTGCAACCAAATAATGATGTACATAACAAACAATCAATTATTTTTGATTTTGTTTTAATCTTTTTACATCTTTTTAGCTTTGTCTACCCACTCCGATCTGATCGATTGATTTATAAACATTGTAAATTTTCCAAATAAAAATTAATTGGTTCAAAAAATCTATGAACATTTATCACTGTTTTTTTTTTTTTTTTTTTTTTTTTTTGTTCTACAATCATTTATTGATTGAAAATTTATCATCAAATTAATCGAAAATTATTAATCGAATTGAATTTTTCAAACTAATTCTTGGCCTAAATTCATTTGTTATTCCCCATTAATTAATAACAATTTCTCCGTAATTTCTATCATCAATGTTTCTCATTAATATGACATAATTAATTATTTTCAAATATAAAACAAATGTTGAAATATCGAAAATAATGACCAAAAGTTCTTGGATTTTCTTGTATTCAGCCTTCAAAGAAAAAAATAGACAAATAATCCAATGAGTTTATCTAAATGAAAATTTCAATGAAGATCAACAAAAATAGATTGAAAATAGATAATAAATAAATAAGAATAAATGAAAATAATTGGCCAAAGTTGACATCTGGGAACAATTTTTTATCAATGAAAATGGAAGAAATCATGATTTCCAAGTTTTCCTTTTTCTTGGAACAATGAATGACAAAAAAATATATCTCACAAGTCTTTGAATGTTCAATGAATGAATGGCTGTAAAAATGTAAATACATTTTCTGCATCTATGCTTGAGGGCAAACGAAACTAAAAAAAAAATTGAATAAAGTAAAAATTTTTTTTGATTAAAATTCAAGAGAAAAAAATAAAAAATCAATTTTTCATGAATGATTATTGCAGGGCTGTACGTAAAGTTTCGTCTGTAATCATTTCCCAATCTTCATTGAACACTTGCAACAATTTTACGGACAGCCTAATATCATTATTAAATGATGGAAATCTTTTTTCTTGATTTTTTCAATAACTTTTCATTCAATATTTTCTCATGATTAAATTTTCATTATAATAAAATCTTTTGATATTTTTGAAATAATAATAATTTCAATACTTGTAAACCAATGAAAAAAACACTTTTTGATAAATTATTGAAAATTTTTCATTTAGTTTCAATGATTCTTCGAAATGATAATTGAAATTAACTTTAAATTAATTTCTGAAAAATTAGATCATTATTATTATCATTATTATTATTATTATCATTTTAGCCAGAGCAAATAACCAAAAATATACTTGAAAAAAATATCAAATTTCAAATTAAATTAAAAATTCTAGAATATTATTATTAATTTTTAATAAAAATGATTGTTCTTTTATTTATAATATTGATGATAATAATGAAAATAATAATGTTGATTATATTAGATTGTCCGGAAAGTTTCTGCCAATTTTATTGTAGGAAATTATGAGAAAATCGGCAAGATCTTATCGGGCAACCTATTAATAACGGAACAGCATTGATAAGCAAAGATAATTGTAAAATAATTGAAAATTTATTTATTTTTCATTTTTTCCATTTTTTTCCTGTAATTGAAAATTAATTGAAAATAAATTTCAACCCAAATATTCATCATGCAACATAACAGAATGATATAAATGGTAATAATAATGCAGGTAGAATATAGTCGGAATTTGTTGAATTTTTTTTGGAATTTGGAACTCTTTTTTTCTCTTAGTTTGTTTGGTTGAAATCATTTTTCATGTTATTAAAATAAACCTTTGTATTTAATGAATTTGATAATATTTGATACTTAAAAGTTTTGTTGTTTCTATTTTGTTGAAATTATTATAACAAAACGAAAAAGAAAAATCCAAAAATTCAAAACACAGATATTCATGGAAAAAATGCAAATGACTTTTTTGGCAAACATTGAAATTAATAGGATTTCGATATTGATTTCGATTTAAAAATCTGCTCAATATTGAATATTGAACATTGATTTAATCAGTTATTTACGAGAAAATAATTAAAGAATCATTTTCTTTTCAAAGAAGATCATTGCATTCTTATTAAGACCTTTTTAGATTATTTTTTCATTTGACAATTTTGCTTGAAACAAACATAATGAATAATAAATGTTTCGAAATTCAAAGTCAATTGAGAAGAAAAATATTAAATTTCATTTTGAAAATAATCAATAATGTATTATTGATCAATGGTGGGTCATGATTATGAAATAATGATAATCCTTTAATAATAATAATAATAATAACATAATGAATGGGTTGAAATGAAAGTTTTTGTATTAAAAATGATAAATTGAATTCTTTCAATTCTTTGATTTCATTGATTTCTTTGCATTTATTGATCAGTCATTAATTATTTAGATATCAAAAAGATATCAAATATTCAAAAAATAATTTTTTTTTGTGAAATAAATTTTATGGTTTCACATATGCAAATACATATTTGAATAGAAACAATACCATTCACTTGTAATGATCATTTGTTTCTGATAATAATATTCATAGCGATTTTGGTTCAAAAAATACAAAAAAAATACCCGAAAATTGTATTACGAAATTATTATTATCATTATTTCCGACCAAATGATCGTGATCCATTTTGGATTTAAAGGTTAATTAAAAAAAATAATGATATTGATAATGATAATGTCAATGATAAGCACGCAAACCTTGCGAATCATGTGATCTTGTGCGATTCATGTGATCCATGCGGTCGGTGTAATCTTATATGATCCAAAGAGCTGCCCTGGCTATCGCCATTTGAATCGCAAATGATTGCCGAAATGGGAAAAATGTCCACCAACATGCGAATGCGTCATACAAATAATATTAGATAAATTACTACGAATAAATGATCATAAATAAGTGATAATAATAATAAAATCATCATTATTGAATAATCATATCGATTAGTTTTGTGTCGATCGAAGTTTATTAATCTATCAAGTCGATTAATATGATTGATTTTATTACTCCCATTGACAATTACATTGATGATCGAATATCAATGACAATTTAATACGCCCACGAATAGAGAAAACTTTCGTGTGGTCAAGCCATGTATGGACTCAATGCCCATAAATCAAAAGAAAAATTCTTAAAGATCACAAAAAATTCATGTCAGAAATAATGAAAATTTGTCAAACAAAAAGAAATTTATTCCAAAGAATTTCATTGAATTCCATTGAAATTTAACAAATTCAACATTTCTCAAAAAATTCCTTTGTGTCATTGAAGATCATTGAAGATTTATTTGTTTTTGTTTTGTTTCGTCCATTCCTTGTCCATTGTTTGTTCATTGTTTATTTTTGAATCGAAATTTTTCAATTTTCTCCAATTTTTTTCAATTTTCTATTTAAAAAAAAAATAAATAAATAAAAATACGAATGAATGAATAAATATAAATCAATTAATCATCATCAAACATACACTGAAATTCTTAATGACTAAAATAAATAAATGAATGAATGAATGAATGAATAAATGGAAATGGAATTTTAATTCAAATTTGATTAATGATAATGACGATAATGACGACGCGACAGCAACTAATGGTGATAATGAAAGAAGAATATGACGTAGAACGCCAATAATGGCTGCAAACACCAATGAATCTGTTTGCTGCCGTCGTTATTTGATTGAAATAACGATGATTTGTTTGTTTGTTTTTTCTTTTTCATCATCAGCTTTGATGATTCAGTTAAATTTAATAAAAATTGTCATTTAAATCAAGACAAAATTAGAGGAAAACAAAGCATTTTATTCATGCATTTGTTTAAATAATAATTATTATTAAGCTTTTAATTGAATAATTTCGAATAATGGAAATGAAACGAAAATCATTCAAAAAAAAAAATCTTTTAATTGAGACAACATGCTAAACATAATTATTATCAATGTTTTTTACGATCGATCAATGTTTCCAAATGAAAACATGGACAAATAAATTACGAATAATTACAAACAAATGAATTACAGTGAAATGAATTACAAAGAAATGAATGATTTACAAATAATTGAAATAAAACAAATATTCCGATTACGAAACGTGAATCCATCGGTTTTATGCATTAATTTTCATACAAAATTACAATTTGTTTATTTATTTATTTGGTCGATTACAGTTGTTTACATTTCGCTGTAGACATTTTGTTTACACAAATGTAATTCAATCTCTTACTCTTCAACGTTTTACATTGCTCCCATATTTTTCTCGTACCATATTAACTGGTATATATTTGAATTTATTTTTGATTCATCATAATTTGAATTTGTTCTTAATGAATTTGTATTCAAATTATTTTTATGAGAAAAAATAATCAGAATACAACAAGAAAGAGGAGGAATATTAAAGACGTGAAAAAAAGTCATTATTTTCATCTTAAACAATTGAAAATTTTCAAAATTCAAAAAGTTGTTAAAATTCAATTTTGATTCTGAAAATTTTGAAATTTAATAGTATTTGAGTTGTACGAAAAGTTTTTGTCGTATTTTCAAAATAGTTTTAATGAGAATTTTTAATTATTTAAGCATGGAATACTTTTAGGACAACTTAATCATAGTCAAATAAATGAATAGGCAAACAAACAAGTAAACAAATAAATATGCAAAATACACAATCAAATTCATGTTTTATTTTTGTTTTTCTCAAAACAAAAATAAAACAACAACAAAAAAAGTTTTGTCAATTTGAAATTCAAAATAAAACAATCAATTTCTATGTGATCAGAAAGTAAAATCGATTTTAAAAAAGTAAAACATTTCAATTATTTAAGATTTCTTTGGAATTTTTATTGTTTTTATTCGTAGAAAATAAATAAATAGCAATGAAAGTGTAATAATGATAATAATGACATTAATTTCAAATGAATTTATTTTTTTTTTTTTTTTACTTTTAAATGATTGAATTTCTGCGAATTTTTTCTTCAATTTTACATATTTCCATCAATGTTCAATCAATTTCAATATAAATAATTCAAACTTGGAAAATCTTGAAATTCAGAAAAATTTATTCCCAGTGAATGTTTGCTTCACTGTAAATATTTTGGGTAAACATGGGAAAGCTCCAACTTTTATTGTCTCAAAATATTCCCAATATCAATCATCAATGATTTTAATCCTTTTCATTTCTATAATAATAATAATATCAAATAGCAAAACAATGCTTGGAACAACAGCTGATCGATTGATCTTCAATTCAATCGATTGAAAATCAGTGAAAGATGGCAAAATCATCAAATCATAAATATTGATTAATCAAATTTGATTATAATGATAATAATAAAAGATATTGGCCTTTTATCATAATGAAATTGTAAAATGTATTGCTTCATTGTATAAAAATGAAATTCTCTAAAGAGTCACCATATTTTTCCAATGATTTTCATTCATTTTCGAATAAAGAAAATTGACTAAAATCCATTCATAGAAAAAATTTTGTCAATTGTATTTTGGGAACAAATGTGCATAAGATGCTCCGAAAGCACAGACACATGCATACAAATGGCAACGACAATGAAATATTGAAAATTTGAATTTTTGAAACATAATTTGGAAATGGGGTTTGCAACAAATGCATTAAATCAATATATATATGAAAGGGTTAAATGCATAGAATATCGAATAGTTATATTTGAATTTTGAATCAAAAATTTGAATCAAAATGAACAAAATGAATAAAACTGAATGAATAAAGAATGATTGAATGATTTTTCATTTGAATAAATGGATGATTGTATGAAATGGGGAATGAAAAAAAAGAAATAATAACAATGAATCGATGTATGGAATGGGGAATAAAATGAAAATAAATAATAATAATAATAAATGAATGAATGAATAAATCTAAATTATAAATATCATTATTTTCATTATTAATATATGAAATGAAATAATGTAATTTTAATGATTAAATAATGGCATAAAAAGGAATGTATATGAATGTATAAATGATAATTTTATTTCATTCATTTTAAAATTTTAAATTTATTTTTATATTTAAAATTTTCGATTTTTATCATTCATTTTTCATATCACTCTCTCTCTCTCTCTATTATTTTGTTAGAATCATGAATCATTATGATTTACTATGAATAAAGAAGAAATATTCAGAGTTGAAAAAATTCAAAGAAATGAATTCAAAAGATAAATCAGTGGTTTTACAATTCATTGAAATGTATTGAATGCGATTGGTTGTCCAGAAAGTTAGTGACGATTTTCGCCACACATTTCCATTGACTTAATGGAGAAATTTAAACTTAAACTTTTTGGACATTGCGATGCAAAATATGCGAAAATCACTGGTTACAATCTAATGTGTGAATGATAACGATTCTGTCGACTGAATAAATCGATTCAGTTACGATTCATTATAATCTATTATATCAGTGATAGATGGTAAATGATTTTATCACAAGAATAAAAAATAACTGAAAATAATGGTAAAATGTGTGACAAATATTCAAATGATTATAATAAATGTTGTCCGAAAAGTTCTTGAGTTTTTTTTGGCCTAAATCAATGGAAAATCACTGTTAAAGATCCACAAGAACTTTTTGGACACCAAAAAATTTTGTTGTCTTATAAATGATTTGAAATAGAGCTTTCAATACCGGGCCAATTCTGAATACCGGTATTTCGGTATTGGAAATTTGCAATACCGGGATCCCGGTATTAAAACCGGTATTGTAAATAAAAAATTCAATCATATTTTTATTAAACTAATTTTGATTTTAATTACAAATAATTCATTCTAACTTGTTATTTTATAAAATTTAATTGTAAAAATGTAAAAAAAATGATATCACGTATTGATATCTTTACATATACGTATAAATATAATTTTACAAATTGATACAATTGATATTATTTACATTAATACAAATAAAAACTTACCGTATGATTAATTCAATTGATTAATCAATGTTTTAATCCAAACAACAAAAAATTAAATAATTTACACACCAAAAGATAAAAAATATTCGAAAAATTATTACAAATTCTTACAAAATTTAGAATTTTATTTCGAATTTCGATTAGTAAATTAGAAAATATAAAATAGAATTTTTACTGTCAAGTTATTACTATTATTGCTACTATTACTGATAATTATTTTAAAAATTTTGTTTTACACCGCTTTTGAGTGAGCAAAATTGAATTAGGACTTGAGTTAAGAAGTAGCCCTTAGGATTCATACCTTCAATACTAGCGTCTAAGGAGTACTGGAGACGGTCGCAACACATGTGAACCATAGGCAAACTATCATATCATTTGTACATATCATCCTCACATAGTACACATTCCATATTCATACACACATTCACTGCTTAATTACATAGCAATATCTTCATTTTCATTTTAAATTTTTACAATTTTATTTTCATCTTATTTTCCTTTAGTTTAATTGATTAACCATTCATTTATATTATATTCAAGAGGTGTAAATGCTTGAGCAGAGCACCGATTAATAAAAGATTATTATTATTAAGTAGCCCTTAGGAAGTAGACGCATAATATGAGCCATGGCACCAAAGTTGCCATTATCGTTGCTAATCATAAATGTGCCTTATATGAATTTCAATGCAAAGAAATTGTTCGTTTATATTCGAAAATATTGATTGAAATCAATTTAAATAAATTTTCTTGTGCGAAAGTTGAATTTATATCTATTTAAGCAATACCGAAATACCGGTATTTTTTGCATGAATACCGGTATTCAATACCGGACCAAAATCGTCCGGTATCCCGGTATTCGGGATCCCGGTATCCCGGTATTGAAAGCTCTAATTTGAAATCAATTTAAAAATTTAAAATTTTTTCAATTCTCAATTGAAATGAAATTGAAATTTGTATTCATTTTGAATGAAATTTAAATGTATTAAATTTTGTCTCATTTTTCTGAATATTTTAAATCAAACAAATGATACATTATTTAAATGCATTTGGGTTATTTTTATTCATAAAAATTCAACTGAATTCATTTCTCAAATGAAAATTGATGAACATATTTCTTTGGAAACAAATATTTAAAATCAGAATCTAATAAAATTATTTATTCATTGATTATCATTTGGATTCCTCGTTATTTTTTCCTATTTTTGTGAAATTCTGGAACAAATTCTTGAGTTCTTCGTTTAAATTTCATCGAATTCGGTTGAATTTCTAGAAATTTCAAGAATTTAAAATGATTTTCATTGAATTTCCAAGAATTTATTTCAGTCGAAATCTCTTTTCTTTTTTTATTCAAAGATTCAAAGATTTTATTTATCAAAAATAGAAATAATAAATGGAATTATACTTTATCTTATTTTCCATTTTTCATTTTAATCATTTTCTAATTTAAATTCAATTATTCATTCACTAATAATAATGATAATCATATTAAATTCAGCAGTCGATTCTGTACTAGATTCGGCAGTCAATTTAGTAAGTAAATTCAATCGAATTTCAATTCAATTGAATTTGAATTAAAAATATTCCGAATTTTATTTTCGAAAATTAAGTTGTTCCAATAAAGAAAGTTTTCATTGGCCGATTGATTCAATTGATTTAATTGAAACAAACTACTTATTCTTCAATAATAATAATAATATCTAATACAACACCGAATACATTTCTTCGTTTCTTTCTTCTTCATTTCTTAGGTTCTTAGTCCTTTAGTTCTTAGTTGTTTGTCCCAAAATCTTTTGAATTCCTCTCGTTGAATCCATTTTCATTGATTTTGATTTCTTTGAGAAATTCAATTCATTGTGAATCGAATTGAATCGACAATGAATCTCCGCATTGTGAATATGAAATAAAATGGAAAAAGTGTTTGAATTTCTTTAAAAACATAATTCTTTTTAAAAAAAACGAATCGACAAAATCGAAATTTTTGAAATACATTTTAGATTTGAAATTTTGCACTTTGAATCGAAATAAACGAAACAGAATCTTTATTTGACATTATAATCATCTGTTATTTGACATCATTTTTTCTATGTTCACTGTTACATTTTGAATTTGAATTTTTCAATAAAAATCAAATAACTGTGATTCTGTTGGAATGGTTGGAAGTGTGACGAAAAAAAAAGTCTTTTAAAGTCAATAATTTATCAAGAATTTTTCCATTTTTTTTCAAATCTTTTTTTTTCAAAAGCTTTTCAATGTATCAACACATGTATGTTGAATATTTCATTTAATAATTCATTCATATGTTTCACTATTCAACAACATTCAGACAGTGTTCACGTGTGTAAATACTGTCGTTTTGCGACCAATTTTCGTGACTTTGAATGGAGAAAATTGAATGAAAAAAAAAAAGATGAATGAATGTAGAAAAATGAATGGATGGAGGAAAAAATAATGTTTCAATTTACTTTTCATTATTTTGTATGTTTGTTTTAGTTGTTTTATTTTATTGACTTGAATATTCTACTTAAAATTTTTCTACAATTTGAAATTACAAGAATTTTGCATCAAATCACAAGTCTTGAACATTGAAATAAAAGAAATCAAAATATTGAGAGAATTTTATTTGAATTAGAATTTTGTATTCAAATCATGATTCAATTTAAATTATAATACAAAAACATCAATTATCGTTTTTCATGATAAATTTTTTTTTACCTTTTTCAAATCTTATTTCAGATCAAATATTTGACGTATGGAAACTAGATGATTTCAATGAATGAATGGTGATCATTCAATATTGAAATTTTTAAATCATTTGAAATCAAATGGGAAAATATTATTTGAATTCAGAGAATTGTTTGTAGAAAATAAGCGATCAATATGATGACGATATTCTCTCAGTAAAATATTTCCTGAAATATACTAAATTGAAATAGAAATACTGATTGAATATACACGAAGATTGAATATTAATTTAAGAAATAATGATGCTCATAATTAATTTGACCAATGTTTTCATACAAAATATTGATAATAATAATGATAACAATGATTATGTTGATATAATGAATAAAAATTTTGAAAATGATAATAATTTTGTTGATAATTTTGATGAACAACATCAGCAACAACATCAGCAGCAACAATTAATTGATTATACAATACAAAATATTATTTATTCAATATTATATATAACAGTATCATTAGCATCAATTGGTGGTAATAGTATTGTTATATTTTTAATCATCAATTATCGACGTAATCGTCGTTCAGTTACCGATTTATTTATTCTAAATTTAGCGATCGGTGATCTATTGATGGCCATTATTTGTATACCATTTACATATACATCGAATCTATTATTTCATGCATGGCCATTCGGTTTGTTAATGTGTCGTTTAGTATCATATGCTCAAGCTGTTTGTGTATTCATATCGGCATATACATTAGTTGCAATCAGTATTGATCGATATATTGCAATCATATATCCATTACGTCCACGTATGACCAAAAGACATAGTCATTATTTAATTATATTCATATGGTTTGTAGCGTTGATGACCCCATTACCGACTGCCTTATTATCACGATTGATTTTAAAATCAAATTTTACAATTATTGATGATAATTCAATTACATCATCGACAACATCGTCATCAACAACTGTAACATCAATAATTACGACGACAACAACGACAATGATCGCAACGATTGGTGATAATATTAATGATAATGAATATTCATCTACACGATATGATAATCAAAAAACTTTAGATGCATCATTAATCGATGACAATATGTTATGGAAAAATTCAACATTAAAGTAAATATTAAATTTTGCAGACAAAAATAATTATAAATTCTTAAATTAGTTTAATTAATCAATTAATTAATCTCTTAATATTTGTATTTCCATTTGTTCAAATAGCTATGATAATAATGATGATGATATAATTAATTTTAATGATTATTATACTGACAGCACCAGCAGTAGCAGCAATAATGATAATCATTTTAATTTAGAATTTAGTTGTCAAGAAGAATGGAATAATAATCATGAATATCGTCAAACATATTCAGTATTGTTGATGATATTACAATATATTCTACCATTCACTGTTCTAGTGTTTACTTATACGCGAATCGGTCTAATGATTTGGGGTAGACAAACACCAGGTGAAAGAGATGGTGGACGTGATGCACGTATTGCTGCATCGAAACGTAAGGTAAAGTTCTGGATTTGGCCGATTTTTGAATCAATTATTACCTGTATTGTTCAATATTTTGATTATTTTCCTTAATTTTTGATAAAGATGGTCAAAATGATGATCACATGTGTGGTTGCATTCACATTATGTTGGCTGCCATTAAACATATTCATCATAATCGGTGATCTTTATCCATCCATTTATCAATATGAACATATTGAATATATATGGGTTGCATGTCATTGGCTTGCAATGTCACATTCATCATATAATCCATTCATTTATATTTGGATGAATCAAAGATTTCGTAATGGTTTTCGTTACGTGTTGCAACGTTGTTTTTGTAATTATTGTTGTTGTCCACAATCAATCATTGAATCATTTTTAATGACTCATAATAATTCAAATCAAGGTCTGGGTGGTGGTTTTTGTGGTGGTATTGGTGGTGGTGGCGGTGGTGGAGGTACAACGAATACAATTGTGATTAATAATAATAATGATAATAATAATCGTAATAATAGTCGTAATCGTAATCGTATCAATCATCATCACCATCATCATCATCATGATCAGCATCAAATTGATTGTGATTTTGCAACCACATTAGCTGTCAGTGAACAATGTCATACTAATGAAGATAGTTGCACCGAAAATAATGAAAATAATGATCGAAATCATCAAGAATCATCATTATCAAATTATGGATCATGTGATAATGAAAATCAAAGAGCTAATTCATCAAACGAATTAATTGAAATGAAAAAATAAATATGATGATACAAATGAATGAAATGAAAGATAATTATTATTCATTAAATTTATTACCAACAGCAATTACCTCACCAATTATTGTTCAACATCAACGATCAACATTGATTGATGATGCTGTACAATCACTAGCACATAGCATCAATCACCACAACCATCAACACCAGCATCGCCAACACCAACTTCAACACCAACACCACCAAAACCATCAGCACCAGCAACACGGCCAACACCAACCTCAAATACAACCTCAACAATCAACATCGGTGATAAAATTTAATCAATTATTGAATAAATCGAATCAATTTTTAGCAAAATTATTCATTTTATTAGTAAATGAATCAACAAAACAATCAAACAATCTATTATCATCAATAACTTATAATAATGATACAAATAATAATACGAATGATATAAAATTAATGAATATTAAAACAAGATTAAACAACCAAGATTTCAGCAATGATCGAGCTATGAACAACGATGAACGATTGCGAATTGATAATGATAAAATCAATATTAGTGACAACAGCAATGATGATTATGATGATAATATTGATATTCATGAAAATAACAATAATTCAAATTCAAACTCAAATGTTTTAAATAATCAAAATTTTCATAATAATAAAAATTCATTTTTTGTCTATCTTTGATTTTGATATTTGATATGTTATTGTAATTTTTGATAATATTTATCATGATTAATCATATAAATATAATGTGCAGAATTCACAAAATTTTAAATTGAATCATTAATTCAATTCAATATTTCAAAATTCATTGTTGAATCAAAATTTTATGATTTTTGAAATTAAATTCACTTTAAAATAATCGATTCACGGTTCTCGAAAAATCTCATATAAGCGAATCTTTAAAATGATTAATTCTTGTTCCATTTCAATAAGATGAAAATCAGAATGAAAAACAGTTTGAAATATCATTCGATCATTAGTCTCAATGTCTTCACGGATATACATTTAAAACATAATGTTTCAATGTTATTCAAAATTATACATTGTCTTTAGATCGTCTTAGGCAAGATTATACCATAATTTGTCTTTTAATTTCCTCTTAAATTTGTTTCTTGTATCGATTATCCTTTTGAATTCTTCGTAATTCTTTGTAAACAATTACCATGCACACACACACATATATCTTTGTATAAATGTCTTGCTGTCATTGGCACACATACATATCATACCAAGTAAAAATGTCTGGTAATTTTTTTGTTTGTTTGTTACCAGAAAATTAATCGCTTCAAACATCCATAAAACATTAATTCAATCGTAATTAATACATCCAATGCCTTCATTCAATCTCTTCATCCAGTGCTTTGTTCGATCGTGTTTTATCCATTTGTGTGTTCTTCGATCGCCAACCATAACCATTGCCACGAACAACAACAACAACGACAATAATCAATTTGATCGATTAATTTTTTTTCCTTTTTTTAAAATCATTAAACACTCATAATTATCATCTCGAAGCTTATATTCATCTTCTCATTAGTTTAAAGGCTTTTCGATGCTTTGAATGCTTTGGATTCGTTCAATGGTTCTCTGCTAAATTATTGAATGAATGGTTTTCATCATCCATTCATCCACACATGTATCCATTCACCGAATATATCGCCATACACATGAACGCAGAATATTAATTAGAACACAAAATAATAAACAAACACAGTACAACAACAACTACAACAGCAGTACTTATCGATCGATCGATTCATCACTGCTGCTTGTTCGGGTTTGTTTATGTTTTTATCGAATGGTGATGATGTGTGTGTTCACAATGATCATTTACCATTTATTCAATTTTTCTGGATGTTTTTTAAGCTTTTTTATTTAGGAGTTTTTCTACTCTTTTTATCCTGTTTATTTGTTTATAATTTGTGTGTCTGTATTTGATGATGGTGATCATCATCATCATCATCATCATCATGAATGTATCTCATTGAAGATATAATATAACCCTAATAATAATCATTATCGTCGTCGTCGTTGTTTGAGAAAAAAATTGTAACCAATAATCAATTGTTTATTTAACAATGATCGATTGTGATGATCGTTGGAATTTTTCTGGTCGACAATTTTAATCGAGTTTGAATACTTTGAATGAATGAAACTTTTTGAAAAATTGGTGGCGGGTTTTTCTGAAAAAAAAAGTTTTTTTGTTTATTCTTTTACTTTGAAGGAACGAACGAAAATAGATTAAACCATTGAATTATTGAAACACAAAGGGTGCAATTATTGTGGCAAAAATTCCACGAAATTTTTTTTATCGGAAAATAAATAATTATTTCTCTTATCCAATTTCAATGAAGAAAACTGTTGAAAAAATGAATAAAAACTTTCAGTAATTTGTTTTGATCAAACTCTTATTCTTCTCAGATTCTTTTGTGTTCTTAGACAAAAAAAAAAAAAAAAAAAAAACAATGAATAAACAATAGTTGAACAATGAATGATAATGATTTAAGAGTTTTTTTTTGAAAGTTTTCTAAAAATTCTTAAGGTCTTCAAAGTTTTCAAAGCTTTCTTCAATGTCTTTTATTGTTTTCTATCGATTATGCATGCATGGATAGATAATTGATTCAATTAATTAATCAAACGATAATTAATTGAATTTAATTTTGCTTAAATGGAAATTATATTCATTTAGGATGTAATCGATTTAATTGTCATGAAATTGGTGAGATTCCTCGAAGAATTCACATGAAATTCAATGAATTCGAAGGATTTTTCCGAATTCTGTGAATTCAATTTTCGGAGAAAATTTGGGTGGCTTTAATTTTTCGGAATAAACGGATTCAAATTAAATAATAAATTATCACTAATAATTAATACGATAATTATGATTATACTTAACAATTGGAAATGATTATTGTTTTTCTATGGAAAATTTATCGAGATAATTGCTATTTAAGCCGAATATCTATAGTAATATTTTTGACAGCTAAATTACCATTTAGCATTTGGATCGTTTTGAGCCCTTCTGAAATATTTTTCGTTCAAAATTTTTTCTGAAATTTTAATTCCATGGCGCACTTGGTTTTATTTTCAATTTTAAATCCTTATCCATTTAATTTGAAAATTTGTTTAAATCAAATGGAATTATTTTTGTGTGTATTCGGTGAATTTGGAGACATTTTTGAAATTTGAAAAACATAGACATAAATTATTGCAGATTATTAATTTCTATTCGGGGAAAATCGATTCCAGAATCGGTTTTTGAAAATGGAACTTGGAAATAGATTTGCCGCAGTTTGATACACATTGATTGCATTCATGCGAAAACGAAAATATCAATTAATTTCATGGCGATTTCTAATTGATTCAATGGAGTAATTTGATCAAAATCAATCGATATCAACCTTATAATATGTGCACTATGTGCAACTTAATTATACGAGAAAAATTGAATGGCAATATTGCATGATTCACTATGATCTTATTGAATAAATATTTTTTTCTGACTCATTTGATCATCTGTTCTCTATCAATTTCAATGAAATTAAAGAAATAATTATCAAATCAAAGATTAAATGTTAATCAATAATTATTTCAATTTGAAATCGTCGATTTCATTCGTATTGAAACATTATCTGTGCTCTAATTTGAAAATCTTCCAGTTTCATAGTGAAAATCTTTGTGAAATTCATATTGTAAGCCATCGAATATTTTAAAACCTCAAATGGGAGCCAATTGTACATCGGTCGATGTAGAACAATTGGTTAATAATCAAGATAATCTAAATGATTTTATTCTTATCAACGAGAAACAACAACAAAAATTAAAAAATAAAAATAATAAATTAATTAATAAAAATTCTAAAGAATTAGCGAACAATAATAATATTGATAGTGGTCTAAAACAATCACCAATAAATATTGATACATCATTAGTTGATACAAATTCAGATTTAAATCATTTAAAATGTTTAAAAATTATTTATCCAAAATTAATGACAAATTTACTCATACAAAATACTGGTTATGGTTGGAAATTAGATTTACCCGATATGATTGCAGCTAAAACTGGTAAATTCTTTGAATTATTATGATTTTGATTGATTTTATGATTGATTTTATTTATTCATTTTCCTGGTATTTGTATTTTTTTTTAATTAAAATTTTGTCTCGTTTGCTCGAACAATTGATCTTCAATAACACTCGAAACACTTGAAATAATGAAGAATTGATTGGTGGACCCTTGAAAGGACACATTTATCGTATGTGGCAATTTCATTGTCATTGGGGACCTAATATCAATATTGGTTCGGAACATACCGTTAACAATCGAAGCTATTCAGCTGAGGTTTTTGATTTTTTCTGATTAATTTTAATTATTTTTCAATTATTCTTTGATTTTCAATCATTCATTCACCATTATTATTATTATTATTTCCATATTCAGCTACATTTTGTACATTGGAATACATCATTATACAATAATCCACAAGAAGCATTAACCAAATCAAATGGTTTAGCCGTGTTAGCCGTATTCATTGATATTGGTTATCAAACAAATGATGGTATTGAACGTGTACTGAAACAAATCGATTCAATCAAATATAAAGGTGATAAACATTTGATTAATGATTCAATTGATATTGAAAAATTAATGCCCACAAATCGTTCATATTGGACATATAATGGTTCATTAACAACACCACCATTATTTGAATCAGTACAATGGATCATATTTTCAACGCCGATTTATTGTACAAATGAACAGGTATTTCCAATTGATTTTAATTATAATGAATTTTTGATCACTTACACTACTTGAAATCGATCAAAGATTGCCAAATTTCGACAATTATTCTATACGAATGAAATCGAATCCAATTATGGTGGACAATTGGTTGAAAATTATCGCCATACACAACCATTGAATGGTCGAATAGTGAAATATTTTCGTGATCCAAATTCAATGATAATTGAGCGACAACAACAATCGAATCAACAACATTCAAATCAACGTAGAAATCGAAATCAAAATGCCACAAATTCAAACCATGATATGATTGAATTATTAACTGATAATCCTCATCAACATCATTTCCAACAACAACCCAATAATCATACAAGATTAATCAATCCAAACATTAATCCAATGTTTAAGAATAGAAGATAAATTGATCTTGATTGAATCAATGAGAACATCAACAAGGAATCGAAAGTGACCAATAAAAACCTTTACCATTCACCAAGTCATATTATTCTTATCCAATTAAGAGAAAATAAACCAATGTTCCTGTCGATTCGGATTCGTACAGATTTCAAATTGAAATTTCGTGTTTCACCAAATTTGAAATAATAAATCATTGACCAAAGGTAGCATTGATTTGATATGGACAAAATTCTGGTAAAATTCTTATGAAATTTTTTTTTCAAATTTTAAATTCACAAAATTTCAACATTGAAACAAGTCGAATTGATTTTGAACATTTCGAAATAATTTAAAATATTTCGAAATCGTGGCACAATTTGGGCCAATATTTGAATTTTTTATATCCCATATTTCACTAGAAATTTTGAAAAAAATTTGGCGAAATTTTTCCCTTGTTATATTTTATGATTCATCATCCATTTCCAATCATATATGATTAATGGGATTCCTGTTATATTGCCCAACGAATAATTTGATATGTTCAGAGAATTTTTTTTTTGTTTCTTCGTCGACATATTTTTTAAGCGGAGAATTTGGAGAAAATTTGAAAATTCAAAATTCAAAATTTTGAGTTTTTCTCGTTTTTTCCGAATCAAAATTAATGGAAAATCAATGGAATTTGACCCCATAAAAATTTGATATCTTTCAAAAATCATTTCATTTTCATCCGAATAAATAAACAAACAAACTCAAATAAACAAAATTACTCAAAGTGAAAGTACTCAAAGATTTTATTTTATTTTTTTCAAAGTTTTAAATTTTCATTCTTATTCATTCAATCATTCATTTGTTCATTTTTTTGTGGTGTATTGTCAATCAAATTTGAAGATATTTCATGAGGATTTCAATTTTGACGCGCGCCAATTTCAAAATTTAAATTTTAAAAATTTTATAGAATGAGCCGCCATCTGTCGGATTTTTTCGGAGATTTTTTAGTTTCTGCAAAAAATTTGAAAATTAATTTTTGTTCAATTTTTTTTTTAATTTCTTCAATAATTTACCCTGATTTATGTACGGTTTGTCCACCATAATGTGGTTTGCCGTTGTGGGAGACTGTACCGTGTGTATGATGTTCATTTGATCGATAACCATCGACAACGGCTACAGTTGGAGTGCCGAGTGCCGGGACAACTGGAGAACCAGTGAGTGGACTTATGATTGATGTTGACGGTGCAACAACGGCTGGAGCTTGATTAACCAATGGTACAGTGGCGATTGGCAATACAGGGTTTTGTACAACTGAAAGTTGTTGGTGCTGTTGTTGATGTGGATAATGTGGTCTTTGGTGTTGGTGTTGTTGTTGTTGTTGGTGTTGATGTACTGGATAGCTTGGTTGTTGTTGCGGTCGTTGATGTGGATAATGTGGCTGTTGTTGATGTGGATAATTTGGTTGTTGTGGCAATTGTTGTTGTTGCTGTTGTTGCCATTGTCGTTTTTCTTCTAATTGCAATGCAATATGTGATTGAAACAAACGTTCTAATTCATCTTGCATATAAACATATCGAATACCGCATGGTAATTCATCAGTTTTCACGACTGTCCAATATTTACTCAAACCATCCCATGGTTTAACGTTTGGATTCAATGGTGTTGAATATTTCAATAAACCATGATATTGTAACCATGGTACTACGATATTTTCCATTTCCCATAAGAAACTACGTGGTTTGTAATCGGCTGGTGGACGTTGATTACAAACAACTGGTGTATGATAAATATCTGTGGATGTTGGTACCAATGATGATCTTTCGGCTACGATTGTATTAATTTTATCATTATAATTATTAATTTTTCCAATAGTAGATTCTGATGTTGATGTGGAAATGCTTGATGTAACAGGTGGAATTATGGCTGGTTTATCGAATACAACCGAAATTGGTTTTGGTTGTTCACCAACACTGGTTGAAATGATATCATTTGAATATTTAATATTATTATTATCGATTTTTTCATTATTAATAGCATCGACTTTAGCTTCACCATTCAATGATCGGCCAAATGTTAGTGGTCGATTTCTAAATTGACTAAAATAATCGGTAGTTGGTTTGATGTTTGAGGTATACGATGAGGCTGTTGATCCAAAATATTTTACATTATCCATATACGATTTAAATTTATCATCCGTAGCACCTGAAATCAGCGTTGATCGAATTGGTTCATTTTGTTGATCATATTTAAGTGTTGAAGTGGTTGTTTTTGGATACAAAGTTAAATAATGTGGTTGTAGACCTGTATTTGTGAAATGTGTTGAAACACCGCTTTGTATTTTATTATTGGTACCATATTGTTGTTGGTGGTGATGTTGTTGTTGGCGGTGTTGTTGTTGATGATGATGTTGCTGTGGTTGCTGATGATGATGGTCAGCATAGACAACAATGGCAAAAATCAGGCAAAGTAAAATTGAAAATTTCATAATTTTTGATTTAATTTGAAGTTTTTTTATTATTTCAACGAAAATACGAGTGATACATTCAATATTTCAATCTAATTCTTGATTCAAATGTTATCTCGATTTCGGCTTTTTATTTAGAAATTCTGACCATTATGATTGTCCTTGGACGAAAAAGACGAAGAATAAGCGAGAAAAATCATTAGAAATTCAATTATTACATAAATATCTCTTATCATTGATCAATCTATTTACATCATCATCATCATTCATTATTATCATTTCAAATTGAATAATCCTTGACATTTTGATTGAATGCCCACTCTTGTTTTCACTTTTGAATTGGTTTTCACAATTTAAAAGCGAAAAAAACAAGAATAAACGCCAGACCTTCGCGACAGTACATGTTTGTGCACCGATGAATGGTGATTAGTTTCAATTTTCAAGAAAAAACTTGAAGAAATTCTAGAAAATAAACCATTGAATAAACCAATCCAATTATCGTCGAGTTGAAATATCACATAATAATAATGATTATGACAATAATACTGATAATACTGATACATAAAATTCATTAATGAATAAATAAATATGGTTCGAATTAAATTCATAACAGATTTTATCATTTTTTTAAAATTGAAAACAAGCAAATAAAGCAAACAAACATAAACAGAATAAGTCTGAATTGTTGAATTGAAGTTTCAAATCCTCTTTTGACCTTGATATGATTAGAAAAAAATTGTTGTTAAAAATTGAAATTTTCAAAAATTCTAAAGTTTGTGTTCTTGTTGATTGATTAGATAATCAATTTGTTTGTTTGTTCTGCTTGTTCGAGGGTTTTAATTAGGAGGTGAAAATAAATTGAAATTCAAAATTTGAGACAATCATTATTCAATATCTTTAATACATTATCAACTTGTTGTTGATAAGCCAAAATTGATTTCCAAACAAACAAACAAAAATTGTTTGACAAAAACAATTTCAGTACGATTTAAAAGTTGATTAAGTTCCATTGATTAGAATTGAATATGAGTATGAATCACTTTTTATTTTAATTAGTGAAATGAATAAAATGATTATTTTTCATAAACAAATTGAATTAATGATTGAATTTGATTTGATTGATGATTTTCATGATGATCGGAATCCCTCAATGTAAGCGATTTCAATGCTCCAAACATTACAAGAGTATGCAAAACATTAAATCAATGGACAGAATGATTGAATAATTGAAAATCAATAAATTATTCAACAATCATCCATCGATCAATCGATTAATTATTCAAATTCATTAATTTTTTTCAGGATTTTTTTCAAAATTGAATTTTATTCAACAAATATATGAGATTTTATTATAAAAAAACATTTTTTTGGCAAAAAAATATAAGATTTATAAAACAATATTCAAAATTCAGATGTTCATATTTTGTCCTTTTACTTTTCTATGTCCACCTTCGATGATTAAATTTTTTTGTTGGGGCTGAATCGAATTGGATTTATTTTTTGTAGTGATGATAGTTACCATAATTCAAACCGCCAAACATTGTGTATGGTTTACCATAATAGCCGGTATGACCATATGATGAATAACCATTACCACCATAATAACCGCCATAATAATTGTTACCAAGACCATAATATTTTGGTGATGAATAACCATAATTATGTGAATATGTTGACATCGGTCTTGAATAATAATCCCCATAACCGCCATATGATTTGTAACCATATGAATTACCACCTAAACCATAACCACCATATGATTTGTAACCATATGAATTACCACCTAAACCATAACCACCATATGATTTGTAGCCATATGAATTACCACCTAAACCATAACCACCATATGATTTGTAACCATATGAATTACCACCTAAACCATAACCACCATATGATTTGTAACCATATGAATTACCACCTAAACCATAACCACCATATGATTTGTAGCCATATGAATTACCACCTAAACCATAACCATAGTTCATTGGTGTATAGCTTGAATAGCCATAGTTGTATGATGGTGATGAATAACCGGAATAACCATAGTTGTATGATGGTGATGAATAACCAGAATGGCCAGAATAACCGTAATAGGTACCATAAACGGTGGCTACGGTGGCCAATAAAATTGTAGCGGCAGCAATAAATTTCATTTTTGTATTCAAAATTTGAATTTCAACGATAAATGATTATGATTATAGCGGTTCAATCTTTTCGATTCCGAAATGTTTGAAAAATCAATGTTTGAAAGGGGTTTTTATATATATGATGAAGGTATGCCCAAACGAAATCTTAGAACAAAACAGTAAAACACTGTTAAATTGTACAAAGAACAACAACAACAACTTGTTGCTTGTTTCGTGTAACGAATCATCATTTATTCATTTATTTTTTTTTTCTCAATAAATCAATACGATCTACGATGAGGTACCAGGGCCGGTTCTAGGCGTGTGCGAAGTGTGCGGGGCACACAGGCGCAACTGTCAGAAAGGGCGCCGCAAGGTTCCAAAATTAAAGCAGCAATAATTTTCCTTCAATTGATTTCTTTTTGGAGCAGAAAATAAAGGATACTATTATTGATTCCATCTAGATGTCAATTATTATTTCAAATTTTGATATTGTGAGGAATTTCCTGGAATACCATAAATTCTTTCGAAAAAAAGTTTCCGAAAATTTTTTCTTCCTTGACAATTCTTGTGCATTTGACAACTTTTATATACTTTCAGTAAACCAATTTAAAACAATCTAATTTTCTGCTTGTCGATTAATGATAATTGAAAAATTCCTCTGTTTATTTGTTTAATAAATTTTGATTTAATAATTTTAAATAATTTGGCTTCAATCTTGTATTCAATTAAATTGTTGTTAATCATTTGATCCATTGTATCAACATCAATCAATTCATATTTAAGGTAAATCTTGAATGAATGCTCTCATTCATTTAAATTAATCGAAATCCAGTTTAAAATTAAATTAGCATTAATCCAGTTTTTAGATGAAAAAAAAAACGCAAATTATCGGGTTGGCAAAACAAACTTATTAAAAAAAAAGACTTGATGAATTAATGAAGAATCAAAGAACGATTAGCGAGTTTATGGAAAAATCTGATCCTAAAATCTTGAGCCCAGGAGAAGAACATGAGTCATGAAAAATATTGAATTAGATGATGGTGATAAACATAAATCTGATAGCGTCGAAATAATTGGAGAGTCAAGCGTAGCAGAAATCGCTGACACAAATGTAGAAATCGAAAATGTAGTTGATGAAGAAAATGGATTGGAAAATACAATCGCATACAAGAAATTGGAACCATTCCAATTTCTTTACAACATCAAAGGATTACCAGATGATGTAAATGAAAAATGCAACACATTGGAAACGCTGTTGAAGCAAGGTGATGAAAAAGATATCGATGGTGTTGAATTGTCAGTTGAATTGAAATTATTGGCGAGAAAATTGACTGACATAATTCATCCCGAAGATATCCTCGAATGGATATTGAGCAATGAATTGGAAGAGATCTTTCCCAACGTGAAAACAGCGATACAAATATTATTAACATTACCTGTCTCCGTTGCAAAAGGAGAACGATCATTCTCCAAATTAAAATTAATTAAAACCTACTTGCGCTCTTCAATGAGCCAAGAAAGACTGAATGGGTTAGCCATTATTTCGATCGAAAATTCGATGGCACAGTCATTGAATCTCGACGAATTAAGACGAGAATTCGCGAAATTGAAGGCCAGAAAGGCTCCCATCAGTCTTACGTAAAATTTAGTGCAATGAAATGTAAGTTATTGATTTTGGTTTTCCTCACAATATGTGCTAAGGCGCCGATTGATTTTCGCACACACATGGAAAAATTCTAGGACCGGCACTGGAGGTACAATTTTTGATCATTATTATTTATTATTATTATTGTTATCAATATTGTTATTATACATTGATGTGTTTCCATGTAAATTTGAACTTGAACATTTTGACTTGAATGTTCAAAGACATTGAAGACATTGAATTTATTTTTATTTTTCAATTTAAAAAAATAATATTCAAAATTATTATAATAAAATCGATGATAACAATTATCAATACGATTCATCAATTCAAAATCAATGATAATAATTGATAATAACAAATGATAAACAATTGAAAAATACGAATAATTCTAAATGTAATCTCAAATGTTTATCCTTGTTTCATGAGAATTCTCTTCTATATAAAACATAATTGAAAATGGAAATAATAAAAATTCGAAAGTAAAATTATTATCAATAATCTTGGAAAATCGTATTTATTAATCGGAGAAATTATCTCATTTTTTTTTCAATGAATAAAACCTTCAGGAAAATCTTTGAATTTCAAGAAAAATAAAACTTATCATAAAATGATTTCAATTTGAATTTTCAAAAAAAATAAAATAAATTCAAATTTTCTCAATTCATTATTCATTGATTTTAAATAATTGATTTTTTTTTTTTTTGAACATGTTTGTTGAATCATTGAACATTTAAAACAATCAAACAATGTCATAAAAATGTTTGTGTATTTGAATGGAATTTCCAATTAATAATTATTATCAGTATTTTTCGAGAATTATTCGGATAATAATGAATTACAAGCGGATTCAATTTTGATTTTTTTTTCTTATTTTTGATAATTTCGCAAAATAATGAAAATTCAAAATGTACCTTTGATGCGATTTCGGTTGTTGCAACCTTCATATCTGATCATTCGAATTCTGACCTTAAGCACAGGCCATAAGAGAAAAAGAAATGGAAACCATGGACTCTGATTCACTGATTGTCACGTATAAAATTGATTAGAAATTGATAATTTGATTAAATCGATAAGAAATTCAATCAAAATATAATTGTAATTACGAATCAATTTTTAATCAAGAAAATAAATAAATAAATCAAAATTAATAATGATTAACGAGCCAACAAACAAGAATGATAATTGAATTTGGATGGAAATTTATTGATTTTTTGTTTTTCCATTGATTTTAATTGTTCATTATTTTTGTTTTGGTGATTCAATTCTTAATGGATAAATTTGATAAATTGTAATTTGAGATACCAGTCATCATAACTGATCATCAAACAATTTCAAAATAATGATTCAATCGATTTGATCCCGTATAATAACAATAATAAATCAATCGTTTATTTTCACCTTGATCTTACTGCTGTAATACATTAGATCGATCAATAAATCAATCAATCGAGGAAGATCATTGTTGTTTGATCAATATTGATCATTATTCTGTCATAGAAATTCATTTAATTTCAATGTTTTTTTTCAATTTAAATTCGTCTCACAATTTCAAGGTTATGTTTTGTGCTTCAATTTTCTCCCCATCAATCTTATCACATATTTTGTCACATCATATCAATAATTTTTGTCTTATCAAAATTTATTCACATTTGTAAGTATTTGACAATTGATTGATTATATCTTGTCGATCTTAGTGCGTGTAAATATTCCACAATATTCTGGCCATCCATCATCGTTTAATTAATTTTTTTTTTTCGTGGAACATTTGTCAATCTTCTTCATTTCAGGGTAGCAAGCCTGCAAGCCCTCAAGTATTTTCTGTTTTTTCTCAAGCAAATTCAATTACTTTGGCCATCTATCGTCGGTTATCAAACATTTTCAATGTTTTGATTAATCGAAACGTGAATATTCAAATCGAAATTCGTTAATTTGTTGATTAAATTTTGTTAAAAATTAATTATTCAACTCATTAAAAGATGAGTAAAAATACAACTGATTGTGATGTCAAGCAAGTGACAATTGAAACACCAATTTGTTTATTGAAAATCTCTGCCTGTAATCATGGTTTACATTCAATTGAACGATTAGATCGTGGCTCTGGCAAAGATAAAACATTTAATTTTGATGAAATAATGAAAATAATTGCAAATGATAATAAAAATAAATCCGATTATCCACAATCAATGATATTCGCTATTGAATGGTTTGAAAAATATTTTCAACATGATCAAAATCCGAATGATATCGATCGACAAGAACAACAGAAAATTATTTATGATAAATTATTAAATTCAAAATTATTATGTTCCAAAATAAAATTATCAAATTTTGCCGAAAAATCATATTTAGAATTATTAAAAACAGTGAAATATGGTCAAACAAAATCATATGGTGATCTATCAGAATCTATGGCTGGTAATCGTAAAAATTCTCGAGCAATTGGTTCGATGATGAAATCAAATCCATTAATGATTATGATACCATGTCATCGTTTAATACATCAATCAGGTGTCACCGGTAAATATGGTGGTGAACAAAATTCAATCAAAAAATGGCTGATTGATTTTGAGAAAAGTAGTTTGAAAAAGAAAATCTGAAAAAAATTGCCATAAAAAAACACGAAATGTTGGATCTTTATCGATCAACAATCAAATTCAAAGCGAAATTCATTGGATTGGGAGTAAAGTTTACTTGATTTGATAAATTCAATTTTAAATCCACCATATTTACATATTCACGCGTATACATTTATAATAATTCATTTAAATCCATTCATTTCATATCATTTAATCCGAAATTCATTTTTAAAAATATTCATTTTTCATGTATATTTTTATATAAAAATTCATATTTTTTTCAAATATGAATATTTACATTTTGTACCACTCAGGGATATTTATGAAAATAAAAATAAAATTGTCATTAAATTCAAATTTTTCAATTGTAACAATAATAACAACAATCATAATAATGATAAAAATAATTATAATAATTATGATTACCATTATGGAAATACAATGGAAAACTATAATAATAAAAAATAAATAAAAAATCAAGTAAATAATTATAATTATTTGAACACAAGATGTTTGAGTATGTAGATTCAAGTTTTGTTTCCATCATCATATTTTTTCTTTTGATCATAACTAATGGTTTAAACCTCTTTAAAAGATTCTCAAATTCATCATTCGCATTGATCATCAGATCTACGCTCCAGAGCGCCGCATACCCTTGCAAACCATCGATGTGGCACGGCGTCAACCACGTAATGACAGCATTTCTAGCGACGTATTCATACGTCATTGACAGCAGATTTATTACCGATAAAAATACTAGGCTGTCCGGAAAGTTCTGGCCGATTTTTATGAGCAAATCTATCGATTAATCGGAATGAACTTTTAGGACAATCACTAATAATTAATAATTATAATCTTTAATAGTCCATAATCTTATCATATTAATTATATAACATTTAGTCATTTATAATAACGACAACATTTGCGTATCCTTGTCACAATGCTTGCAATTGTATTAGGCTTTTTTTTCGTATCCGAAGCATGTATTTGCATTTATATTCACATTTGTTGCTGTGCAACAACAACAAAAAAATTTGACAATTTCAATTATTATAATTGAATGTGAAATGTAAGGAAAAAAAACATCAAATAAATTGAATGCAGATTAAAATAAAATAAAATGATGAATGAAAAATATGAAGATGCTAAGATAATAGGCGAGTTTTGTGAGATTTTTTTTTGTTTAATGAAATTTCCTGTATATCAAATTATCTCCTTGGATTATCATTAATATTAATATGATTTCGCTTATTAAATCTGTGTTGAAGCAGATGATTCATAAAAAATTTTTCATTTTTCTAATATGATCAGGTTAATGTGATAAAGTTGATGTGATCATGTTGATATGATGACGATTTTGATGATGATGATGATGATGGCGGCATAAGCAAATAAATTGACATAAATCTGTGTTCATCGACCTAATTAATTTTCAGATTATGCAGGTTCATTCATTTTACCACTTGTCATTTTGGGTTTAATTCATTTTTAATTTTGATTTCGATCCTGAACAATTGCGTTTGAAACTGTCACAAATATTTGTTTCTCGATCATTTTTTTGATCCATAAACGTAAGTAATCAATTGAATTTTTCGATTTGTAATCATCAGCCCGTAATGAATCTTAAATCAATCCTCTTATGCTTTATCTTTTCTCTTAATCATTTTTTGTTCTGTCGAGAAGAAAAATTTGAAAAATTTCAAATTTTTCAATTTCAATTTCAGTTCAAAGAACAAACAATTAATGATGAAACAACGATGATGATGATGATGATAATCTTAACATGAGCATCATCATTGTTTACCATTATTTAATGCGAGAACAGATGATGATGCGGAATTTTGTTTTTGAAAATAATTAAACTTTGAAATGAAAACTTTGAACTAATGATGCTCCTTGCGTATGATAATGAGAGATGGCAAGTTGAAGAGAGAGAGAGAGAGAGAGAAAGAAAATTGAAATTGAAATTAACTAAATTCATTTCCAAAATTCAAAGAAATCATTTCAAAGTTCATCAAAGATCAATGGCAATTGAATTGTGTGTTAGTGTACTGCTTTATATCTGTGTATTTTAATGAATTTTGAAAATTTTAAAATAATTCAAAGAAAATCATTTTTGAAAATTTCTTCGAAATATTTCAATTTACACTTTTGCTTTTGCAAGAAAATTTTCTTGGAAAAATTCCCATCACTTCATATGACCTTAGAACAGTCATTCTCAACCTTTTTTTTGCTGCGGCACACATTTAACGAGTTGAAAATCTGGCGGCACACAAAGGTCCGTCCGTATCAGACGTATCCGAGGTCCAATTCATATAAGACGTACATCAGGTATAATTCGTATAAGACGTACGTCAGGTATAATTCGTAAAGAACGTACGCTAGGTACAATTCGTATAAGACGTGAATTTAGTTATAAATATTTAATGGCAAAAATTTTTCATACAAAATAAATCTTATATATACTACAATTATCAAAAGATTAATTATAAAATAATGAGAAAAATCTTTTCAATGTGAACTTTGGGCCTGGTGTTTCTTAATGATTTCATCTATATTTGGCCGCAAAGATGACAAAGCCACTCTTAAATCTTCTTCCACATTTGTCAATCGTGATCTTTTTTTATTCTTGATCGTGGCCAATGCTGAAAATCCATATTCGCATAGATAAGATGTTGAGAATTGCAATAATATCTTTAAGGCTTTTTCTGATATGATTGGATATTGGCATTTGATGTTACACCAGAATGAATTAATTGATTCATTCTGGTGTTTTAAAATTAAATCACGATCACTAGAGAGAGAAATGAGCTCTTCCTCTTCATTCAATGTAAGATCGTAAACAGAGGTGTCATTTATTTCGAAAGGGTTACGAACCCAATCAAATTTCTCAATTTCTAGGTCTGGAAAATAATAATTTATTTTCTCTTCTAATACTGACAAATGTTCGACGACAATATCTTTGATGTTTTGATAATCGTCTTTCGGCACTGACTCGAACTTGTCGAGTTTGCCAGCTTCGGCCCTCTTTTTCCACAACTTCAAATGTTTTTTGAATCCAAGAAGTTTATCTGTGGAATTCAGAATATTTTCCCCTGGCCCTTGCATGCTGGAATTGATATTATTCATAATTACGAATATATCAGCAAGGTATGCCAATTTGGTGCACCAGATTGGATTGTTTAATAAATTGATAAATTCACAGTTTTTGTTCTTCTCAAAAAAAATCTTAAGTTCATCCTTCAATGCAAGTACTCTCGATAATACCTTGCCTCTCGATAACCACCTGACTTCAGTATGAAGTAGCAAAGACTCATACTTTGCGTCCATAGCTTTGCATAATTTTCTAAAAATTCTGGTGCTGCGAGGTCTTGATTTGATAAAGTTGACCATCTTTACACATTGATCCATGACAATTCTTAAATCTGATGGCAAAAATTTAGTAACAAGGGTCTCTCGATGCAAAAAACAATGAGTAAGTAATATATCTTGATTCAGTTCTTTAACATGAGCTACAAATCCTTTTAGATGTCCAGTCATAGCTGGAGCACCGTCTGTGCAAATGCCAACACATGACTTCCAAGAAATATTGATTTCTTCTAAATATGAATTGATTACTTGAAAAATATCTTTACCAGTTGTAGAATCAGGTAACTCCCGACAACATAAAAATTGATCAATTATATCGTTTTCATGAATAAATCTAACGAATGCAATTAATTGAGCACTTCCTGTAATATCTGTTGTTTCGTCGACTTGTAGAGCGAAATTCGAATTTACAAGAACTTTAGCAGTATTTTGCTCAATATTTTCAGACATATCTCTAATTCTGCGATGGATTGTATCATTTGAAAAAGGTATTTTGCAGATTTCATTCTCAGCTGATTCACCAAACATTCTTTTTACGATTTTGCGACAAGCAGGAATAATAATTTCTTCAGCCAAAGTATGAGGTTTCAACTTTACAGCAATCAATTCAGCTATTTCGTATGAACATATTTGAGCCTTTTTAGACACATATTGTTTTTCAAAAGCTTTTGTTTGCTCAATTCTTGATGATAAAGACCTTTCGAAGTAGCTTTTATCTTTCTTTGAAAGCGAAGGATGATTTTTAAGCAAGTGACGCTGGAGTTTGCTTGGAACCATAGCACTATTTGATAATTTTAAACCACATATCAGACACTCGGGAACAACTGTATCATTTTCGATTGTAGAGGTGAATCCAAATTTTAAAAAATCATTTTTATATTTTCGATGGACAACGTGTTTTTTTACGCGTTGTTTTTTACTTGGGCCGGGAGTGGACTCATTGACTTGGTCCCTAACACTATCATCATCACTATCATCATCAATAAAATTTTTTCTTTTTAACCATTTATCCATTTTTGTAAGAATCTGGTAAAATAAAACTAATATTACGGTAACATTTGAAAAAATGACTCAAATATTACCTTTGATTATTAAATTAATGATAAATCTCAATTTTTAATTCACTTGTAATTTAAGAATATGTAAAATTAAAACTTTTTGAAATTATGAAACTTTCAGTCAAAATTCGAATTTGGATTTTATGGAATTCGAATTCGAATTTAATGCTCAGCTTTAATGACTAAGCGTGCGCATTGGCTCGAGATTCTCGGTGAGATGCGTTCAAAGCGCAAGTGTTAAATCAAAGTAGCATTCAGTTGAGCGCAATAAAAACAAAATAAAGACAATTGAAAAACTGTGTAAATTCTGCTATTATCTATTACTTCTAGTATTTCCCGTGCAAAGAGTGATAGCGTCACTCAATTCTTGAAGATTGCTTTCTTGGTAATCTCAATTTGTTTGAAATGCATTTATCATGATATAATTTTCATAATATCAAAATTATTTTTCACAAAATTTCGCGGCACATTTTTAAAATTTCGCGGCACACCAAAGTGCCGCGGAACACTGGTTGAGAATGACTGCCTTAGAAGGTCAAACAATGTTGTGTGTGTTCAAGGCCAAAGTATGCATTTCAATTCAATTCAATCTTTGTCTTTCGATTTTGCCCTGAAACAAAATATTTTCCAGTGAAACTTAAAGTTTGAAAATCGCAAGGTACATACAAGGCACACATGTGTATGTGCGCTGTCCATGATAATTGGCCACCAATCTTCACCATCAGCAGCAACAGCAACCACCAGTGACCATATCAAAAACAAATAACCAAAAGTGAATGGCGACCATAAAGCGAGGGAACCTGATAGAAATAAAGCCTTCATATGAAAACCTGTTATGACCTATTCAAAATCATTTGAAGAAAATTCAAAAATTTCAAAGAAATTTTTTGTTTTCATTCAACCAAGGTTCACCTTTGAAACAACCAACCGAATCCTCAGCCAAATCTTCAACCGAAATCAAAATCAATCGGCGGTGGGTCTTCGATTTGCTTGTCGTTGTTGTATCGTCGTATCGTCGTCAATAATCATTCGAGGTATGTGGTTTGTTTGTTGGTTTTTTATGATTTCAATTTTACCTTTTCAATTTTACAGGTGAACATTAGCGTGCATACAATGTATACCTGTGTATATCTGAGTGAAAAGCTACCATTTTATTTTTGTTTAAAATCAATGATATCATTGAATTCAAATCAATTTGAATAAGCTTTTTGATTTTCTTTGAAATTGAAAATCAAAGCTTAATACCTGATATTTCGACTACTTTCGAAGAAAATTTCAACGACTTTTTCTTCTTAGAATGATTGATCATACCTAAGAATACAATGCTTGTACGGTGAATACCTAAGGTATATACCTTATTCATATATTTGTGTGTATGCATTGAGAATTGAAAATTAGAGAATTCACCTTAATGTATATCAACCAAACCAAACCACTGAACATACCAATGGTACATACCCTGCCGTCATTGTACAGGTTGTGTTCACCAGTTTTACATTCTTCGGCGATCAACGATTCTGACCAAACAACATTGTATTCATTTGATTTGTATGCATTTAATATTAAATTATTTCAAGTTTTTTTTTCACCATTCTCAAGTCACTTCATTCATGATTTAATTTATTTTTTTTGAAATTTTGATAAGTTTTGAAGTTCAAAGTGAATTTAAATTTACATCAAATTCTAACCGATTGTGTGTGTGTAATACTGTGTACATATCATCGTGTTTTTGATCAAAATTAATTAATTGCTTCGTTCGAATCGATTAATTTGAATCATTTAATTTGTTGATTGTTTATTCAAAAGCCACATTGAAATTGAAATCATCGAAATTAAAGTAATCGTTGTTCTCATTCGAAACAATGGCCAAAAATCAATTCATATTTGAAGATTCAGAAGTTGATCTAAGTGATAATATCGAGAATAATGAACAAGTGATATCAATAACTGAATCGTCATCATCAATGATGACAACAACAACGCCAACATCATTACTATTTGATACAACAATAAAACAATTGCTAATCGATTCATTCATTATGAAAAATAATCAAACATCAATGATAATGAACGATAATGATTTAGATATTGATAATGGTGAACAATCGATACCAACGACAACAACAATATCGTCAATATTATCATCAACAAATTTATCAAATCAGGGACAATCATTCGAAAATATTAATAATAATTCATTTAATGAAATCAATTCAAATCCTGATAAAATATCAACAATTAATGATTATATAAAAATATTGGAAATTTTAATACAAATTTCGATCGATTTCTATAATGAATTGGATGCATTTTCATTGATAATGATTTCGATGGCCACAACGATATTCATAATTGGTATTTTATTTATATTTATTCAATGTTATTGTTGTCGTCATTGTAGATCATCATCATCACAATTAATAATAAGGTAATTTTTAATTATTTTTCAAATTTCAATTATTCAAATTGCATTGCGCTGCATTATTTTGATTGATCTATGATAAATCGATCAACGATTGTCAACAAACATTTGTCAAACTCATTTTCCAAAATCTGATCTTGAAATCTTGAAATTTCATTTCAAAACAAACATCATCATCCACATTTGATTCATTCATCCATTATTTTTGCCTATTATGATCATCAATTACTAGGTCATTATATGATGATCTTTGTATGAACTAGAATAAATTAAATCGTAACTTCAATAGTCAACAAAGGCTTGCGCATATTTCCATCATCATATGTATGATCGTGATCTTCTTCATGTTTTGTTTCATGTTTACGTTTCTTGCATTCACAGCATTGTAAGCCAGCAATTATTGAATCATTCAACTTTTAATTCTTGTTTTTTTTTACTTCAGTTATGATAGATGATTGCAATTATGATAGATTATGAATTTTCATATATGAATGCTCCGAATACATTTCCGCATTCTCCCTGTTTTTTTTCCACAATTCCTTTGGTTGTGATTACATTATTTTTCATTTGTCTGAATTAATGTGTTCGATGCGGTGAGGTCGAAATAATCATTATTTTCTTGGAAAAAATGACCCTTTCAAATACCTTTTCGGACGACCCTTTGAAATAGATCATTATGCGATGTGAATAATAATGATGATCATTGCTCGATTTATGTTATTCTTGTGAATATTTTTGTGATAATGATTGAATTCACTGGATTATTCGAGATTTGATTCACGATTTTCTAATCACATTTTTCATCTGATTTTGATTAAAATTTAGTGATAAAAATAAAAATATCGATACAATTAGTTGGCTTGAATATCGATTAGATCGTACAAAACTCGCTAAACATGATAGTTTTCGGCAGCTATCATCAATTTCGACATCGATCAATACGAACAATGATAATGAAACAGCTACAACATCGCCATCATGGACGTCAAAATCTGATCATAAATTGATGAAAAAATGCGATGATAATAATCAAAAATTATCATTTTGGCAAAAATCAAATTATTATTGCCCGAATAATCGATCAAAGTCATCGCTATCGCCAAAGAAACATCAATCATATCAGCAGCCAAAATTTAATTATATTCCAATGAATCCACCATCACCGCTTTCGACACCATTATCAACGATATCATCCTCATCATTAAAACTGTTCGATTATTATCAACCATTTATCAATGATCATTATAATGGCTATTATTTACATTCAATGAATAATCTGAATCATAATAATCGTTGTAATTATTTTTATCATCCATATTTATATCATCAACAACAACTACAACAAAATAATTATCGTAATAATTTAAAAGCATCAAATTTGTTATTATATAATCAACGAAAACAATCAAACGATTCGGATCAATTATTTTTATTGAATAAAAAATCCAAATTATCATCATTATCGCAGCCAATATTGGTCGCAAATGATGATTATAATGTGAAATTGATGAAATCAATCAGTAAAAATGATAAATTAATGAAGAAATTAGATAATAAAAAGAAAAAGGGCACCAAAATCAAAGATAATCGCAAACGAGCGTTGAAAACAAACAGAATTAAATCAATATTTTCAAAAAATAACCTTAATAACAATAAAAAACATTATTATCCGAATCAAAATCAAAAACATCATAGTTCAATTGATCTGCAGCCATTTTTCACCGCATCATGTATCAATATACCATTATCACAATCATCATTATCGACTGTTGCATCGAAAAAAATGTTACTAACTTCACGAAATTCCAAAAGTGATAATGATAATAATGACGTTGAACCGATGTATGATGATAATGATGATTATGAAATACAAACAGTTGAAATGAATTTACAGTATTCAGATGATAATGATTCAGTCAATAATGATGATGATCGTGATGAAATAGATGGTAGAATCAATCATGTGAAAGCCAAAATTGTAAATGAAAAGCAAAAATCAAATGCGGATAAATTGAATAATCATTATTATTGTCATTACAATCATCAATCGTTAACATTGCCAAAATCAATTCATATCAATAATAATAATTATAATCAACAGCAACAAAATAATCATCAACGAAGACAACGACAAATTTCAATGAATAATTTGTGAGTAAAATTTAATTGTTCAATTCTTTCAATTATTAATTGTCATATATCATTTATCTAATAGCAACGAACCAATACGATCATCAAAATCCTATCATAATTTATTATATGAATCAAACGATAAAACTATGAACTATTTCAATAATTATCATTATTACAATGACGATCGCTTTGATAAACAATGTACAACATTTCAAAAGCCGATTACGATTATGGTAAAGAAAATCGATGATAATAACGATGATTTTGATGATAATGCATTGATGATGAATACACCTGCAAATGATTTGGAACAAATTATACGATTGTAGAAATTATTGATTTTTGAAATTCAAATTAATTTAAATCAAAAATTCTAAAATTGTCAAACAATTTTATTGTAAAATAAAATAAAATTAGGAAAATGCATTTTTGAAATTTAAATAATATTTGTCCATTATTTTTCAAATTGATGATCATAAATTGAATGAATTAATCATGAATAAATATAAGTTCTTCACCATCATTGTCCATTTAATCTGTTAATGAAAATGTTTCAAATAAAAATTCGATACCATAATGAATATGGTCAGATATACTAATATTACCTAAGAATAACATCAAATTAAATTGAAATTTACATATATTGATTAGAAATTTGATCAAATCATTGAATATTGAATAGTTACAAACCTTTGATAATGTTTTAAATGAAATACTGCCTAAAAAACTGAATGTAAAACAATATTGTTCACCTTTCAGCAAATAGTAATAAAGATTTGAATATTTTAATTTTAATCTTAAATTTGATGTTATAAATATAATTAATTTTGGTAATTGATATTTCATATATTCTAAATACACAACGATCAATGCTAATGATGATGGAAATATTATTATACAAATAGAATTCATTTCCATTAAATATGAATAAATAAATCGTAGATAATAATTCATTTGACCAAATGTTAATAAACATAATAACATTACATTTGTTGGTAAACAAACTATCAATGCTTTACAAAATGCATTGCTCCAAGTTTCATTGTTTATTTTAAATATAATTGATGTTAAACGTATATGTTCATTTATGATATAAAACGAGTTCCAATTACATAATTGTTTGTCAAATTTTTCTTTATCATTGATATCATCATTGATATTGCTGTAATGATTGGTCGGAAAATTTTTTCGTATAAAATAAATTAATGATGAAAATTTTTTATTCAATTTTCGTACACAAAAACAATAAACAAGTGACATGATTGTTGTTATGTGTGTGGTCAATAAAGATATTTGTACTAAAGTCATTGAACAATTGAATAATAATACAATTTCAATTGAAAACATTATCCATTGAATCCAATGTAAATTGTATTCAATTTTTTGAAATTCATTTGTAAAATGTATAGCAATACCCGAAAAGACAATTACTGAAATATTAATTAAACAGAATAATATGAGAATAGAAAAGAATTTCAAAATTTTCAACTTACGTAACAAAATTTCAAACATAATATTCAATTTTTCTTGTAAAATCATATGAATTATTAGATAACCACGTTCACGATCAGATAATTTAAAGAAAAATTGCATTCGATTTTCGCCAAATGAACGATTAAATTTTCTCATATCAATCCATGATTCAATCCATGAACGTAGCCAATAATATTTTTCAAACAATTTCAAACAAAATTTCGATACTAATACTTGATTATTTGGATCATTATTAAATCTTTCTTTCATATATTTTGATTGATTTTGTTTAATTGATTTTCCAATCAACATTTTATTACGATTATTTAAATAATGTTCATAATTATTGACCATAACATCATTCAATAGTTTAAATGTTAATTTTTTATTAATATCATTGCCATCATTGGCATTATTGATTTTATCAAAATGATAATATGCATCATAACCAATGAATAATACTAAAAATGCTAAAAAATATAATATGAAAAAAAAATCCACCATATATTTCTTGATTTGAGTGATAATATTTGAAAAAATAATCATAATCATAATAAAGTTTAAATTCATTCATAGAATAATGATAATAATAATAATAATTATCCAAAAATATATATAATAATGATCTTAATAAATAAAATTTTATTATAAACAATTCAATATTATAAAATAATCTTAATCTTTTATTCGTAGTTTGATATTGATTTTGATCATCATGATTGTGATGATGATTATGATGATAATAATTATATAATTGTTTTATTTGTCCATAACTTAATCTATGCAAATAAAAATACATTGTTTTTCAATGGTATTGGTTTTGGTGAATTATTTTGATTATTATTGTCGAATTTCAAAATGGATTCATTCGTTTATTTTGATTTATTTCTTTGGAAATGCCTGTCAAATATCCTTGGTATCTGAGGCGAACATTGTTGAATAATTTCTTCAATATTTTTGTTTACTTTACTTTCGAAACGTAGAATATTAAATTAAATTGAATTAAGCCAAAATGCAATGGAATTTAGCTGCTGATCAATACAATGTTTGTATTGTAAACAATTTCTCATTTCTTTTTCTTTTTGAAAAATCTTCATTCCTTCATTTCAACTTCATTGATTTGTTTGTTAGATTTTGAGGAATATTAAATTATTTATCAATGAAAAATTTAAAGAATTAAAAATTTTTTTTTCCATTTTTCAAATGAATTTTAACCATGATTTTATTGATTTGTAAGGTAAAAAAACTTTAAAGTTGCATTAAAATTGTACAAAATTGTATTGGACTGTCCGGAAAGTTTGCCACGATTTTCAATGAGACATTTCTATTGAATAAACTGGCGTGAACTTTTCGGACAATGGCAGCAAAAAAAAAATGCTAAACAAAAATGGCAGATAGTTTTCAATGATTTCATGATTATGCAAGATTTGAAAGAGTTGATTTAATTTTGAAAATTTTTAACATAAAAATTCGATATCAATATGAATGTAGTCATATAAACCAATATCATCTGTGTATTTCAAAAAAAACGAACAATGAATGGATTGAAACGAATGTAAGAAAATGAATCAATATTAAAAATTAATAAATAATTAATCACGTTTTTAATTAATCAATTTAATTAATTAATTTATGAATTAAATAATGATACAAACCTTTGATAATGTTTTAAATGAAATACTGCCAAGACAAGCGAATGTAAAACAATATTGTTCACCTTTCAATAGATAATAATAAAGATTTGAATATTTTAATTTTAATGATAAATTTGTAATAAATAATATTGTTTTTGGTATATAATATTTTATATATTCTAAATATATAACAATCAATGCTAATGATGATGGAAACAGTATGAAACAAATTGAATTCATCATTAATGTATAGAAATACGTATATTTTTGATAAAAATTTAAATGACCAAATTTTAATAAACACAATAGCATAACATTTAATGGTAAACCAATCAATAATGCTTTACAAAATGCATCACTCCATGTTTCATCGTTGATTTTAATTAAATTTGATGATAAACGAATATGTTCATTTAAAATTGTTTTTAAATGATGATCAAATATTTGTTTCTCTATTTGTCTATAATAATTGATACGATAATATTCATTTGAATAATAGTAAAAATAATTTTTTTGAATATAATTGGTTATGGAAACGAATTTTTTATTCAATTTTCGTAGACAAAAACAATAAACAAGTGACATAATGGTTGTTATGTGTAAAGTTAATAACGATATTTGTAATAAATTCATTGAACAATTGAATAATAATACAATTTCAATTGAAAACATTATCCATTGAATCAAATGGAAATTGTATTCAATTTTTTGAAATTCAATAATAAAATAAATGAGAATACCTGAATAAGAAAATGCTGTGAAATGAATTAATTAAAAATTGATCAAAACTAAAATAATGACATAGAAAAATTACCCAAAAATAAATGTATACCCAGATTGAATCTTTCTTGCATAATCATGTAAATGATAAGATAAATACGTTCACGAATAGATGTTTTTGAAAAAAATTTCATTGGATTTTCACGGAATGAACAACGATGAAATTTATCCATTTCAAACCAAGATTCAATCCATGCACGAAACCAATAAAATTTTTCATAAAATATCACTAAAAATTCATTTGATTTCGATATCGAATTTCGACAAAATCTACTTTTCATATTAGCGCCAAGGCATTTCTTAAAGCCAGGACATTTTTTTTAAGGCCAGGACACTTTTAAGGCCATCTAGTGTGAAATTTTTGCCAATAAAAATTTGAAAAGTTTCATTTTCAAAAATTTCGAATTTTTACTTAATTTTATGATTATTATTATTTTTGGAATATTTTGTAAGCAGTAAAATTCTTCTAGAATTCAATTAATTTGATAATATGACTATTTTTTTATGGTGTTATCTATCATAGCATAGATTTTTTATCGTGATATCAACAGCATTAGATGATAGCAAATTGATAATTTCTGTGAGTTTGTGTGTGTTCTTACATGGGTTATCGTTTGATTGTTATCGCATTATCATTATTTTTGAATATTTTGTATGGAGTGAAATTCATATATAAATCAATAAAATTCGATATGTTTGTCATTCGATTATTGTCATTTCATTTTTGTCATTCGATCATTGTGATTTCATTGTATCGTAATATGGCTCCATTAAAGATTTGGGATTTGCCCAATACCGAGCAAGATGCGATCGCTTTCTTGCAGCAGTATAATATCTTGCCCTGGCGTAAAAACGTACAAACGGTCATGATATGAAGCTGTATTTCGATGTTCGTCTTTTAGGAAGCTTAATGTACGTGGATGCTCCCAACAGGTCGGCCTTTGGTTCGGGCACAACGGTGGAAATCGACGAAACGCTTTTTGTAAAGCGTAAGAATAACAAGGGTCGCTCCTTGCCCCAGCAGTGGATTTTCGGGGGCATCTGTCGAGAGACGAAGGAGTCCTTTTTGGTAATGGTGCCGAATCGGTCGTCGAGTGTATTGATGGAAACAATCATCAATGAATTTTTATGGCGACAGGATAAGACCAATGCAAACAAGAATCTTTTCATCTCTATGTTAAATTGTATTTCGGCCCATTTTCCACCATCAACATCTTCACGACCACCACCATTAACATATTCGCGACGACGACGACCACCACCATAATTATCTTCAATTTTTAATCTATGTAACTAGATGTTGTGCCATCTAGTAATTGTTTTTTAGCTAATTAATTTTTTTTATCATTATCAATAACAAACTGATCTACAAAAATTTTTATCTTTTAATTTTCAATTTCTTTAGCGATAATATCCGAAAAGGATAACTCGCAATAATAAATTATTATTATTATTATTATTGTTGTTATTTTTTAAGATTCATTGTTTTTTTTTCATCATCATTCTAATAATTGATAATTAATAATTGATCATTGATTAATAGACATAATTAAATTAATCCAACCCAAAAAATTTTAATCAAAAACATTCAATCATTAAAACAAACATTCATTTATCTCTGAAAATTTATTGTCAACATTAAACATTTCTATTTCCAATCATAGCATATAAAAGGGAAATACAAACATACCTATTTCTAGTACCGTTTAATTATTTATTTGAAAATAGTTGTTTTGAGCATGTTTTCCATAATAAATTTCATTTAAAAATTCCATTTAAAAATGCTTGGCCACACCCAACCGATTAAGGTTGGACTAACGTGTTGGAGAAGCATAAGCAAATTTTTTTTTCATTGGTCCTACCACAGAATGAGGCGTCAACAAATTGAAATTTTTGAAAATTCGTTCGCGCGAAAAAAATTTGAGCATTTTTTCCCCAAAATGGGGGGGCAAAATTCAAAAAGCACTATTTTTACTTATTGAGGATAACCCAATTCAGTTAAATTTTTGAATTTTAAAAAATTAATAATTTTCAAATTAATTTCGATTAAACTAATTAATAATTATTTAATTTATTTAATCATCTGATTAGATAATTTGAAGCCAAATAAATATTCAATTTAAATTTGAATTCAAACCGAATTTGAATTCAAAAAAGACTAGCAAGTTGGATAATTGAATTCATATTGTCATTTAATTTGATTATTGTTCTGATTAATCATTTCGCTAATCATATTAATGATAAGAGTCATTCTGGTTATCGATAATGAGATCAATAATTTTCAATTCAAACAATGAATAATTAATTTACATTAATCACACTAATAAAAAATTTCATTCAAATAACTTGTTGAAAGAATAATAATAATGATGATTGGGATCAATGGACTATGTTTTGATACCTAAGGATCGTTGGATGATACTTGATTGATGATACAAATATTTTAATGATGATATGATCAATGAAATTTGATTTTGTTTGATATTTTCATGAATTCTGTGATTGGACATTGCAATGTTTTCTTAGATCTGTATTGATTGATCTTTGACCATCTACTGAATCATTTAAACAGAATAAAATTTCAAAAACAAAATTTTTTTGGTCTATGTTGTTTTCTAAAGGTCATTCTATTTGACCATTCGTAAAATTGTTGAATATCATCAATACAAATACATTACGATGAGTTATGTTTATTGTTTTAATTGTGAATTATATATTCATTCATGATGATTTATTTATGATGTTAACCACACTGACCACGACCATGTTCATAATCATCATTCATAGGTACATTTCAATCAAGTTCACAATTTGGAATTAATCTTTTAATTTCTTATAAAAGCATTGGAAATGTTTTCATTTATCATCATCATTATTATAATTATAATTCAATAATAAATATATGATAATAATTATAATCCAATAAATTATCCAATTGATATCAGGGATTAAATTTAATTAATCCAAGATTAGATAATTTGAAGCCAAATAAATATTGAATTTAAATTTGAATTCAAACCGAATTTGAATTCAAAAAAGACTAGCAAGTTGGATAATTGAATTCATATTGTCATTTAATTTGATTATTGTTCTGATTAATCATTTCGCTAATCATATTAATGATAAGAGTCATTCTGGTTATCGATAATGAGATCAATAATTTTCAATTCAAACAATGAATAATTAATTTACATTAATCACACTAATAAAAAATTTCATTCAAATAACTTGTTGAAAGAATAATAATAATGATGATTGGGATCAATGGACTATGTTTTGATACCTAAGGATCGTTGGATGATACTTGATTGATGATACAAATATTTTAATGATGATATGATCAATGAAATTTGATTTTGTTTGATATTTTCATGAATTCTGTGATTGGACATTGCAATGTTTTCTTAGATCTGTATTGATTGATCTTTGACCATCTACTGAATCATTTAAACAGAATAAAATTTCAAAAACAAAATTTTTTTGGTCTATGTTGTTTTCTAAAGGTCATTCTATTTGACCATTCGTATAATTGTTGAATATCATCAATACAAATACATTACGATGAGTTATGTTTATTGTTTTAATTGTGAATTATATATTCATTCATGATGATTTATTTATGATGTTAACCACACTGACCACGACCATGTTCATAATCATCATTCATAGGTACATTTCAATCAAGTTCACAATTTGGAATTAATCTTTTAATTTCTTATAAAAGCATTGGAAATGTTTTCATTTATCATCATCATTATCGGTGTCATCATTTACATTGACATGACCAATAATTGCATATTTTCATTTTTCTAAAAACAAAATTGATTATTTCAGCATCACTGCCACATATTGTTTGATTTATTTTGAATTATAATTACTATCGAATACAATTATAATTCAATAATAAATATATGATAATAATTATAATCCAATAAATTATCCAATTGATATCAGGAATTAAATTTAATTAATCCAAGATTTATTATTTTGCATATATTTTTAAAAAAATAATTTGAATTTTTGAAAATTCAAATTTTTGAAAATTCTCGAGATTGTTCATAGAGGACGAACGCGCAAAAAACCGTTCAAAATTCGATTCAGCCGTTGATGATAAATAGTGATTTTCATCAAAATTAATTTTAATTTTGTCATTAATTTTAATTAATTTCATCTTTAATTAATCACAATCTACTCATTTAATCGATTAAAAAGTGCTGCATCGATCATAGTTCATTCTCAAACACTTGAGCGAAGATTTGAGCGAACATATTTGCTCAATCATCATTATTGGTTAAGTTGTTGTCATTTTTATCAAAATTTCACTAATTGTTTTTGCTTCTTTTCAGAATCATTTTTCATCGAAGTTTTTCGTCCAATTAATTATTGAATCTGGTCATGTGGTGACTTTTGGATGATGACCGACATTAATAACCTATGAAATCCTTATGGATGGATGACTCAATCATCAGATTTTTGAGCCCAACTACGATATTGAGGATATTGGAGCGTTTGGTTGGAACAATGTAGCTGATATGTGCTTGAAATCATCAATGATCAATTCTACTCAAGTAATTTCCATTGAATTTAATCTTTAATCATTTTCAAATTATCAAAACAGTCTGGTCCAGATCATCATTTGAAATTGAAGACATATTTTGAATTTAATTGAAATCGATTCAACGAGATTCTTTGATGCGACTTTTGATGTAAAGATGAACATTGTGAATTAATGATTGACTTTCTTTGACATTCCTTTGATTTGAACATTTTGACTTGGCCATTTGACGATTGGGTTTTGACTTTCGCTTCGACAAGGCCACTATTTGATAGGTTCAATTAATTCTAAATGTTCATCTTTGCCTTCAATTGTTCAATCAAAAAATCTTGATGATCAATCGCAATTCAAAGTCAAAAAATTGGTTTCAACTCATTTGATGATCATATGTACCAAATCACTCGTCAATTCCTTATCATTATATTGGAAGGTGGTCAATATTATCTCATGATACAATTTGATTAAAATTTCAAATGAGGGTGAATTGGTTTCAAGTTATGTAAACCTCATCAATGATTACTTGAGGTGAGTTACGATAATTTTGATCATTGGCATTAATCATTTTTAAACCACTCATTATAATTAGGCCCATCAAATAGTGATCAACGGGAATCGACATACTGAAAGGTAATCATTATAATCGTCTTGAATTGTTGATTGATTTTTCTTTTCGTTTAAGAGTTCCCAGCTCCAATTGTAATTTGAGACAGATTGAATTCAACTTGATCTGAATATCAAAGGCAAAATGACATCTGTTCCTAGTAAGTTGATTGTGATTGTATGATCAATCCATTTTCAATTTCTTTCAATGATCAGAACCATCGCACCAATAATGGTCTTATTTTAGACAAAGGTAATCAGTATTAACGTCTAGAAATTTTAATTGATTCTTCCTCTCTTTTCGTTTTAGACTTGCAAGTTCCAACTTGTAATTTATGACAGATTGAATTATAATTGATCTAAATATCATAAGTACAATTGCTAGTGTTGCTAGTAAGTTGATTATGATCAAGGAATTTATTCATTTTCAATTTATTATTTTTAATTTTATTAGGACCATTGCAGCAATTTCAATGATATTCTTGGTCAAGGTAATCAACATAGTTATTTAACAAAAATTTCAATTCTTCTTCGTTTTTTGATTACAGACTTTTTCAATTCAATTGATTCATTCTTATGGCCGATTAAAGGTAATTTTGAAATTGATTTCAAATCTCATTTAATAATTTTTTTTTCACCAAGACCAACGCATCAATGATCGTCATATTTTTAATAAAGGTATCTAACATTGTCGTCATTTAACAAAGATTTCAATTCTTCTTCGTTTTTTGATTACAGACTTTTTCGATTTAACTGATTCACTCTTGTGGTCGATTAAAGGTAATTTTGAAATTGATTTAAAATCTAATCAATAATATCTTTGTCATTTTCAGAATCATGTCAGAACAAAGTCCAGCCATCATCATTGAAAATTGAAGAAATGTTTTGAACTTAATTGTTGATTGATCATTGAAATTCTTTGATTCAATTGATGAAGTAAAAATGAACATTGTGAATTTATCTGATCACACCTTGACGTTTCTTCGAACTGGCCACTTGTTGTTTGGGTTTCGACTTTCGCTTTGACTTGGCCACTGTTGACTTCTTCATCTGATCAATAACTCTTGATTCAAAATGTTCATTTTTCTCCATCATTTGATCAAAGAATTAATAAGATCGATCAACACTTCGAGTCATAGCTATTAATTCAATTTCATTGATGATTGACTCAATGGATGTTATCGACGAAAATCTTAAGGTAAATCACTTCAATTTCTTCGAAATTATGATTCTGATACTTTCTTTTTTTTAATTTAGATTCAATATCTCATTGATGGTCGATGAAATTGACTCGATCGCTGAATACATCACTGTTCCATAAAACGAAGCAACTTATTTCGAAGAAGTCAATCTATAAATCACCAATTTCCGAAGTAAACGAAAATAAGGATTGGGACATAGAAAATTTCAATTAGTGGCGGCTTATATTTTCCATCTGAGCCGGTTAAGATCATTAAAACAAGCGATTTGGGATAACATCATTTGTATATCATCATTAATTATTATTTTTAATTTTTTAAATCAATTTTTTAATTAATTAAATAAAATTTTAATAAAATTTAATTAAATTTCAATTCGTACATGACAAGTAAATGCGAGGTATGAATACGGTTAGCATATGGATGAGTCATCCTCCTCATGAGGGGGATGCGCGAACAACAAAATTCGGTTGCGCGAGTTATCCGTTTAGCGTTGTGACAGTTGTAACTGTTAGCAATACAAATTTTCGCTAACTATTTTCTATACATTTTTTAAGCCGCTGTTTCTTTGGGTGCACGTGTAGACATGGACACATTTGTCTCATTATTGGGTTGGATCTAATAGAGCTAGCAATCCTTTGACAACAAGATCGAAGCATCGGCAGTAAGGACCTGTATGTGCCATTTTGTGCAAATGTTACGCCTTTGAGTACAACGTGTAAAACAAGCATAGCATGTGGCATGCCGGTATAATCAACGATGATAAGAAAATTGAAGGTACAGTTAAAATAGTCTCAAAAAGCACGTTTTTTTTTTCATGAAAAAATTGCGCAAACGGCCGAATTGATTCAATATAAATTGAGCAGTAAGGCAACGTGTTTTTCATTTTTTAACGAATTCTCATATTGTTATGTTCAAATCAATTTGAAATGTTTTGAATTTGATAAAATGATTGTTTTATATATCATCGATCAACCGTGATTATAACCGACCATTGTATTAATTATGTTTCCTCTCCAGTGCTATCTTCAATGAAACACTGATCATCAAAATGATCCTTATTATCGAGCCAAGCAAACCCAGTGCATTTGGAATCGATTGATCCAGAACAAATGTCTTGTGATGACGATGCTCCTTGAGTTTCGATTTGGCCTTCGACCAGTGAAGTTGTCATGCGAGTTTTTATTTTTTAAAGGGAATTCGTCAAACCCAATTTCATCATCACTGAAGAATATTATTTCGTAAAATCATCATAATAAATATTACTACATTCCTGTTGAATCGATTGTCAAGAAGTCAATTATTCTTAATGGCAATTTTTGTTACAAAAAAATCACCCAAGATTAATATATGAGGGTTCAACAAGAAGATGGCAAATTTTCAAATCTAAATGCTCTACTTTGACTGTGAAGCTATTAAGTGAGACCAGGTGGGAAAGTCACATCAATGCAGTCAAAGCTTTGAAGTTTGGTCTCAAAGACATTCTTAAGATATTGAAAGAGATTGTGGATTCAGAAGAAAATGCCATCACTCGTATCGAGGCCTAATCTATTGTCTCCAAGATCGATTGTCTCAATTTAAAACCTTTATGGGCATTGTAATTTGGTATGAAATAATACAGATGATCGCCAAAGCGATCCACGACAAGATCATAGAACATATTTGTCAATCGCGATATTTCTCCATCATGCTGGATTGCCCGCCCGACACGAGTCATCAAGAACAGATGTCGGTTATCGTCAGATTTGTCCATACTGACAAGACGAGTGCTAATAATGCTCGAATAGAGATGAGAGAGCACTTTCTTGAATTCATTCAAATGGATCAAACTACTGGCGCTAGTTTGACTGAAAAAAATTTTAAATTTTTTCCAAACAAACCGATTTAATGTTCAAGATCTCCGTGGTCAAGGGTACGATAGCGGCGCCAATATGCGTGGAAAGAAGAATGGAGTCCAATCGCGCTTATTGATGCAACATTATCCAATTGATTCGAGAATAAAATGGTCAGTGATATATGTTCATGATTCGATGAATAGTTCGATCGAGACATACCAATTCAAAGACCTACAAAGTATATGTCAAATATCTACTAAATTACCCCAAAAAAAACACATACACACGTTTTGAAAAATTATTTAAATACATTTATGATACATTAATTTTAAAAGCCAGGCGACATAAACAGACAAAACTTATAACATTGTAATTCATTTCATTTTATCTTATTTTTTACAATATCCGAATAGGATAACTCGCTTCAATAAAAATTATTATTTTTATTATCAATTACAATTGTTTCAGAAATACGTTGTTATGCTAGCAAGCGATATCCGTTGTATGACAAATATTTCATTTTATTTTCGTTTTTTTCAAATTTTCAATTTCGTATCAATATGCTTTGTATTCATTTTTTTTAGTTGAAATTTTTGATCTAACAAAATCACAACAATCATTTTTAATCGCGCAAACTTGAATTTGGTTGTTGATTTAAATGAATAAAAAAACTCAAACTCGAATCATTTTTCTATAGTTTTGGATGGAATCAAAAGCAATTCATGTATTTTTATCTGATTATTATTTACTATTTGGTAAATAATCCGAAAACTATTTGTGCCTTTCATTAATAACAATTGTCAAAAGAAAAAGCAAAGATTACAGCGAAAATTTTTGTGTGTTGTTAATTTTTTAGTTGTTATGTGTTGATGTATTCACAGTAATAAATATTGATTTTAAAATTAATGAAACTTGAGCATTCACCGAATACGGGCGCTGATTTATTTCGATCTTTTTTTTTTTTTTTTTTTTTTTGAAGCACGTTATCAATCAATCATCGAAGAAACAAAAAATTCAAATAACAATTTAATCGATTTATTCATTATTGATCATTTTATTCATTATAATCAAATAATTAATTATGTTGTCGTACCAATTAATCGTTCATTCTGCACTCAAAGCCATTACGATGAATAAATTATTCGATTTAAATGTTATATATTTCCTTTCTTATTCATTTTTTTTCGCCAAATTTAAATTATCTCGATCATTAACTAAGAATAATTTGAATGATTTCAGATGACAATTTGTCATACATGCTTTCACACTTGTGAGAACATTATTTCCGACATCAATTATGTTGATTGTATTCGTTTGACGGTTAAATTGAATTTTTTTTGTTTTTTGTTTTTTCATTCGATTGATTATTTTGCTTGTATAATAGAATAAAAGTGAAATTCTTATTAAATGGAATAAATAATTATCACAATCAAATCGATAAAAATAATTTAAAATAATTTTTGGTCTTAAAAAAAATTATAAAATTCAATTCAACTTAATGTTTGAAAAATCAGTCTCAGTTCAGTTCGAGAATCAGTTCAACAGAATTTTCAATTTTCTAAATAAATTTTTGCATTGTTCCGTTTGCATGATTGGCTGATCATTCATTTAATAACAGATAATGTAATAAATATTTAGTTAAATAATAATAAGAGATAATAGTGTCGAAAATAAATGACAGTTCTCAGTGAAACCATATTGTGATTACTCAGTCATTCAATATAAATGAATGATAATGATAAAATAGTGTCGACAAAGAAAAAAGCAAACATGTATCCTCGAATTGATCAATTTAGTTATGGACAAATCAAACAAATATATAATTATTATCATCGTTTCGAACAATTTAAAGAGATTAATTTGAAATTAAAGAAGTTTCACAAATATGAATTGATCATAATCAAATTTTATATAATACGAACGATCATATTTATTGTTGTGTATAATTTTCCAAACATATTCACCAAATATTGTGATTATGATTATTTGTACAAATATTTTCATCTTAATCAAGAATCATTTGATCAATTCTTTTTTCTATTATTTTTAGCATCATTTTTAATAATATTGATAGGTGCTGATGGATTTTATCATTCCGATAAGATTGTTAATCAAAAAAATTGTGATAAAAAATTAACATTTCAAGTATTAAATGATATAATGGTCATCAATTATGAAAATTATTTAAAATTTAAGGATAAATGTAATAATTTGATTAAAAAATCGATTAAACATAGACAACTAAAATATTTGAGAGTTAAATTTGATCAAAATAATGGATTTGTATCGAAATTTTCGATGATATTCTATGAAAAATTTTATTGGTTTCGAGCATGGTTTGATTCTTGGATTGAAATGGATAAATTTCATCGTTGTTCATTTAATAATTCAATGAAATTTTTCCCAAAAGCATCAAAACGCGAACGTATTAATCTAATAATTCATATGTTTTGTCAAGATAAATTTAATTTCATCATTCAAATTATATGCGGTAAAAATTATACCAATATTTTAAATAATTTTCTTTTTAATGATTCTTATTTTTTCTTTTGAATTATTGGCCCGATAGTATTATTATATCTGGTAATATTTATATATTTCACTAATGAATTCCAGAAAATCGGATACAATCTAAACATAATACAATGGTCATTGTTTGTATTTGAAATGATTTCAATATTTGATTGTGCCATGATTCTTGTGCAAATTGCTCTATTGACACTACACATGACAACGATAGCATCAATGATGTATTGTTTTTGTTTTAGAAATTTAAATAAAAAATTCATGCATTTAATCAAACATTTTGGACGAAAAAATTGTTGAAATAAATAATTGGCGTACGTCCTTTGTGAACAAACCCCTGAATCCCTCCCCTTTTTAAAAATTTAAATTTTATATTTTACAACGTCTTTTAATAAATTATAACGATCATTCGTTTTTACAACGGCTAACATGGTAGCAGAGTCTAAATTTGACTGAATTTAACGAATTTTTGTGTTTTTTTTGATTGTGAATTAATTGATTTCAACTGATTGTCAATTAATTAAGTGAATAATTGAAATTTTGTGTATGATTATTGATTAATTGATCGAATGAACAATTACAATTTAAGAATATTACCGCATCGAATGACAAATAATAACAACGAAATGGCTGAATTTGATAAAATAATGAATTCAAAGAATGTTGACATCCAGAAATTCAACGGTAAAAATTACAAATCATGGTTATCCGACGTAAAGCTTTGGTGTACATTCAATGGTAAATCAGATTTACTCCAAGTGAAGTTAAGTGGTGTTAATGATTCGAATAAAGAACAACTTAAATCATTAGCCGCATTCATTAAATTCATGATTGATGCGGATTTACGAGATTTGGTCAAAGACACAGAGATACCTTATGAAATAATTCGTATATTGGAAAAACGTTTTAATAAAATTAGTCAGGCGAAAATTGCCAAATTATTCTTCGAATTGAATGATATCAAAATGAGTTTGAATGATGATCCAAACATATTTTTTGCTAAATTTGATATTAAACGTAAAGAATTGTGTGAGACTGGCACAACCATTGTTGATGCGATATGGATTAGCATTGTATTGAGGGCATTGCCAGATGAATATGCGAAGATCAAAGAGGACATGTTTGACCAATTGGAAGTAAACAATCTGACATATGATGCAGCTAGGGACCTGGTCGTAAGCAAATGTCTTAGATGGCAAAAAGAAAATATTGGCAAAATATCGAATGAGTTTCAAACTGGTCTTCGGGTCAGTGACAAAAATATTAAAATCGACAAACCAGTTCCCAACTGCTATAATTGTGGTAAATTGGGACATATTGCTATCTGGTGTCCGTTTAAACAGCAGACTAAATCGAATAGTTTTCAAAAATGGAACAACAGAAATGAATCTAGACAATTTGGTAAACGTGAGATTAATAATGATATGAATAAGAATCGTAACACCAGCAATGTCAATAATGTATCCAATGTTGAACAAGAAACGAATAACGATCTAGCTCTGACAGTGACAAACAAAGTGAATGAAAATTCGTGTTTGTGGTATATGGACAGCGGATTAACTGGTCACTTTACGAATAATGTCGATCTACTTAAACAGCCAGTTGATATCAATAAAAGTGTTGCAACAGCTAGTGGCGAAATATGTGACATAAAAGCGATTGGAAATGTTCGATTAAATGGTGAATGTGGTAATAAAATCAGTCTTGATAATGTAGAATATGCACCTGATTTTAAAAATAATTTGATATCGGTGGCCAAAATTTGTGATCAAAATATGAATGTGATCTTCACGAATACAAATTGTTATGCAGTGGATAAAGAAAAAGCTAATATTCATATACCAAAATCATCGATAATTTTTACAGCCAAACGAATTGATAATTCTTATGTCAAAGTTGATGAAGTTAATAAAAATGATTATAAAAATTATGTTTCAAATTCTGTTTTAATTGCTAAGAATAATGAAAAATCTATGTTGTGGCACAAAAGATTAGGTCATCCAGGCAGCGAAAAATTATCAAGAATCTTTTCATCGTCTTTTCCATCAATCAACTGTACTGAATGTAAAATGTCGAAATGTATTCGTAAATCGCATCCGTTAACATTTGAGAAATTCCGTTTCATGCAACGTATAAGTGCAGATGTTATCGGACCACTAAAGGAATCGATGTCGGGATGCGTTTATGTATTGAATTTGGTAGAGCATCATTCATCGTATGGAATGGTTTATCCAATGAAAACGAAGAATGAAGCGGTCAAGTATGTCATTGAATTCATTGATTTTTGTGAAACGCAAACTGGCCGTAAACTAAAGGAATTTTTGTCTGACAATGGGTCAGAGTTCGTTAATCAACAGCTTCAACATCATTTAAAGAAGAAAGGAATATTGTTCTGTACCACAACGCCACATACATCGGCTCAAAATGGTAAGATTGAAAGACGAAATCGAACCATCATCGACTGTGCAAGAACAATGATCAACAATGCCAAAATGCCTGAAGAATATTGGCCAACAGCAGTTAGAGCTGCTAATTATTTAATCAATAGATGGCCAACAAAATCAAAGATAATTCCTTATGAAAAATTTTTCGGGAAAAGTGTAACATATGACCATCTGAAAGTGTTCGGATGTTTGGCATACTGGAGAATGAACGATAATATGATTGCGACCAAATTTAATCAAAGAGGTCAAAAATTCATTTTTGTTGGTTATACAGAAACAACAAAAAACTATTGGTTATTAGATCCGAGATCCAACAAAACATTCAAAACGTGTGACGTGGATTTTGACGAGAATGTTATGGGTTTCCCAGCTATCATGAATGAGAAGAAAGAATCTATCGTTTTGGATGAAGTGAAAGTAATGAATGTGGAAACAATTTCAGCAACGCCAAAGAATTATGATGAAGCTATGAAGTCGAATGATTATGAAAAATGGCAACTGGCGATGGATAAAGAGAAGAATGAACTGACCCAGAAGGGTGTATATAAGATTGTGGGTCAGCTTCCTTTATCAGGTATGAAACCATTAACAACAAAATGGGTGTTCGCCAGAAAATCCGATGGAAGATACAAAGCTAGGTGTGTTGTGAGAGGATTTGAACAATATAATACTGGAAATACATTCGCACCTACGCTGAGAATGTCAACGTTATTGACCATCTTAACGTATGCTTTGACAATGAAAATGAAAATAAGACAATTTGACATTTCAACAGCGTTCTTGAACTCTAAATTAGAAAGTGATGTTTATGTTATACCCCCCAAAGGTATTACAGACCGATATTGGAAGTTGGAGAAAGCGTTGTATGGCTTGAAAGAAGCGCCGAGAAGGTGGTATGAGACGCTAAGCACTTTTCTGATTGAAAGTTGCAAGTTGAAACAGTCGCTGGTTGATAAGTGTTTATTCTACTCAAATAATATGATTGTGGTTATTTATGTCGATGACATAATTATTGCGTATAATGATAAAATCAAGATAGATGATGTTATGAACCAATTCGAACGAAGATTCGATATCCATGATTTTGGAGAATGTAATATTTATCTTGGTCTGAAAATTGATTGTAGGTACAACATGATAACTATTGATCAAGAAGATTACATTGAGGATATCATGGAAAGATTCAAAATGGAAGGGTGCAATTCAACGAATGTGCCTATGGACTGTTTTGAAGATTATTCGACTGGCCCAATTAATAAAGATCTACCGGTTAGAGAATTATTAGGCTGTTTGAATTATGTAGCCACACACACGAGACCTGATATCTCTGTGTGCATATCACATTTAACATCGTACGCAGATAAACCGACCGATGCATTAATGATGGCATGCAAAAGGGTCGTAAGGTACTTGGCTGGTACTAAAGATATGAAACTGATTATTACACCAGTCAAGGTTTGGAAAATTAATGCATGGACTGACGCAAGCTTTAAATCAGATCCAAAAGGGCGTTCAGTCAGTGGGTCGATCGTGCAATTAGATGAGTCTCCAGTGCTGTGGTCATCAAAGAAACAATTGAGGATGCCGCACTCATCATGCGAAGCTGAATTAAATGCAGCTCTGTCCACCTGGAGACTAGCCAGACCAATTCAACAACTGCTGTCAGAATTGAATATAAAAGCTGACTTGAAATTGATGATTGACAGTAGTGCAGCGAAAGCAATTCTGGACAATAATGAATTTAAACAATCCGGTTATTTCGAGTACGATAAGAAATTATTAGTACAAGAATTCAGCCATGAAAACAACGAAGTAATCAAAGTACCATCAGCAGAACAACTTGCAGATATGTTAACAAAGCCTCTTGGCAAGATTAAAATTGAAAATTTTCGTGGACTGACGCCAATTAGAAGGTTGTGTTGAAATAAATAATTGGCGTACGTCCTTTGTGAACAAACCCCTGAATCCCTCCCCTTTTTAAAAATTTAAATTTTATATTTTACAACGTCTTTTAATAAATTATAACGATCATTCGTTTTTACAACGGCTAACAAAAATATTCGAAACAATAATTTCACTGATAAAAATAACAATAATAATGGCGTTATTTATGATGGAAATATTAAACATAATCTATTTTATTGGCATTTACAATCAAATATAAATGAACATATTCGTTTAACATCGATCATATTGAGAACAGATAATGAAATATGGAGTAATTCATTTTGTGAAGGCCTATTGATTGGCTTACCGATGAATGTTATGTTATTATGTTTATTAATATTTGGTCATTTAAATTATTTCCATCGATCGGTCTATTTTTTTGTGTTAATAATGAGTACGATTTGTTTTATTATATCGCATTCATTGTTATATATTTAGAAAATATTAAACATTATTTATCAAATATAATATTACTTATAACTAAAAATATACGTTTGAAATTGAAATATTCAAATCTTTATTATTATCTGTTGAAAGGTGAACAATATTGTTTTACATTCGGTTTTCTTGGCAATATTACATTTCAAACATTATCAAAGGTTTGTTTTGTTATTTTCAAATTCATTTTTTTTTCCTATAATCAGAATCGTCTCAGATCCTTACTGATATTCTAAACTAGCATAATGTTACCGTTGCTTTTGAAAACGATAGAAGCGAAGCGATTTTTTACTAATTTTTTCCCTAAGACAAGCCGAATACTAGAGGCAATGTTTGCAACCTCTACAAGCTTTAAATTAAATTTGTTTACTTTGAAAATCATTTTAATTGTTTTTCTTTTCTTTGAATACAGATGGTATTAGGTTATGTAACAACATTCATTATAATATCAAATTTTTATCTTAAAAATTTCAATCATTAAGTTGAGAATTTAACAAATCTGTTTCGGAGGTGAACGGCGTTTTGGATCGGCGCTAATCGAATTGATTTCAATCGAAAACTGCCACCAGATTCAATTATCAAACCTTTTTTTTTCGTAATACATTTTTTTACATCAGATTCATTATCATTAATTATCACGAATTCATTATATCAATCAAAATAATAATTCACCGATATCCATTTTTTTCATATCCATGAATTACCATTTTGAAAAATGATTGACTGTACAATGATTTACTGATGAATGGCTAATGAATATCTTGAAAATTTTACCGATTTATGAGTATTATTATGATAAAGATAATGATAATCATCGATTAATCACTGATTTTTGATTTGAATTGATTAAAATGAATATTTTATTAAGGAATATTGAACATTTTATTAGTCAAAAGCATTATTTCTATTAGAATCAATGATTTATCACAAATCTATTTGATATTCATAGCTGATCAATTTGTTGTCAATTTTTGATTTTATTGAAAAAAAATGCGATCACACACGCGCATAATCACTTTCAGCAATGATGATGATGGATGAATTAGATCGAAATGATGCTTGTTTAGCGCATCAATTGAATTGACAATCGACAACAAATGAAAATATTCATTGATGATTGATTTACACGACATTACTTCTTTTAATTAAAGTGATTGGTCGATTAATTGATTCATACATTTCTGTGTGCATTGTCTTTGCTTACTCACATGTTTCACTATCACCTATTCACTTACCTCTCAACAGAAATAAACAAAAATGTATAAAAACGATTGTGTTGACCATCAATCACATCATTCAAACCTTTTTGATCAATCAAATTCAAATCGATTGAACTTTAATTTCGAAAAAATTTCTATCAAACTGGTGATTGAAAACCAAAACGAGCAAAAATGAATAATTATTTCAAAATTGAAGATATTAATAATCAACAATCATCATTTACATATGATAATATTGATCATCATCAACAACAGCAACAACAACAACAACAACAAATACAACCGAATCCATGTTATGTTTATGACGATTCTTTGAATCAAATTCAACAAGGCAATAGTTTCCATCATATACAATTGAATGATGATGAATTATCGGCAGCTATTGATGCTAATTATCAATTATTATCTGAAATGACTAATGAATATTATGCACAAACTAATTATATTAATAGTTTGCAACAATATCCATTGACAGGTATTTCAATTCAAATTTTTGTCAATTTTTCTGAAAACTCATTTTTGATTTTGATTTATTGACCATTTAGATTCATCAACATTCGTGAATGAATATTATGATGGTAATAATTACATCCAATATCCTCAATCTTTCGATTTCACTGCTCCGTCGGCAGCATTATCAATGAATGTCGCAGATGATCATCATCAACAACAACAACCTACGACATCATGGAATCATTCGCAATATTATCCATCAACACTACAATATGTGCCATCACAATCACTGATGACAAACCAAGGTGAAAATGTATTGAATCGTAATGATATTTATAACAATAATTCAGATTATACATCGACTACAACGCCAACGGCATCATTCGCCGCTAATCAACAATTACTACGACCAATTCCTGGTAATAATTCAACGACAACAGTCGCATCGACGATATCTGCTTCCGTAGCTGACAATAATCAGCAATCAACTACCGGTGTTCAACAACAATCAAAAAATGTGAATAATGGCAGTGAATTGGTGGGAAATCACTCGAAATCTACTTTAAATTCAAATAGTAAGTTCATTTTTGATTGAAATTCACCAATAATTCAATCATAATATTTTCAATTATCTTAATTCAATCCAGAATCATCAGAAGAATCATCGTTGGCAAAAAAATTAGAACTAAAACGTGAACGTAATCGTATTGCAGCACGTAAATGTCGAAATAAAAAACTACAACAAATCGAAGAACTACAACGAACAAATGAGCTATTACGTAAAGATATTGAAAAATCAATGGCCGAATTAGAAGTGTTGAATAAAAGAAAATTTGAATTACGTGCAAAATTTTTGAATGCATTAAATCATGTACCATTGGTGAATAGTGAAGATACGAAACAAATTTAAATACTAATAACAACAATTGATTCACAATCATTCGAATATATTTAAAATACTTTAACAAATTGTAAACAATTATTGATGCTATTATTGAATAATCTTACATATATTTATATATCAACAAATAATTTCGATTGACACTTATTATTATATAAATTGATAATCATTGTTATATTTATATTATTATATTTATATTCAAAAATTCTATTAAATGTTATATAATTTATTTTTTTAAAGAAAACAAAAGAATTGTATAAGTGTAATTTGTAGCTGAAGTCTGCTGCTGCACTCGAAGATCGTTGAAAATATGAATGATTTGATTTAGGGTTGTTGCGTGTACACATACGCGACAGGGTTATGATTGGAATGGTGAGCCTTAAATCTTGAATTCTCGAAATTTTAATTTTGATCTCCATTTTTTCCCGCATTTTAATGGCGAAAATTTCGAAGATAAAAAGTCGATATCATTATGAATATGGTCAAATATGCTAATATGATCTGTTTAAAGTGAAAAAAATGAAAATTTTCTTGATAACACAATCGGTTTAAAATACAAACAAACCTTTGATAATGTTTTAAATGAAATACTGCCCAAAAAACCGAATGTAAAACAATATTGTTCACCTTTCAACAGATAATAATAAAGATTTGAATATTTCAATTTCAAACGTATATCATTATTCGCTGTAATAACTATCATTATTTTTGGTAAATAATATTTCATATATTCTAAATATATTACAATAAATGAAAATGATGCTGGAAACATTATCATAGCAATTGCATTCATTATAAATGTATATGTATAAATAAATAGTTGATAATTATATAAATTTCCAAATGTTATTACACATAATAGCATAATATTAAATGGCATTCCAATTAATAATGCTTTACAAAATGTATCGGCCCATTTTTCATTATTTAATTTGAATATTATTGATGATAATCGATTATGCTCGGTGTAAATTGAATGTAAATGATAATTAAAAAATTTTCCATTATTGTGTTTATAATTTATTCGATGATTATTATTGCATTTATGACGTTTAATATTTGTGAAATTGATTTTTGAAATTTTCCTCTGAATATGATTGAATAATGATGAAATTTTTTTATTTAAATTTTTCAAACAAAAATAATATACAATCGATATGATTGCGGCCATATGTATTGCGAACAATGATAGTTGTACATAAACGAACGAACAAATCGTAATTAATTTCATTTCGAATAGGAACACTATCCATTGTATCGTAGTGAATCGGTATTCAATTTTACTGAATTCATTTATAAAATAGATTAAAGTACCAATGCATGCAAAAACTGTGAAAAATAATTAATTACGAAAAAAAACATTGATAAATTTTGAATTACATTTTTACAAATCATGAAAATTCATACTGTCAAAAATTTGCACTATGAGATTTAATTTGTCTTGTAAAATGACCACAATTATAAGATAAACACGTTGACGATTAAATATTTTGGTAAAAAATTTCATACGATCGCCTTTGAAAGAACAACGATGAAATTTATGCATTTTAATCCAAGATTCAATCCATGCACGAAACCAATAAATATATTGATAAAATTTAAATTTTAAAAACAATGAACTGCATTGATTTTTGAATTTTTTTCTTGTATATTTCAATTGTTTTTGTTTGATTAATTTTTCAATCAAATAATAGCATTTATCATCACGGTAATTAAAATAATGTTCATAATTGATGACCATCAAATCATTTAATACTTGAAATGTTAATTTTTTATTCATTTCATAATTTCTATCATTATCATCAGTGATGTTATTATCGAAATGATAATATACAGTTATCGCTAAATATAGCAACATAATAATTAATAATAATAATACGAAGAAAAAATCATCATAATATTCAGGATTAATATGGAAAAATTTGTAAAAATAATCATAATCAATATATGATGGAAAATATTTCAAATAAAAGCAATTCATCATTATCATTATTATAACACGTAATATATAAAATCTGATAATAATCAATTTTAAATTGAATAATAATTTTAATTTTAAATTTAAGCTTTCATTATCATCAAAATGATGATAATAATTATATAATTGTTTAACATGTCCATAACAGTATTGATGTATTCGTAGATACATATTTTCAAAGTATTAATTTTGGTATTTATTTGAATTTAAAATAAATCTTATATTAATCCAATGGAAAAAAAAACAATCACTCAATTCAATATGAAATATTCGATGATTTTATAATGATCATTTGCTCTGATCTGGGATCAAATGTTTTTCGTTTGAATAATGAAAAAATTATGCTTGAAAATTGTGTACCAAATGATTCCCTGAAAATAATGACTTTTGATTTTTTATTTTCATTTTTTGTATTGACATTTCATGACAATGACTTGAATGATTATTGATTATTCAATACCTTTTGGTATTGCAAAAAAGTTCAAATAAACAAAAATAAAACAATTTTAATCAAAAATTTGAGCAAATGAATAATTGAAAATAATGAAATCAATGTAAAACTGGATGAGAAATGTACAGAAATTTTTTTTTTCCAAAAATAAATTGATTTAATTAATGGAATATATTAGGTTGTTCGGAAAGTTCTGGCTGATTTTCAATGAGCAACTCTATTGATAAAACGGAATGAACTTTTCGGACATCTTAAAATAATGTTTACCGGATCACCGTCATCACACAACAAATGAATTATTTATTTTTTGATTTTGGTTTTTTTTCAAATTTTTTATTCAGAAATATAAATCAATGTATTGAATAATTATTTATTTAATTATGAAAAAACAAATGAAAAATTTATGAAATTACAAAATTCTATCAATAATTCTCGATTTCTTATATTGTCAATATTGTGAACAGATAAAGGCTATCCTGCAATAAGATAGACTCATTTCGCCTTTATCGGAAAATCGGAAAAAAAATTATCGCATCATATTCTTGGTCGATAGAGATGAAAAAAAGTCCATTACGGTCATCTCAAATTCTTGACCCATCCGTTCCAAAAAGTGGGTCAAAAGTTAATTATCGCGATATCTCTTGCGTTTTAAGTGGCAAACTCTCAATTTTTTTAATAATTAAAGATTATTTAGTTGTCAATCAGTTGTGAAAATATCATTGCTTAAAAATACTTCTTAGATCCAGAATATTCATTTGAAGTTACCATTTTCATTATCGTTTGGGCTTTCCGTTGATGCAAAATGACGTGTACACGTCAAAACTGAATTTTCGCTAACTTGAATTCCACAACGGTTTAAATAGTCTTTTAAAACAAAAATATTGAGATTTTTCTATGTTTATCAATTGATGACCATTTAAGTCCCAGCATTATCATTCAAAACATTTTGGGCAAACACCAGACAAGAAAAGAAAACTGAATAAAAACCATCATCTAACAACAATAACGTTTTATTTAAAAAAGAAAACTACAAAAAATATTTACAAAATAATATCTACAAAAAAATATTTACAAAATAATATCAACTAAAAATATTTACAAATAAAATGATATCAACGAAAAATATTTACAAAAAACATGTACAGGAATAATCACTCATAGTCATCACTTTCATCATCATTTTCACGACAATCAAAAATGTTTGTCAAAGCCTCAGCTGGGAGGTATCTACGGTTATTGTCCTTGCCATAGCTCAGATGGTATATCAAAGCTGCAACATGAGAACACGAGCCAATGGTTCGGTTCCCGTTGGCACAAGTACAATAATGGCCTAGTATATCATCTATACGATCGCCATTTCGTAGATATTTGACATATACTTTGTAGGTCTTTGAATTGATATGTCTCGATCGAAATGTGCATCGAATCAAGTCCATATCACCGACCAGTTTATCTAAAAGCAATTGATCTTTGCCAGACAACATTTCCCCCAGGTACGATCTCGCTTGTGACAATTGATACGACCCAGTGAAAAATATTCTAAGTTGATCTAGCGACAATTTCGGAAAATCATCAAGATCTTTGCTTCCGATGTGGATGAATTTGTTTTTTTTATGATTAAGATTATCATCTAAAATTGTCCAACATCGTTGATTTTCTTATTCATTTCTTTAAATTGTTGCACGACTGCACCAGAGTTATATTGGTCGCTTATGAGTCGCTTACTAAAGGTGTTAACCAGATAGCAAGCGATTCTGCAAAACAAAGATGCTTTTGGCAACAATTGATTTGAAAACTGATGATGAAGAAGCTTATACTTCTGAGCGATTATTCCATGCACCGCTTCCACTACCCAACGAATCTTAGTAACGTAGCGTGAATTATTACATCCACCTGCTCTTAACTGATTACGATGGGGTTTGAATTCTGGTATCTTAACAAGATATCCAGATTGGTTTTTATTCAGTTTTCTTTTCTTGTCTGGTGTTTGCCCAAAATGTTTTGAATGATAATGCTGGGACTTAAATGGTCATCAATTGATAAACATAGAAAAATCTCAATATTTTTGTTTTAAAAGACTATTTAAACCGTTGTGGAATTCAAGTTAGCGAAAATTCAGTTTTGACGTGTACACGTCATTTTGCATCAACGGAAAGCCCAAACGATAATGAAAATGGTAACTTCAAATGAATATTCTGGATCTAAGAAGTATTTTTAAGCAATGATATTTTCACAACTGATTGTCAACTAGATAATCTTTAAATTAATGAAAAAATTGAGAGTTTGCCACTTAAAACGCAAGAGATATCGCGAAAACTAACTTTTGACCCACTTTTTGGAACGGATGGGTCAAGAATTTGAGATGACCATAATGGACTTTTTTTCATCTCTATCGACCAAGAATATGATGCGATAATTTTTTTTCCGATTTTCCTATTTTTTTTGATTAAGGCGCTTATTGCAGGAGACCCTTTGCATTGAAAGAATTGATCCGATCATTCAATAATCGATTAATTTTTTCCACGAATCAAAAATTATCAAATAATTAGATCATACAAATTTTGCTTTTTCATAGGTGAAAATTTTTGAGATAAAAATTCGAAACCATTATGAATACGGTCAAATATGATAATATCATCTATTTGAAAAAAAATGTTGAGAGAATTTTGGAAAATCAAGTGATTAAATTATGGAATATTGCATTGCATACCCTTGATATTGTTTTAAATGAAATACTGCCTAAGAAACCGAACGTAAAACAATATTGTTCACCTTTCAGCAGATAATAATAAAGATTTGAATATTTCAATTTTAATCGAAAATCTTTTTTCGTTGTAATGAATTTAACAATTTTTGGTAAATAATATTTCAAATATTCCAAATAAATTATGATTAATGCAAATGATGCTGGAAATAGTATAAAACAAATTGTATTAATCAACAATGTATATGAATAAAAGAATCGTTGATAAATATTCAACCGGCCATATGTTAATAAACATGAAATCAATACATTTAACGGCATACCAATTATTATTGCTTTACAAAATGTATCACTCCATGTTTCATTATTTATTTTAAATATAATTGATGATAGCCGTTGGTGTTCAATGAGTATTAAATTTAAATGATAATAACAATATTTTTTTTCCATTATTTCATTATTTTGAATGTAAATAAAATTTTTCAAATCATCATGGTGGTAATTATTTTTGTTAATATAATTGAATACAAATAAAAATTTTTTATTCAATCGTCTAAAACTAAAACACATAACGAATGATGCTATTATTGTTATCTGTATTGTTAACAATGATATTTGTAGAAAATTTACAACACAATCAAATAATAGAATCATATCGAATATAAATAGTAACCATTGTACTGAATGAAAATTATATTCTGATTTTTGAAATTCAATAATAAAATATCCAACAATTCCGAAAAATGGAAATACTAGTAAAAAATTGAAAAATTACCTGAGATATATAATTGATAGATTCATTTTTTTTTTACCTAAAATAATATGAAACATCAGATTATATTTTTCTTGTAAAATCGTATAAACAATCATCATAAAACGTTCACGATTCGATAGATTTGGAAAATATTTCATTCGATTATTATGGAATGAACATCGATGAAATTTTTCCATTTCAATCCATGATTCGATCCATGCACGAAGCCAATAAAATTTTTCATAAAATACAGCCATAAAATTTGAAAACAATGATGATGTTAATACATTATCTTCATTTTTAAATCGAATATTCATTAATTCTGATTGACGTTTTTTGATTGAATTCCCTATTGATACATTCTTAAAATTATCGCTTGTTTTGGAATTATAATTTAAATAATATTCAAAATTAACGACAATTATTTCATTTAGAATTTTGAATGTTAATCGTTGTTCTAATAAATTTTGATCAATAATATTTCCATCAAAATGATAAAATGCTTTCATAGCTATCTATAATACTAAAAATGAAAACAAAAATGATGTGAAAAAAATTTCATCATAATATATTCGATTTTTCCAAGCATAAATACATAAATGGTCATATTTGTAAATAAATGAAAATTTATCAGGATAATTATGAAACGCTAGCATCAAAACAGTTCTCATTATATAAAATTTAATAATTATTTGTTCTAAATAGAAAAATATTCTCAATTTTGAGTGAAAATTATCATCGTTTCGATTATGATAATAATTATATAATTGTTTAATTATGCCATAACCAAATTGATGAATTTTTGGATACATTTTTTTTCTCGTTTGTTTGTTTGTTTGTATTAATGAAAATTATTATTTGTAATTTGTATTTTAGTATGATAAGATTGACAAAAAAATGAAAATTCAAAGTCTATTAACAAACAATCATGAAACAAGAATGCAAATGAAAATATATGAATTCATATATGATAATTTCTTATCATTATATTTTATCATGACAAATTTTCAATTTCAGGTTCTGTAGAAACGATTCCAATTTGAAATGAATTATAACATGAAAAATAATTATTGATTAAGGTTGACTTATGACTTTAGACGACTTAACATTGCACATATATTTGAAGAAAGATAGAGAGAGAGAGAGAGAGAGGAAAAAATATCATTTTTATTATGTCATATTATGGACCAAAATCGATTTTATTCAAAATAAATTTTATAAAATAGAACAAACAATTAAAAATTCCATTGAAATGAATTTTTAAAAAAATGCAAAAATATGACTTATGTAATGTAGTAAAAGTGTAAATCAATTAAATATTAACCAAATTTTAATGATGACATAGATAGAGAGAATTTCGCTGCTAATGGAAACAAAACAAAAAGAGTAAATTAATTTTTAATTGACATACATGGAAGATTTAGACACCTTTTAACCAGAAAAAATAACAAAAAATGTACCGGAATCGAAATCAATATGAATACATTTGGCTGTGTCCGAAAAGTTCCAAATGTTGTTTCCAGCTACATTAAAGGAAATCTTCGATTGAAAATCGTCAAAAACTTTTCGAACAGTCCAATGTGAGGTATCCGATAATTATCTGTGATAATTTTGTTAAAATTTGAATGTCGATTTATTTTTTGAAACCAAAAAAAAAAAAAAAAATCGATTTGTTAAATTTTGATTTGTCAGATTGACAGTGAAACACTGATTCGCTTAAGTACACATTCAGTCAATATTTTTTTTTTTTGATTAAATGTGTGAAAATTCACAGAAATTCATGAGATTCGTGCCGAAATGATTCAAATTCGATATTTGATTTGAAAAAAAAAATTGAAAAAAATTATTGATTTGTACGAAATGTTGCTGGCAATTAGCCACACGAATTTCAGGTTCGAGTTAATCAAAGCCAACTTATTGGACTCCAGAAACTCAATACTTTGAATCAAAATGGAATTTGGTTTTTTTTCTTAATTTCTGTGGAATCCTTGTAATTTTATGACCCGTCTAGGAAAATACAGCGTTCGAAAAAATATGCAAGAAAACATTAATATTTGAAGCATTATTTATTGATTAAAACACGAAAATAAGAGCACAAATACATAACAAAATAACAAAATAATTAAATAAATGTGAACCTTGCAGAGGTTGCAGGCATGCATTCTTGCGTTATGGTCCACGGTCTATATTCTGGATTCCACATGGTCAATACTGAAAATGGATAAATTTGCAATAAGAAAGATTTTCGAATCCAAAATCATTGAAAATGAAATTTTCCACATTTCTTTTTTTTCAAAGATGAAAATTTTTAAGATAAAAATTTGAAATCATTATGAATACGGTCAAATATGTTAATATCATCTATTAAAAAATTTCGGGAAAATCAATTGATTAAATCATTGAAAATAATGATGAATTCTAAATACATACTTTTGATAATGTTTTAAATGAAATACTGCCTATGAAACCGAATGTAAAACAATATTGTTCACCTTTCAATAGATAATAATAAAGATTTGAATATTTCAATTTTAATCGAAAATCTTTTTTCGTTGTAATGAATTTAACAATTTTTGGTAAATGATATTTCATATATTCTAGATAAATTATGATTAATGCAAATGATGCTGGAAATAGTACAAAACAAATTGTATTAATTAACAATGTATATGAATAAAAGAATCGTTGATAATTATCCAACTGGCCATATGTTAATAAACATGAAATCAATACATTCAATGGCATCCCTAATATTATTGATTTACAGAAAGTATCGCCCCATAATTCATCATCTGCTTTGAATATCATTGTTACTAGCCGATGGTGTTCAATAAAAATTGAATTTAAATGATAATAACAATATTTTCTTTCAATTATTTTGTTGTTTTTAACGCACTCATAATTTTTTGAATGATTCTGGTGGAAATTATTTTTGTTAATATAATTGGATACTGATAAAAATTTTTTATTCAATCGTCTAAAACTAAAACACATAACTAATGATACTATTATTGTTAACTGTATTGCTAACAATGATATTTGTAAAAAATTCACAGCACAATCAAATAATAGAATCATATCGAACATGAATAGTAGCCATTGTGTCAAATCAAAATTATATTCTGATTTTTGAAATTCAATGATAAAATATCCAACAGTTCCGAAATATGGAAATACTATTCAAAAAAAAAAAAAATATAAATTTATAAATTATTTAACATATGAGATTAATCAATCATTTTTACCTAAAATAATATGAAGCATTAGATTATATTTTTCTTGAAAAATCGAATAAACAATCATTATGAAACGTTCACGTTTTGATAGATTTGGAAAATATTTGAGCCGACTATTACGGAGTGAACATCTATGAAATTTTTCCATTTCAATCCATGATTCAATCCATGCACGAAGCCAATAAAATTTTTTATAAAATATAGCCATAAAATATGATAACATTGATGATGTTAATACATTATATTCATTTTTAAATCGAATATTCATTAATTTCAATTGACGTTTTTTGATTGAATTTTCTATTAAAACATTTTTATGATTTTCATTATAATTTAAATAATATTCAAAATTAATAACAATTATTTCATTGAGAATTTTATATGTTAATCGTCGTTGTAGTGAATTTTGATCAATAATATTTTCATCAAAATGATAAAGTGCTTTCATAGCTATGAATATTATTAAAAATGCAAGCAAATATGATGTTAACAAAAATTCATCAAAATATATTCGATTTTTCCAAGCATAATTACATAAATGATCATATTTATAAATGAATGAAAATGTTTTAGGATACTGATAATACTCAAGAATTAAAATTGTTCTTATTATATAAAATTCAATAATTATTTGTTCAAAATCAAAAAATAATTTCAATTTTGAACAAAATTTTTCATCATTTCGATTATGATAATAATTATATAATTGTTTAATTGTACCATAACCAAATTGATGAATTTTTGGATACATTATTTTTCTCGTAAGGTTGTTTGTTTTAATTCAAATAAAATGAAAATAAATGAATGTATTCGATATTTTTATCGCTAATTTATCGTGAAAATATTTTTTTTTCAAGGTTTAGCTAAAAAATTCAAATTTCAAATGAAATAGAATATGAATATAATTATTGATTTGAAATTGATTAATGACTTTGAAATTCAACATTGCCAATAGATCGAGTAGAGAGAATATTTGAGACATTTTATTTTCATGAATATAATCGATTGTGTTCAAATTTGAGTATGATGATGATGATGATGATCAAAGCACAAGCGAGACAACTCTTGCCCCGTGATCACAAGGGTGGGGGTGAAAATTAAGTATGTGAAAGAGAAAAAAAATTGAAAATTCCTTTAAAATAGATTCCTGAAAAAAATTTAGATTAAGATGACGAATGTAGTGCTAATTGATTAAATATTAATCACTTCAAATGATATATTTTCAACGAATTTATAAAAATTATAGATCGACTTTATCATTTATTATAATTGCTTTGAATTATTTATTGTCATATTATTGATTTCAGATGAAATATTTACATTTATAATGATATTCTATAAACAATTCAAATACGAACAATATGGCTGCTAATGGAAACAAAAATAATAAAAATAAATAAATAAATTTGATTCACATACAAAAAGATTGGACACCTTTTACCCGAAAAAAAAACAACAGGAAAAAATGTACAAGATTTTAAATTGAATTTGAAATTGATTATGAATGTACTTGACCGGAAAGTTCTTACCAGTTTTTATTCAATGATTAAAATTTTTAAGATAAAAATTTGATATTATGATGAATGTTGTTATATAACCTAATACGATCTGAAATCGAAGAAAAGAAAAACGATTAAAATAATTTTCACAATAAACAATTTTAAGGTGAAGCTTGCAGAGGTTGCAAACATTGCCTCTAGTATTCGGCTTGTCTTAGGGAAAAAATTAGTAAAAAATCGCTTCGCTTCTATCTTTTTCAAAAGCAACGGTAACAATAAGCTAGTTCGGACTATAAGCAAGGCTTTAAGACGATTCTGATTTTAGAAAAAAATGGATAAAAATAAATGGACAAACCTTTGATAATGTTTTAAATGTAATGCTGCCAAGATAATCGAATGTAAAACAATATTGTTCACCTTTCAACAGATAATAATAAAAATTTGAATATTTTAATTTTAGCCTCAAATTTGTTATGAATATTATCAATTTTGGTGAATCATATTTTATATATTCTAAATATATAACAACCAATGCTAATGATGATGGAAATATGATGAAACAGAATGTATTCAACAAGAACATAAACAAATAAACAAATTGATGGAAATAATTTAAATGACCAAATATTAATAAACACAATAACATAACATTTGATGGTAAACAAATTAATATGCCTTTACAAACTGCTTTACTCCACAATTCATTGTCTATTTTCAATATGCTCGATGTTAAACGAATATGTTCATTTATATTCAATTGTGATTGCCAATAAAATAAATTATGTTTAATATTTTTATCACAATTAATGCTATAATTATTATTCCTACCAATAAAATTATTGTTTCGAAAATTTTTTCGCCGAATATGTTTGATTAAAAGTATGAATTTTTTATTTAAATTCCTAAAACAAAAGCAATACATCATTGATGTTATTGTGGTCATGTGTAATGTTAACAAAGTTATTTGCACAAGAATCATTGCACAATCAAATAATAGAATTACTTCGAAAAGGAACAATGACCATTGTATTATGTTTAGATCGAATTCTTCTTTCTGAAATTCATTAATCCAATAGATGAACATACCCAGATATATTAGGTTGGGGAAAAAGTCATCCATTATTTTTTTAGTAGATGGCTTTGATGATGAATATCTCAAAAAGTATCCATCTGAAAATTTTGAAATTAGGCTCGTTGGAAAGGTGATATCTTGCTGTACAAAAATTCGTTTGTTGTTTTTTGCTAGGTCCACTAGGTCGTGAGATACAGCGAGTCAAAGATGAAAGTAATCAAAGAAAAAATTGGGCACATTTTACATTTTTTCTTGGACAAAGCCGTGAACGCAAGCTAGGCGGCTGAAATTGTGGATGATGTTTATGGGTCAGATACTGTATCAGCCCATTATGCGCTATTTTGGTTTGGTCGATTCTGTTCAGAAATTTTCGATGTCAAAGGTCAGGCCGATCGACCCTTGAAAATGTCAATAGAATCGTAGAACCGATCGAAGTAGACCGGCATGTTGTCAGTCATGACATGGCCCAGGAACTGGAGATTGACCATAAAACAGTTTCCAACCATTTTCACAAAGCTGAATCCGAAAAAAGCTCTATGTTTGGGTGCCACACCGTTTAGCTGAAAAAAACATAATTGATCGAATTTCCATATGTGAAGCCTTGGCCAAACGGAATGAAATGGGCCCATTTCTTGAACGGATGGTTACTGGATATCAGAAATGGATCACACACGATAATCCTGTGCGAAAACGAGGTCAAAGAGTGGTTAAGCACCTTAAACGGTGGCCAAACCTTGACTAACGGTTTTGAGGGTTCTGCTATGCATTTTATGGGACTAGAAAGGCATTATTCAATATGAATTGCTCCCATATGGTCCAAATGCTCAATTCTGATCTCTACTTTCAATTACTGGACCGTTTGACGATAGCGATTGAGTAGAAACGGCCAACAAGAAAGGTCTTGCATCCCACCAAGACATCGCTATCTAACATGCATCTTTGATGACTTGCAGGAAATTTAGGGGGCCTGATTGGGAAGTTCTCATGTATCCACAATTTAGTCCGGACTTGTCACTAAGCGTTTATCATGTTTTACTCTGATTGCAAAATTTCTTTGATGGTGAAAAATTCGAATCTAGGGACGATTGTGAAAATCGACCCTTGAGTTTTTTTACACATAGGGACCCAGACTTCTATGATAGGGTCATTATGAAATTTTTTTCAAATTGACCACAAATCATCGAACAGATCGGTGTTTGTTTGATAAAAAATCGGACAATCCTAAGTATATTAAATTAAGTCTTAAAGTTCGTATAAAAATAATGGATGACTTTTTCCCCAACCTAATATAAATACTATTGAGCGAATAATTCAAATGAACAAATTCCAATCATTAAAAAGAGAATTATTTATCATTTTTGTCACAATTTTTACCGAATATAATGTGAATGATTAGATTGAATTTTTCTTGCAAAATCATAAGAATTATTAGATAAATACGTTCACGTTTCGATGCTTTTGGAAACAATTTCATGGTATTTTTACGAAATGAACAACGATAAAATTTATCCATTTCAATCCAAGATTCAAACCATGCTCGAAACCAATAAAATTTTTCATAGAATATCATCAAAAATTTAGATGCAAATCCAACATTACTATTAAATTCTAATCTCATATATTTTGATTGCCTTTGTTTAATTGATTTTTCAATCAGATTATTACATTTGTTTCGATGTTTGAAATAATGTTCATAATTGATGACCATTAAATCATTTAATACTTGAAATGTTAATTTTTTTTCAAAATTTTCATCCTTGACAATCTTATCGAAATGATAAAATCCTTTTGCACCGACAAATATCATCATAAATGCTGCTAATAATAATATATAAAAGAATTTATCATATAATTGCTCATTGAGATAGAAATATTTATAAAAATAATCATAATCAGAATATTTGATGAACGTGTTCGGAAAATTTTGGATAACAATAAATATGATCGATCGTATCAAATAAAATTCAATTATGATCAATTCATATTTGTATAATTTTTTCAACTTAAGATTGATATCTTTGAATTGTTCAAAATGATGATAATAATTATATAATTGTTTGATTTGTCCATAACTAAAACGATCTATTCGAGGATACATTTTTTGTTTTTGTTTTTCGACACTACTCATTAGTATTCATTCCTATCGAATAGCCGACTATTTAATAGTGATTTCACGAAAAAAAAGTCAAAGTTGATTTCAATTAAATCATTATTGAAGTGTTTTTGAATGATAAGTCATTCAGTTAATTGGAATAATGAAAATTTAATTTTTGAAATTTCAAATTTTTAAAAGTGAAATTTTTAACTTTTTGCATTTCTGTTTTCATTCTAAATGAATTCTAAAGGTTAAATTCTGAAATAAATTTATTGATTATTTATTCTACGTTTAAAATTAGTTGAAAATTAATGATTAATTTTCTTTTGTTATATTTCCCCACAAATGAAATTTACCATTAATTTCATATAACAATTTCGTTTATTTAGAATTACAAATAATTGTAATTGTAATTATCACTAAATTTTAAGATGACATAAAACTAGAAAAATTTAAAATAAATGAATTCAACTTGATTATCAATAAAATTTACAATTGAAAAATTCTCAGAAAATTAGTCCCGAAAAAAATTGAAAATTGAAAAGTGAAAATCTTGTCTGATAAAATTTTTGTACGAGACAAATATCAATCTAATCACAAGGCCATCCAGATCTAGTAGTAGTAGATCTTTATCGAAATAATCATATTGATAACCCATGTTGTTTTTGTCATTTCGGATTTCTTATCACATTTGATTTTTATTATGAGTTTATCATTATCACACGTTTGTAGTTGTACATACAAAAGTTTATGATTACAATCAATTCAATCGTCATTTGTTCATCATTCAAAACCATATATATTTTGATCTCATTGAATTATCTATTTTTACTGTTTGCTTCATTAGTTTTTCATCGTTTGATCTGAAAAGGCTTGATTTCATTGAAATTTAATTCTAATAAAATCGATCTATTCATTATTGTTTGTATGATTTTGCAATTGCGTCACGTTATATTCGTCAACTAATTTGTACAAAATTTTGAACATTCTCTTTTATTCCAAAGGTGCGCTGCTTGGGCATTAGCACCTTTGGAATATAACAGATAAAATATACAATCATTTACACACACCATGCACGGACACCTTCAACACACGGAAAAAAGCAATTAACAACGCAGACATGAACACCCTACAACAATACATACACAACACAAATGATACATTTTAATTCTTTTTCTCACAGGGAGTCCCAAAAGACTTCAACACAAACAAATACACTACACCGTTCATAACGAATCATGGCCCCTTCAAAAAATTCTTGCACAGGATAAACCCCACATAACACACATCCCCACTATGTCCATGCGGCAACATACTGACTTCCTTACATTTAATAGTTGATTGTCCACTTACATAACACACACGAACAAATCTATTTGATAATACAATCACACTCACAAACAAAAACAATTACACAAAATTCACACAATTTTGTGTATACAAGTCGATCAGTATTTGATTGATTGCCATTGAAAAATATTTTATTTTAAAATGTATTTTAAATTTGTTTAATTTCATTTCAACTTATATTTATATTCAATCATTTATTAATTTACAATAAATGAACATATGATATTTATATTAAACAATCGAATAATAATAATAGTGTGAAAGTTACATCAAAACGTGATGATCTTTATTATGCAATGAATAATGAAATTAATTGACGATGTATTATTTTAAATTATGACCATTATTTTAATTGATGCTTAATGAAAGAACAAATCAGTAATTGACGTTTAAAGTAATTTTGTAAAACATAGTGGCATAATGAATGCCAATGCCGTTGTCATTTTTGACTTGAATCAGAATGACAACAATAAATATAAATACTCGTTGTTGTCAAACTGATTCAGAACGATTTTGCTATTGATGACAAATCAATTATTAATGATTTGAAATAATTTGTTTTTATATGTGATTTTTAAATTTAAATTATTTATTTTCTTTATATCAATAAAATTAAACTTATGATTATTCTCTTCGACTTATGTCCTAATTATTGACCGCTCGCCCACAACCTACCACAATTTATACTTTATATACTTTTATTTTTTAATTTTCAAATTTCCAATTGTGTTTTACAGGATATTAAATAAATTTTTTTTTTTATTCGATTTCATCTTCAAATTTTTGTCAACATTGATTCATGATTCCATTTCGGGCAAAATAATGATGATTTTTTTTTCAGTGATGAAAATTTTTAAGATAAAAATTTGATATTATCATGAATGTTGTTGCATAAACTAATATCAACTGTAATCAGAGAAAAATGAGAAAAAAACAATTTTTAATAAAATTTAAAATTATTAATATGATTTTGAACAATAATCAAACAATCATTCTAGCGTATAGTCCGCATTCGCCTCGAAAAAAGTGACAAAATTACCTTGGCTTGGTTTTTTTTTTTGACAACATAATAGGCGAATTCGAACTATCGGCGAGAATTAAGGCGGAATTTATTAAAAGAAAATTAATAAATAAACAAACCTTTGATAATGATTTAAATGTAATACTGCCAAGATAATCGAATGTAAAACAATATTGTTCACCTTTCAATAGATAATAATAAAAATTTGAATATTTCAATTTTATTCGTATATTAGTAGTGAATATGATTATTTTTGGTAAATGATGTTTAATATATTCTAAATATATAACAACAAATGCTAATGATGATGGAAATATTATCAAACAAATTGTATTCAATATTAACACAAAAAAATAGATCAATTGATGGAAATAATTTGAATGGCCAAATATTAATAAACATAATAACATAACATTCATTGGTAAGCCAATCAATAGGCCTTCACAAAATGAATGACTCCACAATTCGTTATCTATTTTTAATATGTTCGATGTTAAACGAATATGTTCATTTATATATGATTGTAATTGCCAATAAAATAAATTATGTTTAATATTTTTATCAAGATTGATGCTGTAAATATTATTTTTATCCGTGAAATTATTATCACAAAAATTTTCTCGTCGAATATATCCGATCAAATAAATGAATTTTTTATTTAAATTTTTAAAACAAAAACAATACATCATTGATGTTATTGTTGTGATATTTAGTGTCAATAGAGCTATTTGCAAAAGAATCACACAACAATCAAACAATAAAACTAATTCAAATAAAAACAATGACCATTGTATTATGTAAAGATCGAATTCTATTTTCTTAAATCCATTAATCGAATAGATAAATATACCAAGATATAATAATACTATTAGGCGAGTCAGTCAAATGAAAAAAAGGGGATTATCAGAAAAAAAATAATTCAAAATTTATTTAATTATTTTTACCGCATATAATGTGAATGATTAAATTCAATTTATCTTGGCAAATCATGAAAATTATCAGATTAATACGTTCACGTTTCGATGCTTTTGGAAAAAATTTCATCGAATTTTCACGAAATGAACAACGATAAAATTTATCCATTTCAATCCAAGATTCAAACCATGCTCGAAGCCAATAAGCTTTTTCATAGAATATCATCTGAAATTTGAATGCTGATCGATTATTTTGATCAAATTTAATTCTTAAATATTTTGATTGTCTTTGTTTTATAGCTTTTCCAATCAGATCATCACAGTTATTTCGATGTTTGAGATAATGTTCATAATTGATGACCATTAAATCATTCAATACTCGGTATGTTATTGTTTTAACAAAATTTTTTCGCTTAACAATCTTGTCAGAATGATAAATTCCGTTTTCACCGATATATATTACTGCTAATGATGCTAATAATATAAGAAAAAAGAATTGATCATATGAATCTTGATTTAGATAAATATATTTATAAATATAATCATAATCAGAATATTTGATGGAAATGTTTGGAAAATTTTGCATAGCAATAAATATCATTATTCGTATCATATAAAATTCAATCATAATCAATTCATATTTGTATAATTTTTTCAATTTTAAATTAATCTCTTTGAATTGCTCGAAACGATAATAATAATTGTATAATTGTTTAATTTGTCCATAACTAAATTGATCGATTCGAGGATACATGTTTTCTTATCACTATTTTTTGATTATCAGTGACGAATATTGATTGGTTGATTAATTACTATGGTTTCTGCTTGGTATTATTGCTTAATCTCAATCATCAACATTAAAATACCCAATAGTAAAGGTTTTTCATGATTTATATGGTATCATTTATATGGAATGAAATTCATATGAAAACAAAATCTCAGGAAAAATATTTGCATGTTCAAAATTCAGTAAATTCTAAAAGGAATTTAATGATTCAAATCATGAGTATTGATTGAAAATGATTTTTTTTCATGCAAATACTGATTGAAGAAAAAAAAATTCCGTTACACTTTGAGTTAAATTGATTTTCATACTTTTTTTTTGGGCCAAGAGTTGTTTGAAGTTATTTTTATCGATTAGATTGTGAAAATGATTCATTTTTTTCAATTAAATTATTCCATTTAATAAGAATTTCACTTTTATTTTCTTTTCACAAAAATAAATCGATTAAAAAAACGATTCAATTCAAACGTCAAACAAACACAATCAACGTTATTGATGTCGGAAATAATGTTCTCATTATTGAAAACATAAATGACAAATTGTCACTTAATTTTAGAATTATGACTAGGTAATTCCAACGAGAAGTGAATTAAGGATCCGCGAGCAATTAATCGAAAGTTTTCTCAACCGTCCATGCCTCGGTATAATGGTAGTGCAAAACGACCCATTTGGGTTATTCAATCAGCCAAACATTGTTTCATATATTTATTTGCTTATTTATCATTAATCTGTATTGGTTTCCATTCATCGTCTAGTTAAAGGTTATCCTGCTTTATCATCAAATCAATCAGATTCAAAATTGTAATGAACAACACTTGTAAATATTATTGATAATTTATTAATCATTGTATTTTTTAAATAGAAATAAAAAACGATGAATCAATTAAATTTCTTACATGTTTGAACGTCATTCGTCACGTCGCAGGTATCAAATTGAAAATTCCAACGTGTTTGCACTGTTAAAGGGAGAAAAGAAGACCTCTTTGGGAACCAACAGATGATTTGCCAGAAAGTCGTATATAGCTTATATAGCTAATTTTTTTAAATACCACTTTCAAATTTTTGTTATCAATGATTTTTGATTCTATTTCTGTAGAATAATCATAAATTTTTTTCAATGATGAAAATTTTTAAGATAAAAATTTGATATTATTATAAATGTTGTAACATAAATCGAAATCATCTGCAATTAGTGGGAAAAATATAATTATTATTATTTAAAAAAATAATCAAACGACATTCTTGCGCAAAGTCTGCGCTTAATATGGCTATAAAATGTGAAAAAGATCATTTTTAGCTTGGTTTTTTGATAACATTGGTCAAGGTTGAACTAACGGTAAGAATTCAGGTAAATAACTATAGAAAGAGAATAGATAAACAAACCTTTGATAATGTTTTGAATGTAATACTGCCAAGATAATCAAATGTAAAACAATATTGTTCACCTTTCAACAGATAATAATAAAGATTTGAATATTTCAATTTTAGACGTATATTTGTTTTGGTTATAAATATTATTATATGTGAAAAATAATATTTTATATATTCTAAATATATAACAACCGATGCGAATGATGATGGAAATATAATAAAACAAATTGTATTTAGTATCAACATGAAAAAATAAATAAATTGATGGAAATGATTCAAATGACCAAATATTAATAAACAAGCAAACATGACATTTAATGGCAGACCAATCAATATGCTTTTACATGCTACATAACTCCACATTTCCTTATCTATTTTTAATATGTTCGATGTTAAACGAATATGTTCATTTATATTTGATTGTAAATGCCAATAAAATAAATTATTTTTGATATTTTTATCATGATTAATGCTGTAATTATTATTTTTATCAGTAAAATTATTGCTCCGAATATTCTTTTGTCGAATATAATTGATCAAATATATGAATTTTTTATTTAAATTTCTGAAGCAAAAACAATGCATCGTTGATGTTATTGCTGATACATGTAGTGCTATCAGAGTTATTTGAACAAAAATCATCGCACAATCAAATATCAAAATCATTTCAAATACAAACAATGACCATTGTATTATGTTGAGATTGTATTTTTCTTTTTGAAACTCATTAATCCAATAGATAAATATACCAAAATATAATAATACTATTAAGCGAATAATTCAAATGAACAAGTGAGAATCATTAGAAAAAATTATTACGAACTTTTATCACAATTTTTACCGAATATAATGTGGATGATTAAATTGAATTTTTCTTGCAAAATCATGAGAATTATTAGATAAATACGTTCGCGCTTGGAAGCTTTTGGAAAAAATTTCATGTTATTTTCACGCAATGAACAACGATGAAATTTATCCATTTCAATCCAAGATTCAAACCATGCTCGGAACCAGTAAAATTTTTCATAGAATATCATCAAGAATTTCGTTTCGAATCCATTATGACTGTTTGATTTAATTCTTAAATATTTTGATTGTCTTCGTTTAATTGATTTTTCAATAAAATTATTACATTTATTTCGATATTTGAAATAATGTTCATAATTGATGACCATTAAATCATTCAATACTTTGAATGTTATTTTTTTATCTAAATTTCTCTGATCAACAATCTTATCAAAATGATAATATGAGTTTTCAACGATAAATATTACTACAAATGATGCTAATAATATCAGAAAAAAGAATTGATCATATGATTCTTGATTTAGATAAAAATATTTATAGAAATAATCATAATCAGAATATTTGATGGATATATTTGGAAAATTATGCATATCAATAAATATGATAGTTCGTATTATATAAAATTTAATTATGACCGATTCGAAATTGTATAATTTTTTCAATTTTAAATTAATGCCTCTGAATCGTTCAAAATGATGATAATAATTATATAATTGTTTAATTTGTCCATAACTAAATTGATCTATTCGAGGATACATTTTTTTTGTTGTTGTCACTGATTTTTCATAATTATTCACTAAAATTAAGTCGCTGATTATTTACTTACAGAAGTAATCGGTTGATCTGAATTATAAACATTATAATTCATAATATTGAATGTTTTTCATGGTTAGTGTTTACATTAAAATGAGATGAAATTCATTTCGAAACAAAAAATATAGAAAAATTCGCTTTCTCGAAATTCAGTAGATTCTTGAAAATAAATTTAATGATTCATTTAATGAGTATTAATACTTCGTTATGGTTTTTTTTTCTTCTTTCAATCGAAATTCTCTTATTCGAAATCGATAAAATCACTAATGATTGCTCATTTCAAATTAAAAAACTAAGAATAAATAAATTCAATTATTGAATTTGAATTGATAATTTGAAAATGAAAAATGAAAAAGTTATCAGAATTTTATTTTGATGATTGTATGAGAAAAATAGTTTAAAATGTATGTGCATTAATGAAAAATAATTGAACCGGTTTATATGTACTTGAAACAATTCAAATTAAAATTTTCAAAAATTAGAATTTAGATTTTACATAACAAGATGTCATAAGATGCAAAGGGCTTTGAATAATTTATTCAATGTAATGGCCTTAATTGAATGTTGAACGATTAATCATAAACTTTAATACATAATTAATAGTTCGATTATGATGAATAAAACCATTAATAACAATATTCTGATTATAATTATAATTGAATCGATTGAATTTTTTTAAAATTTTAGCACTTATTTCTGATCAGGATTCTCGAAATGGTTTATCTTCCAAATCCATCCAAAAGCAAATGCATGAAAATATCAAAACGTCTAAATTCGCTCATAACGACAATATTCGCATCAACGATATTCACACAATGAAATCGTTCCATTTGATAAAATTATCTTGATTACGTTCTACAGCAATTTTGTATTCGTTGCAATTTTTATCAAACACCGAATGTTTGATGCAGACCACTTTATGTGGGTTGATGTTGTTTCGGTAGACGCAATTTGAACAGACTGGATTTGATGTTGAAGTTGATGCTGAACATGAACTTGAAAGGTGTTCACCGTTGCATTTGCCACAAACTGGTTTATTTTTACAATATTTCATCGGGTGTCCAAAACGAAGGCATTGTAGACATTGTGTAACAGATAAATAATCTTTAACAGTACAGCATTTGTAGCCGATGAACAGGTGACCAATATCAATACATTTTTGCCATATCAAAGGAGATGCTTCAAATATCATGTATTTAGTACCAACACGATCTCTTTTGGTGCGTACTCTTTTCAATATTTGTTTGTCGTCATCCAGTAATGTTTTAATATCATTGTTTTGTTGTACAATATAATTCAATACCTGATCGTCGTCAACGTCCAGTTCTATTCCTAGGACCTGGAAGGTCGGATTTTTTTTCAATGGGATATTAACTTTTAAGCCACATTTCAGATTACAGACTTCTTCTTTTAATTTAAGACAATCTTTTTTGTCTTGACATTTGACAATAAGTTTTTTATTCCTGATTGGAATAACTTTTGTAAGTTTTATTCCTTTGGTGGCAATACAATTGCTTGTCAATGCTCCTTTCAAACATGACAAAGTTTGTTTAGAATCAATAATACGATCATTATCAGGTTCGACAATGCAAACATGTTCGGTAGGTTTACGTGTAGCAGTTTCATTTTTGACGATGGCAGAATAACTGATTGGTTTATTGCTTGATGAAGATGATTGTTGTATGTTGGATAATTTTTTTAAATCTGATATTTCAGCTTGGGCTGATGTTATCAACGATTGAATAAATACCGAACATGTAGCCAGGTCTTGTTTGTATTTGCTGATGTTGGTATTACCATGGAGGTTTGACAGATCGTCCAAATACTTGGTCCATTTTTGGGCCAATTCAACGTTTTTAGAAAAATTTGACATTTTAAAATTTGTTGTATACAAGCCATGGTATTGTTAAACAATTGTACAATTATTATCATCAAAATAACCAGGGCCGGTCCGACGCGGGTGCGAAAGTGTGCGAGGCACGCAGGCGGAAGGCGCTCACGACCAGAAAAGGGCGCCTAGGTTTCAAAATTAAAATCAGGAATGATTCTTTTCCAATTAATTCTATTATTTTGAAAGAAAATGAAGGGTCTCATAATAAATTTTTTGTAGTTATTAACCTTAGCACTCGAGGCAGTTACAGCGCAAGCGAGCCAGTAGCTCGACAATTTTCACTTTCATGTCAAATGATCATACAAAATTGTGGCTGAGGGGCGCCTATAGAGTTGCTGCATCACATCTTGTGGTGAGTGAGACCTAGCGCTCGAGTGCAAAGAGTTAATTTTATTGTGAATTTTTATTGAACCTGTGAGAAATCTCCCTGTGTAGCATAAGCTTTCCCGAAAAAAAAAACTTACTGACAATTTTTTTTAATTAACATTTTTTGCCAAGCAAATTTTACATGCTTTGTCCACCGCGCTAAGAGCGATTTTTTGAGATGCGCTTAGCGTATCTTCATCAAACCAGCATAAATAAATAGCGCAGACTTAAAATTGATCATTATTCCACTTTTTTCGATCTGATAATTTTAGGCTATTACTCCCCTCTGGAAATATGAAAATTTTAAAGTATTATTGTCTTTTTTTCCAACTCATTCAATCATTTAATAGGGATTTTCATTTTAAAAATTCATTAGGGTTTTTAGCTAATCCAATTTTAAAATTATGTCACGTGAGAGCCTACTGGTCACTGGTGACCATCGCGGCAGATGACGTGTACAGCATCAACGACTTTTGAGTACAAAATCGTACCACGAAAAAGAAGTCTGATTCCGAATTTATTTTTGCAATTTTAGAGTTTATTAATTGATAATAAATCATCATTGACATAGGATAATTAAATAAAATTTTCTAAATATTTCATTAAACATATTTGAATAAATTGAATTAGGTATAATTTGATGTCAATCCATGTTGGTCAGAGCGGTGAAAATAAATTAATTTGTCTCATTTGCATATAATTGACACGTTGGCTACCATGGGGGTCGACGGTGACCGGCAGGCTGCCACGTGAAAAAATTATAAAATTATCTTGGATGAAAATTCTGATGAATTTTTAGAATGAAAATCATTACAAAATGACTGAATAGGTATGAAAAATGAATCAAAATTAGAATTAATAATTTTTATCTTTTCAAAGGACAGTTAAAGCTAAAAATAACCCTTTCTGAGAAAAATAGATAAATGATCATTTTCAAGTCTCCGCTATTCATTTACGCTAGTTCAGTCATTCTCAACCTTTTTTTCTCTGCGGCACACTGAAAAAAGGAAAAGCCTTTATTTCCAAAATCTTGCGACACACCAAGTAAAGGAATGAGTTGGATTTCCGAAATTTGGCCGCACACTTTTGAAATCTAGCGGAACACTGGTTGATAATGACTGCGCTAGTTTTATGAAGATACGTTGAGCGCATCTCAAGATATCCATCTGGGCGCCAACGTGCAGCCACGAAAAATGCGTTGGGCAGCCAACGTGTCAATGCGCAACTGACGTATGCTGGGGTCTTTTCGTAAATGGCTTACCCAATTGGGGTAACAAAATATGCTGAGGCGCCGGCTGATTTTCGCACGCACCCAAAAAAAACCTCGGACCGGCACTGCTAATGATAATGGAAATATAATAAAACAAATCGTATTCATAATCAATATACTAAAATAGATAATTTTTAGAAAAAAATTCAAATGACCAAATATCAATGAACATAATAACATAACATTTAATGGTAAACAAAAAATTAATGCCTCACAATATGAATGGCTCCATATTTCATTATCTGTTTTCAATATGTTCGATGTCAAACGAATATGTTCATTTATAATTAATTGTGATTGCCAATAAAATAAATTATGTTTAATATTTTTATCATAATTAATGCCATTATTAATATTTCTATCGGTAAAATTATTGTTTCTAATTTGATTGATTAAATATATGAATTTTTTATTTAAATTTCTGAAACAAAAACAATACATCATTGATGTTATTGTTGTTATGTGTAATGTTAACAATGTTATTTGGGCAAAAATCATTGCACAATCAAATAATAAAATGGTTTCTAATACAAACAATGACCATTGTATGATGTTTAAATTAAATTCTATTTTCTGGAATTCATTGATGAAATAAATCGTTGCACCAAAATATATTAATACTATTAAGCGAATTAAGCAAATGAACAAATGAGAATCATTAAGAAGAAAATTGTTTGAAATTTTTTTCATATTTTTACCGAATATAATATGAATGATCAAATTGAATTTGTCTTGCAGAATCATATGAATTATTAAATAAATACGTTCACGTTTCGATGCTTTTGGAAAAAATTTCATCGTATTCTCACGCAATGAACAACGATTAAATTTATCCATTTCAATCCAAGATTCAAACCATGCTCGAAACCAGTAAAATTTTTCATAGAATAGCATAGAAAATTTCATTGTTAATCCATTATTTTGATCAAATTTAATTCTCAAATATTCTGATTTTCTTTGTTTAATTGATTTTTTAATCAGATTATTGCATTTATACTGATATTTGAAATAATGTTCATAATTGATGACCATTAAATCATTTAATACTTGGTATGTTAATTTATTATCAAAATTTTTTTCCTTGACAATCTTTTCGGAATGATAATATGCTTTTGTGCCGATAAATATTATTATAAATGATAATAATAATAACAGGAAAAACAATTGATCATATAATTCCTTAATGAGAATAAAATATTTATGAAAATAATCATAATCAGAATATTCGATGAATATGCTACTATAATAATTCATAACAATAAATATAATTATTCGTATTATATAAAATTCAATCATAATCAATTCATATTTGTATAATTTTTTCAATTTAAGATTGACATCTTTGAATTGTTCAAAATGATGATAATAATTATATAATTGTTTAATTTGTCCATAACTAAATTGATAAATTTTAGGATACATATTTTTTGTTTTACGACACTATTATTCATTCCTTACGAATGGCTGACTATTTACTAAAAAGTTCATCAAGAATCTGTTTTAAGAAAAAAATTGATTTTTAAATTTGTGTATAATTCGGTAAATTTGTTGTCTTTGGTGATTTCATTGTATTTTTCAAAAGTTATGTGTGCTAATTTTTGTGAAATGTTTTGTCGATTCCCGGGTGTGGGCGACAGTGGACAGCCCTTGAAGGAAGTCTCTGCTTAGTTTTTTTTTTTTTTTGTTGTTGTTGTTGTACTGATGTAATTAAAAGTTATGTGTCTGTCTATAAGGAAATTTTGTATGGTTTGTGCTGTTGCTGTCTTAGTTTGGCCCATGATGTTGGTGATTTGGTTCCAGCAAGTACGTCATCTGAAGCGCCGATCTACTCTACTTTTAATTTTGATTGAAGTTTGTTGTTTTTCTTGTGATTAATTATTCCATTAATTACATTTTGTAGTGCTGTGATTGTTTTGTTTGCTGTGAGTGTGAAACCCATGTTGGTTTGGGCTCATTATTTCGTGTGTTTCTAGTTGATAAGCTATTTCTTTGTGTGCATGATTTTTTCTAGAAATTTACCCGTATTAGTTAACTTCAGGGTATGCATTTGTTTGCTATGCTTTGTAGTCGTTTTTGATTGAATATCGGTATTAATATCAATTTGTTGGTTTGCATGGTTTCGTTTAAAAGCCTTCTTGGAGACAATTTTGTGGATAGTTTTATTAGCGTTCATATCATTATGTTTGAGAGGTTTTCAAACATTTAGTTTGTTATAAAGGTGTAAGCCTGGTGCTTTCCTGTTGTTGCTGTTTCAACGATAGAAAAGCTTATTGGAGCAAATTCAACAACTACTTCACTACGTTGCATACAATTCTATCCTGAGCCAAAAATCTTCACAAATTCAACATGAAAAGAACACCATAGTCGAACGAAGAATTGCGACTTATGCAATTGACAGTCAGAAACCACCGCAACTTATACTGTCACGAGGAAAATCCAGAGAGAAATAATCAGACTACAAAAAATACCCAAATAGATATGTAAAAGCAATCTATAAGAATATTAAAATGATGATAACAATATTTATTTTTGGACACAATCATAATCAATGATGAAACATTTTAAATATTAATTTATTAGGTGTAGATGGACAATGTTGATTTAGCCAATAACAAAACTGAACTATATTTTCCAATGGTTGAAGTGGCTTATATTTATTCTCAATCACCCACCATCACCATTTGTATATTAACTTGAAACACTAATCAAGTTAATCATTCGATGATAATAAACATGAGTCAGTCTATTACATATTATTAACATAATTCCAATTGGGTAGAATAATGATTAATTGTTTTTCAGTGATGAAAATTTTTTAGATAAAAATTCGATATTATTATAAATGTTGTCACATAAATTAATGCCATCTGTGATCAGAAATGAATTTAAAAAATAAAAAAAAATTATTTTGAAAAATCATCAATCATTTTTGCCTATTTTCCGCTATTCATTCGCTTGGAATAAGGGAAAACAATGACCTTTGCCTTCGCTTTTTGATAACATAATAGGCGAATTAGGGCGATCAGCAATTATTTAGAGTAAATTTGATTTTAGAAAATAAATAAATGAACAAACCTTTGATAATGTTTTAAATGTAATGCTGCCAAGATAATCGAATGTAAAACAATATTGTTCACCTTTTAGCAGATAATAATAAAGATTTGAATATTTCAATTTCAGCCGTATATTTGTTTTTGTTATGAATATTATTATATGTGATAAATAATATTTTATATATTCTAAATATATAACAATCATTGCTAATGATGATGGAAATATAATGAAACAAATTGTATTCATAAACAATATACAAAAATAGATGATTTGTAGAAAAAAATTCAGATGACCAAATATTAATAAACATAATAACATAACATTTAATGGTAAACAAAAAATTAATGCATTACAATATGAATGGCTCCATACTTCATTATCTGTTTTCAATATGTTCAATGTTAAACGAATGTGTTCGTTTATGTTTAATTGTGATTGCCAATAATATAAATTCTGTTTAATATTTTTATAATAATTGATGCCATTATTATTATTTCTATCGGTAAAATTATTGTTTCTAATTTGATTGATCAAATACATGAATTTTTTATTTAAATTTTTAAAACAAAAACAATACATCATTGCTGTTATTGTTGCTATGTGTAGTGTTAATAGAGTTATTTGCACAAAAATCATTGCACAATCAAATAATAAAACTAATTCAAATAAAAACAATGACCATTGTATGATGCTCAGATCAAATTCTATTTTCAGAAATTCATTGATCAAATGAATCGATGCGCCAAAATATATTAATACTATTAAGCGAATTATTCAAATAAACAAATGAGAATCATTAAGAAGAGAATTATTTGAAATTTTTTTTGTATTTTTACCGAATATAATGTGGATGATTAAATTGAATTTTTCTTGCAGAATCATATGAATTATTAAATAAATACGTACACGTTTCGATGCTTTTGGAAATAATTTCATCGTATTTTCACGCAATGAACAACGATGAAATTCATCCATTTCAATCCAAGATTCAAACCATGCTCGAAACCAGTAAAATTTTTCATAAAATATCATCGAAAATTTAGAGATGAATCCACTATTACTATTCAATTTGATTCCGATATATTTTGATTGTCTTTGTTTAATTGATTTTTCAATCAAATTATTACATTTATTTCGATGTTTGAAATAATGTTCATAATTGATGACCATCAAATCATTTAATACTTGGTAAGTTAATTTATTATCAAAATTTTTTTCCTTGACAATCTTATCAGAGTGATAATATGCTTTTGTACCGATAAATATTATTGTAAATGATAATAATAATAGTAGGAAAATAAATTGATCATATGATTCGTTATTCACATAAAAATATTTATAAAAATAATCATAATCAGAATATTTGATAAATATGTTTGGAAAAGTATGGACAACAATAAATATAACTGATCGTATTATATAAAATTTGATTATGATCGCTTCATATTTGTATAATTTTCTCAATTTTAGATTAATATCTTCGAATTGTTCAAAATGATGATAATAATTATATAATTGTTTAATTTGTCCATAATTTAATTGATCGAATCGAGGATACATGTCTTTTTTTCGTTACTATTTTTTTTCACAATCATTAACTAAAATTAAATGGTTGACTAATTATTACAAAGCTTTTACAACAGTTATCGTTAGATCTTGATTATCAACATTGCATTGAATAATATGATAATGGTTTTGAATAATTACTTGAATCATTGGAATGAAATGAAATTCAATTGAAAGCAAACTTTTCAAAATTCAATAAATTCTTTTAAACTAAAAAAATTAATGATTCATTTAATGATTATATTTATTGAAAATGAATACTCAATTATAGTTTGTTTTAGATTTTTCTTTTCTTTCAATTGTTAATGCGACTCATTTTCAAATTGGAGATAGTTTGCATTACTATTGATTGTTAATCAATAAAAAAAGATAACAATAATAATAATAATAATGATAAATAAAATTGTCGCTTGTCGAACTAAAGTTTCTAGAATTTGATCTAGATTTTGATAAAAAAAAATTTTGTTTGTTTGACCTTGGTACTCACGTATTGTCATTTTAGTTGAGCACATTCAGTAAAATTCACTAAAAACAGGTTATAAAAAGAATTTAGAATTTAAAGTGTCATGTTTGAAGAATTTAATTTTGACCTTACAAAAAGGCATGGTTCAACCACTGATTCCTATTCCATTTATTCAATGGCGAAAATGCTTAAGATGAAAATTAGAAAACATTATAAATGTTGTGAAATATGCTCAAGATAATTGATTATAGGATTGAAATGAAAACAGATTACAAAACAAATTCAATAAAATGTTAATGACAAACTTTCGATAATGTTTTAAATGATTCCACTGATTCTTGATTCCATTTCCAAAGAATAATGGCAAAAGTTTTATCAGTGATGAAAATTTTTAAGATAAAAATTTGATATTATTATGAATGTTGTTACATAAATCAATATCATCTGTGATCAGAAAAAAAATTAAAAAAACAATTTTTTATAAAATTCAAAATTATTAAAATGATTTTGAAAAATTATCTAACAATCATTTTTGTGTATTTTCCGGGATTCATTCGCCTGGAATAAGCGAAAACAATAAACTTTGCCTTCGCTTTTTGATAGAGAATGATAGGCGAATTCGAACTATCGGCAAGAATTCAGAATGGATTTGATTATAGAAAATGAATAAATAAACAAACCTTTGATAATGTTTTAAATGTAATGCTGCCAAGATAATCGAATGTAAAACAATATTGTTCACCTTTCAATAGATAATAATAAAGATTTGAATATTTCAATTTCAGCCGTATATTTGTTTTTGTTATGAATATTATTATATGTGATAAATAATATTTAATATATTCTAAATATATAACAACCATTGCTAATGATAATGGAAATATAATGAAACAAATTGTATTCATGGTCAATATACTAAAATAGATGAATCGTAGAAAAAAATTTAAACGACCAAATATTAATAAACATAATAACATAACATTTAATGGTAAACAAAAAATTAATGCATCACAATATGAATGGCTCCATATTTCATTATCTGTTTTCAATATGTTCGATGTCAAACGAATATGTTCATTTATATTCAATTGTGATTGCCAATAATATAAATTATGTTTTATGTTTTTATCATGAATAATGCCATTATTATTATTTCTATGAGTAAAATTATTGTTTGGAATATTTTTTCGTCGAATATGTCCGATTAAATGTATGAATTTTTTGTTTAAATTTCTGAAACAAAAACAATACATCATTGCTGTTATTGTTGTTATGTGTAATGTTAACAATGTTATTTGCAAATAAATCATTGCACAATCAAATATTAAAATTGTTTCGAATACAAACAATGACCATTGTATGATGTTTAAATTAAATTCTATTTTCTGGAATTCATTGATGAAAAAAATCGTTGCACCAACATATAATAAAACTATTAAGCGAATAATTCAAATGGACAAAATGAGAATCAATGATAAGGAAATTATTCAAAATTTTTGTTGCAATTTTTACCGAATATAATGTGAATGATTAAATTGAATTTTTCTTGCAAAATCATATGAATTATCAGATAAATACGCTCACGTTTTGATGCTTTTGGAAAGAATTTCATCGTATTCCCACGAAATGAACAGCGATGAAATTGATCCATTTCAATCCAAGATTCAAACCATGCTCGAAACAAGTAAAATTTTTCGAAGAATATCATTGAAAATTTCGATACATATCGAATATTTTGATTAAAATTAATTCTCAAATATTTCCATTGCCTTTTTTCGATTGCTCTCTTAATCTGATCATTGTATTAGGTTGTCCCATAAGTTCTTGCCGTTTTTTAAATTTTTTTTTCATTCGAAAAACGGCAAGAACTTATGGGACAACCTATTATTTATTTCGATGTTTGAAATAATGTTCATAATTGATGACCATTAAATCATTTAATACTTGGTATGTTAATTTTTTATCAAAATTTTTTTCCTTGACAATCTTATCAGAGTGATAATATGCTTTTGTACCGATAAATATTATTGTAAATGATAAGAATAATAACAGGAAAAAAAATTGATCAAATGATTCTTGATCTAGATTATAATATTTGTAAAAATAATCATAATCAGAATATTTGATGAATATGTTTGGAAAATTATGCACAATAATAAATATGATTGATCGCATTATATATAATTCAATTATGATCAATTCATATTTGTATAATTTTTTCAATTTTAGATTAATATCTTTGAATTGTTCAAAATGATGATAATAATTATATAATTGTTTTATTTGTCCATAACTAAATTGATCAAAACGCGGATACATTTTTTTTTGTTTTCACTTTTTGTTCAATATCATTTATTGAAATTTAATGGTCGACTGATTATTACCATGGTTTTGCAAAAGTCATCGTTAGATCTCAATAATCATTGCATTTTCAATTGCATTCCATAATACTGCGCTTTTCCATGAATAGTTGAATCATTAAAATGGAATGGAATTTATTTGAAGGAAAATTTTTCAAAATTCATTAAATTTTCGAAAAAAAATTTCAATAATTCATTTAATGATTATATTTTTTTGGAAATGAATGCTTAATTATATTTTGTTTTAGATTTTTATTTTCTTTCAACTTACTCCCAAAATTTCAAATTCTATATGGCAAACATTATTAATAATTATCAATTTCCAATCAATAATAATAATAATGATGAATGAATTGTTGTGTGACGAGCTGAAGTTTCTAATATAATTTGATTTAGATTTTAATGCGAAAAAATTTCGGTTTGACATTATTTTTTCTCAATTGTCATTTTTTAGTCAAGCTCATTTTGGAATGTTTCGACAAAAATAAGTAATTCAAGTCATGTTAAAAGGATTAAATTTTGACCTCATAAAAATGCATGGTTCAACCACTGATTCCTATTCCATTTGTTCAATGGCGAAAATGCTTAAGATAAAAATTAGATAACATTATAAATGTTGTAAAATATGCTAAAGATATCTGATAAAAGGATTAAAATAAAAAAAACAAATTATAAAACAAATGGAACAAAATGATAATGACAAACCTTTGATATTGTTTTAAGTGAAACACTGCCTAAAAATCCAAATGTAAAACAATATTGTTCACCTTTCAATAGATAATGATAAAGATTTGAATATTTCAATTTTATTCGTATATTAGTAGTGAATATGATTATTTTTGGTAAATAGTGTTTAATATAATCAATGTAGATGATAATGAATGATAATGAAAATGCTACTATTGAAGTAGAAAATGTATGGATAATTAAAACAAGTGAATATAACGATTTGTGATATAAACTTGAATAACCAAATGTTAATAAGCAAAGTAATAGTACATTCAATATTAAACTAACTATCATTCCTTTACATAATGCAACACTCCATGTTTCATTATTCATTTTGATTATATGTGATGATAAACGTATATGTTCATTATGAATGTATTGTAAATGCCAATTACATAATTTTCCTTCCACTTGTTTTTTATTTTTTATAGCATTATTATGACAATATTCATAAATACCAAGTATATGATTAAATTTAAAATTAATTTCAATACTATTGACTAATTTTGATAATTTTTGAATTAAATTTTTGAAATGAGAACAATAAATGATTGACATCATTTTTGCTGCATGCATTGTTAATAATGTTATTTGTAAACAATTCATTGCACAATTGAACACTAATATCGTATCGATTAGTACGATTGACCATTGAATCATATTCAAATTATATTTTTTTCGAAATTCATCAAAAAAATTAAGGAAAATACCTGTATAAACAATTGCTTTGAATTATATTTTTACAATTATTATATTTTCTTAAAAAAATAAATAAAAAATTTACCAATTAAAATATGCATCATAAAAATAATTTTTTTCAGGACAATCATGTATATTATCAGATAAACACGTACACGTATAGTTGCTTTGGTGAAAAATTTCATTGGATTTTCGCGGAATGAGCACCGATGAAATTTTTCCATTTTAATCCAAGATTGAAACCATGCACGAAACCAATAAAATTTTTCATAAAAAATCATCAAAAACTTATCGATCAATCCATTGTTTTGGCCGAATTTCTTTCTTAAATATTTTAATTGTTTTTGTTTGATTGACTTTTCAATTACATCATAATTTTTTTGTTGATTCAAATAATATTCATAATTATTGACCATTAGGTCATTCAATATTTTGGATGTTAATTCTTTGTCCAATCCAACATCATTATCAAATCTATCATCAAAATGATGAAATGCATCAAAACCAACTAACGAATATATAAATGCCAATAATAATAAAATGAAAAAAAATTCATCATATGATCTATGATCACTAATGAAATATCTCAGAATACTATCGAATTCATAATATAATGGAAATAAGTGAATATTATTTTTATTTAACTGATAAACCATTATTATATCAATAATTATTCGTATAGCATAATATTTGAAAATAATCGATTCAATTTTAAATAATAATCGTAATTTACAGTTCAACTCATTATATTGGTTATTTTCAGTGCCGGTCCGAGGTTTTTTTTGGGTGCGTGCGAAAATCAGCCGGCGCCTCAGCATATTTTGTTACCCCAATTGGGTAAGCCATTTACGAAAAGACCCCAGCATACGTCAGTTGCGCATTGACACGTTGGCTGCCCAACGCATTTTTCGTGGCTGCACGTTGGCGCCCAGATGGATATCTTGAGATGCGCTCAACGTATCTTCATAAAACTAGCGCAGTCATTATCAACCAGTGTTCCGCTAGATTTCAAAAGTGTGCGGCCAAATTTCGGAAATCCAACTCATTCCTTTACTTGGTGTGTCGCAAGATTTTGGAAATAAAGGCTTTTCCTTTTTTCAGTGTGCCGCAGAGAAAAAAAGGTTGAGAATGACTGAACTAGCGTAAATGAATAGCGGAGACTTGAAAATGATCATTTATCTATTTTTCTCAGAAAGGGTTATTTTTAGCTTTAACTGTCCTTTGAAAAGATAAAAATTATTAATTCTAATTTTGATTCATTTTTCATACCTATTCAGTCATTTTGTAATGATTTTCATTCTAAAAATTCATCAGAATTTTCATCCAAGATAATTTTATAATTTTTTCACGTGGCAGCCTGCCGGTCACCGTCGACCCCCATGGTAGCCAACGTGTCAATTATATGCAAATGAGACAAATTAATTTATTTTCACCGCTCTGACCAACATGGATTGACATCAAATTATACCTAATTCAATTTATTCAAATATGTTTAATGAAATATTTAGAAAATTTTATTTAATTATCCTATGTCAATGATGATTTATTATCAATTAATAAACTCTAAAATTGCAAAAATAAATTCGGAATCAGACTTCTTTTTCGTGGTACGATTTTGTACTCAAAAGTCGTTGATGCTGTACACGTCATCTGCCGCGATGGTCACCAGTGACCAGTAGGCTCTCACGTGACATAATTTTAAAATTGGATTAGCTAAAAACCCTAATGAATTTTTAAAATGAAAATCCCTATTAAATGATTGAATGAGTTGGAAAAAAAGACAATAATACTTTAAAATTTTCATATTTCCAGAGGGGAGTAATAGCCTAAAATTATCAGATCGAAAAAAGTGGAATAATGATCAATTTTAAGTCTGCGCTATTTATTTATGCTGGTTTGATGAAGATACGCTAAGCGCATCTCAAAAAATCGCTCTTAGCGCGGTGGACAAAGCATGTAAAATTTGCTTGGCAAAAAATGTTAATTAAAAAAAATTGTCAGTAAGTTTTTTTTTTCGGGAAAGCTTATGCTACACAGGGAGATTTCTCACAGGTTCAATAAAAATTCACAATAAAATTAACTCTTTGCACTCGAGCGCTAGGTCTCACTCACCACAAGATGTGATGCAGCAACTCTATAGGCGCCCCTCAGCCACAATTTTGTATGATCATTTGACATGAAAGTGAAAATTGTCGAGCTACTGGCTCGCTTGCGCTGTAACTGCCTCGAGTGCTAAGGTTAATAACTACAAAAAATTTATTATGAGACCCTTCATTTTCTTTCAAAATAATAGAATTAATTGGAAAAGAATCATTCCTGATTTTAATTTTGAAACCTAGGCGCCCTTTTCTGGTCGTGAGCGCCTTCCGCCTGCGTGCCTCGCACACTTTCGCACCCGCGTCGGACCGGCCCTGGTTATTTTGATGATAATAATTGTACAATTGTTTAACAATACCATGGCTTGTATACAACAAATTTTAAAATGTCAAATTTTTCTAAAAACGTTGAATTGGCCCAAAAATGGACCAAGTATTTGGACGATCTGTCAAACCTCCATGGTAATACCAACATCAGCAAATACAAACAAGACCTGGCTACATGTTCGGTATTTATTCAATCGTTGATAACATCAGCCCAAGCTGAAATATCAGATTTAAAAAAATTATCCAACATACAACAATCATCTTCATCAAGCAATAAACCAATCAGTTATTCTGCCATCGTCAAAAATGAAACTGCTACACGTAAACCTACCGAACATGTTTGCATTGTCGAACCTGATAATGATCGTATTATTGATTCTAAACAAACTTTGTCATGTTTGAAAGGAGCATTGACAAGCAATTGTATTGCCACCAAAGGAATAAAACTTACAAAAGTTATTCCAATCAGGAATAAAAAACTTATTGTCAAATGTCAAGACAAAAAAGATTGTCTTAAATTAAAAGAAGAAGTCTGTAATCTGAAATGTGGCTTAAAAGTTAATATCCCATTGAAAAAAAATCCGACCTTCCAGGTCCTAGGAATAGAACTGGACGTTGACGACGATCAGGTATTGAATTATATTGTACAACAAAACAATGATATTAAAACATTACTGGATGACGACAAACAAATATTGAAAAGAGTACGCACCAAAAGAGATCGTGTTGGTACTAAATACATGATATTTGAAGCATCTCCTTTGATATGGCAAAAATGTATTGATATTGGTCACCTGTTCATCGGCTACAAATGCTGTACTGTTAAAGATTATTTATCTGTTACACAATGTCTACAATGCCTTCGTTTTGGACACCCGATGAAATATTGTAAAAATAAACCAGTTTGTGGCAAATGCAACGGTGAACACCTTTCAAGTTCATGTTCAGCATCAACTTCAACATCAAATCCAGTCTGTTCAAATTGCGTCTACCGAAACAACATCAACCCACATAAAGTGGTCTGCATCAAACATTCGGTGTTTGATAAAAATTGCAACGAATACAAAATTGCTGTAGAACGCACAAAATCCAATATAGATTATGGATACTAGTGAATCAAATATCAAAATCCTGACCCAAAACTTACAACACAGTCACAAGTCAACACTGATGTTCACGGCAAATGCCGCTCTATTAAACTCATCGTTATTTTGCATCCAGGAGCCACATGTTTCATCGACTATAACAGGCTTTCCTGAATTTAATAGTGTCTACCATCCGGATAGCCCAAAATGTGCAATCGTTACATCTTATGAGCTTTTCAAAATAGATCAATTCACAAACCCGAATTGCACTTGCTGCTTAGTGAATTGCTCTTTACCATTCATATTATGTTCGGTGTATTTTTCCAAAAATGAAGAAATCTCCACATTTATGAATCACCTTGAAAACATCGAACAATTGGTCATATCATATTCCGAATATCCTATTATAATCACTGGCGACTTCAACAGTCATAATCGGGTTTGGGTGGGAACATAAACGATGAACGTGGACATATTATTTTAGATCTCACATGTCGCCAGAATTTGGTAATTCTTAATGATGGTTCAATGACGTTTGATAATAGTCGATATCAGAGTGCTATTGATTTAACTTTAGTTAATCAACATGCAATCAACCATGTTTCAAATTGGCGCGTAGAAAGCCTGGCTTCTGGCTCAGATCATAACTTGATATCGTTTTCCTTTTCTTCATATATTCCGGTTAAATCACATTATCTAACCAGAAAATATCACACGAAATGTATTGATTGGTCTGAATTTAATAGAAGAATCATCAGCTTATCTAAATTTAATGTGAACGTTTCTCATCTCAATTCTAAAAATGATATTGAAAATTTTGTCGACGATTTAACATCCGCTATTATAGAAATTAGTGATGAATGTTTACCGAAATTGAATACCAATTTTTCTAAACCAAAGATCTCAAATGAATTGAAAGCTAAATTAATATTGTTAAAAAATCTAAGAAGAAGATTTCAACGTCAACGCTGTTCTTTGAATCGTGCTATATGGCGTGATAGATACATAGCTTGTGTCAAAGATTTTAAAAGTTTATTATTGAAATCAAAAATCGACGACTGTGAGAATTTCTTCAGCCAAATAAACCGGCATGATGTTTGGAAAAAAGTATATCAACACTGTAAAAATCCAACTTCAATTAATCACAATTTAAAAACTATACAAAAAGAAGATTCTACCTGGACGATTTCTATTGATGATACAGCAACGTATCTATTGAATAAACTATTTCCTGATATCACTAATGATATTGATTCTTCTATCCATCATCTCTACCAAAATCAATGCACGAATATAAATGATCCATCTATCACAAAAAATGAAGTAGAAATTGCTGTGAATGATGAGAAAGACAACAAATCACCTGGTTATGATGCGATCTCAGCTAATATCATCAAACGAATTCATTTTATGTTTCCATCATTATTGCTAAATATATTCAACAAATGCTTATTATTCGGTGTTTTTCCTAAATGTTGGAAAAAAGCTACGGTCAAACTAATTCCAAAAAATGGTAATAATAATTATAAATCTTTTCGTCCGATTTCACTATTGCCCGTTATGGGCAAAATTCTTGAAAGTATCATCACTCGTCGTCTCCAACACTTTCTTATCACCAATCATTGTTTATCATCAAATCAATTTGGTTTTCTTCCACAAAAATCATCAATTCAAGCTCTGAACAATCTGGTCTCAAAAATTAGTGATATACGCGATAAAAATAATTTTGGATATATTGTTTCCTTAGACATTAGCGGAGCTTTTGACTCTGCTAGATCTGATTTGATATTATACAATTTAAGAAAATTTTCGTTGCCTGCAAACTTATATACTATTATTGTGGATTATTTTCGCAATCGTACAATCGAACTACCATTTTTTCATCGCTCATTTAATAAAAATGCAACAGGTGGTGTACCACAGGGTGGTAAATTATCACCATTATTATGGAATATATTATTAGATGATCTTTTGAAAATCAATCTGCCCATTGGATGTCATTTGCAAGCCTATGCTGATGATTGTGTGTTAATCTGTGAACATCGATATGATGAGATCGCAATTATGATGACAAATAGCATATTGAAAGTTATTTCTGATTGGGGTTCTCGAAATGGTTTATCGTTCAATCCATCCAAAAGCAAATGCATGAACATATCGAAACGCCGAAATTCGCTTGTCACTACTGTCCACATGAACGATATTCATATTGAAATCGTCCCATGTATTAAAATACTTGGATTAATGATCGATTCAAAATTATCATGGAACAATCATATCGATTACTTGGTATCGAAATCTATGAAATTGTTTAATTACATCAAGAAAAAATTTGGTCCTAGATGGGGTTTATCGTATGACGTCTTACGTACTATTTACGTTCGAGCAATCGAACCGATGATAGTTTATGCCTGCCCTGTCTGGAACAGTATCTTGTCTTGCAGAACGAAATGTAGCAAACTGTTAAGTTTGCAAAGACGTTTTGCTGTTGGTATGATTCGAGCGTCCAGAACTGTGTCACTGCAAGCATCGTTGATCATAGCTAATTTGATTCCAATTGACTTGGTGATCAAATTACGATCAGATGTGTTCAATATAAAAAGTGATGCCTCTCTGAGGGAACGATATGAATTCCCGGTCAGGTTCGAAGATATGATCCATCCATCGTTGATCCAATCTTTTTTTATTGAGAGGATCGACGATGAGTTGAGATTTTGTACTAACTTTCACAGTTGTACTATTTTCACTGATGGTTCAAAGTCTGAGGACCTGGTCGGGTGTTCTTTTGTCGTTTTCAATGATGAAAATTGCATCCCCAACGTGATTCAATGCTTCCGTATGGGCGCTGGCTGTTCAGTCTTCCAGGCTGAACTTTTAGCCATTCGCAACGCATTGGTATGGATCGTTGAGAATGATATTGTTGATGTTCAAATTATAACTGACTCTATGTCAGCGATTTGGGCTATACACAATATCTATTCGTATAATGAACTAGTGCAGGACATTTTTCGTGTCGTGTGCAACCATCGTGGCCATATTTGTCTGAAATGGACTAGGTCGCACTGCGGCAGCTTTGGTAATGATCTAGCTGATAGGTTTGCCAAGGTTGCTGCGGCCGACCTCTCGGATGTTTTTTACACCCGAGTGTCCATGATGACACTATGCCAAGCGTCGAAGTTGGACATACTGAATCTTTGGAATCAGAGATGGACGGAGACTGCTGATGGCCACACGACGAAACTGTTTTTTCCAACAGTTGGATCGCGAATATCTATCAACTTTAGTCCCGATAGGGATTTGACAAGACTGCTGACAGGGCACGGCTGATGTGACCATACGACTAACACCCTTGTGATAACGGAACAAGGGTTATCTTGCTTGTTCTCCATCATCATCATCAATACCATGGCTAAAATCATGAATTCTCAAATACATTTTGTTATTTGTAGAAAAATGAAAGAATTTTTTTAATTCAAAATATTCTGATGGGAAAACAATGTGATAACTTTAATTCATCAAAGGCTAATTCACGAAAAAAATTTTCTTTACACTGAGAGCTCAAATAAACTTCATAATTTTTTTTTGCCAAGAATAACTTAAAATTATTCTTTTCGATTTGTGATAATTAATCATTTTTTGTTAATTATTAAATTAATAAGAATAATTTCAAGTTATTCGTGACAAAAAAAAATAGAGAAAAAAAATATTTTTCTCTTTACAAAAGAATTGATCGATTCAAAATTTCATTATTAAAAAAAAAAAAAAAATTCAATTCGAATGTAAAACAAATACAATTGAAGTAATTAGGTTGCAAAATAATGTTCTAAGTTGAAAATATAAATGACAAATTGTAATAGTAATCTTGTTCATAGGTAATGATCAAGATAGTTCAAATTTTGAAAAAAAGACGGGAGAGATTTGACAGTTCAATCGAATAATTAATTTATGGCAAAAGATCATGATTGAATTATTATCATGAGTGAATAAGTAGAAAATAATGTTAATGAAGATCCGTGAGGAATTCTATTGATTGATTGATTGATCTCATTGATTTCTATACGAATGAAATGTTCCAGAGTGTAACCCAATTTTCAGCAGTATTTTAAGATAAATTCTTTTCACAAAGATGTTCAAGCATTTCAATTTTTTTTCAATTATTCAATGTCGAAAATTTCTGAGATAAAAATTGGACAGCATCATAAATAATGTAAAATATGCTAAAGATAACTATGAAATTTTAATGGAAGAAAAAAAACAAACAATAAAATCATAGTTGTGGGAAAAAAATGTTAAAGACAAACCTTTGATAATGTTTTGAACGAAACACTACCGAGAAATCCAAATGTAAAACAATATTGTTCACCTTTTAGCAAATAATAATAAAGATTTGAATATTTCAATTTTATTCTTATGTTTGTCATGAATATGATTAATTTTGGTAAATAACATTTAATATGATCAATATAGACAGCAATTGATGATAATGAAGATGATAATAATAAAATAGAAGATGTATGTACCATTAATGCAAATGAGTATATTAATTTTTGATTAAAACTTAAATGACCAAATGTTAACAAACAAAGTAATAATTCATTAAATGTTAAATTAATTATTAATCCTTTGCATAATGTAACATTCTATGTTTCATTATCTATTTTCATTATATACGTTGATAAACGTATATGTTCATTATGAATAAATTGTAGATGCCAATTATAAAATTTGTTTTCCATTCTTTTTTTATAATTTTTAATATCGTTATTATTATAATATTCATAAATACCAAATGAATGATTGAATTTAAAATCACTTTCAATTCTATTGATTAATTTTGATAATTTTTCATTTAAATTTTTGAAAAGAAAACAATAAATGATTGATATCATTTTTGCTGAATGCATTGTTAATAATAATATTTGCAAAAAATTCATTACACAATTAAACACTGATATCGTATCAATTATTACGACTGACCATTGAATCATGTTTAAATTATACTTTATTCGAAATTGATATAAATAGTGAATGTAAGTTACTGTATATGCAGATGCTTTGAATTATAAGAATGAGAAGAAAAATTTATTTGATAAATGATTAAAAAAATCATACAAACTAACTAATTTACCAGCTAAAACGTGGATGATAAAAATAATTTTTTTCAGGAAAATCATGTATATTATCAGATAAACACGTGCACGTATAGTTGCTAGGGGGAAAAATTTCATTGGATTTTCGCGGAATGAACAACGATGAAATTTTTCCATTTCAATCCATGATTCAAGCCACGCACGAAGCCAGTAATATTTTTCATAGAATATCTTCAAAAACTTTACCATCGATGCATTGTTTTGATCCAATTCCGTTCTTAAATACTTCAATTGTCTTTGTTTGATTGACTTTTCAATTAAAATATTACTATTGTTTTGATGATTTAAATAATATTCGTAGTTAAGGACCATTAGGTCGTTCAATATTTTGAATGACATTTCTTTATCCAATCCCAGATCACTATCAAAATTATCATCAAAATGATGAAATGCATCGAAGCCAATCAATGAAAATAAAAATACCATTAATGCTAATATGAAAAAGAATTCATCATATGATCTATGATCACTAATGAAATATTTCAAAATAGTATCAAATTCATAATATAATGGAAATAAGTGAATATTATTTTTATTCAAATAATAAACCATTATTATATCAATTATTATTCGCATAATGCAAAATTTAGTTATAATAGATTCAATTTTAAATAATAATCGTAATTTTGAATTCGATTCATTATATCGGTCATTTTGGTGATAATAATTGTACAATTGTTTAACAATACCATGGCTAAAATCATGAATCTTTAAATACATTTTGTGTTTCACAGAAAAAAAATGAGAGAATTTTATGATGGGAAATGTCCAAAGGTGCACAAAATGTATGAATGAAAAAAAAATCTGTGCTCAAATCTTTGCTCATGCAAATACTGATTTAAAAAGAAATTCTCATCACACCGTGAGTGGTATTGAATTTTTCACTTTTTTTTGGCCAAGAATCATTTGAAATTATTTTCATCGATTTGATTGTGATAATGATTCATTTTTTTACAATTAAATTATTCCATTTTATAAGAATTTCACTTTTATTTTCTTTTCAAAAAAAAAAAATAAATCGATTGAAAAAAAATTTAAATCAAATGTTAAGCAAGCAAAGATACATGTTTTTTGACACTATTTTTCCATTATCATTCACCAATATATTGAATGACTGACTAATGACTGTGATTGTACTAAAAATTCTAATCGATTAAAAATGAAATCGCTTAATGCTTATTGTTTTATTTCTTCTTCCAATCGAAATTTTCTTATTTTAGATATGGCTAACATTTTTTGTTTTTCATTCTGAGATTTGACAGAAGAAAATTGTCTATGAATAGGTATCAAAGTTGAAAAATAATGTTTTATTAAATTATTTGAAATGACATTCTTAAAAAAATTTAATTGATTGATTAATGGTATTGATTCAGCAATTTTTTTTTTCACGAAGTAGTGCAAGCATTTAAATTTTCTTTCCATTGATTCAAAAGCGAAAATTTCTAAGATAAAAATTAGACACCATCATAAATGTTGTCAAATATGCAAAAGATAACTGCGGAAATTTTTCATAGAAATAAATAGAAAACAAGCAATCAGATTATAATTGAAAATAAATAACGAAACAATAGGTTAATGACAAACCTTTGATAATGTTTTGAATGAAACACTGCCCAAAAATCCAAATGTAAAACAATATTGTTCACCTTTCAATAGATAATAATAAAGATTCGAGTATCTTAATTTTAATCGAATATTAGCTGTGAATATGATTAATTTTGGTAAATAATGTTTTATATGATCAATGTGGACAACAATTAATGATAATGATGATGACAATATTACATTAGCCATTGTGTGCATTATTAATGCAAATGAATATATTAATTTTTGATAAAAACTCAAATGACCAAATGTTAACAGACAAATGTTATCAATTTTATTTAGTATTTCTAATTTTGATGATATAAACAATTAAAACAACAATTTTTTTAAAAATAAAATGATGAAAACAACACGCTTTAAATAAACAATGTGATAAATCTAGAAAGACTGATATTAAGGTTGAAATAGAAATTTTGAACTTGAATAATCGTTTTTTAACATCGTTCAGCTACAGTTCTTTCTCCGCGCCGCGATTGATCCAAATTAAACCATTTACTGGTCTCCAGTATTCTCGTCCATTAGTTCTGATTTTTACTGATCGACACACCGAATCGAGACCAACCTTTGTTTCGATAATCTGTCCAACTGGCCATGATGGTCTTTTGGAAAATAAACTTGGACATAATACCCAATCATTGACCTTAATTTCAATCGAATCTGTAGTTGAGATCTTAGTCATTTTTTTCATATATCTGGTAATCCACAATTTGGCTATTTCATTCATGTATTTTGACCGCTCAGTATTCATACCGATCACATTATCGACAACACAGTCAATCTCTGGACGGGATGTTCGCCCCATACTTAAATCAAATGCCGAGTAAATTCTTCCTTCGTTTTGCAAGATCGGTCTTTGATTAATAATGAATTCAATTTGCTTGAAATGACGATTCAATAAAAACAATGACTTTGTTTTCTTCGGTAATAACATTAAACATTCTTTTATTAAGCGAACCATTCGCTCAGCCGCCCCATTCATCCATGGTGCTAACGGGGTTGATGTTTTCCAATTAATCGGTGTTAATTCGCCAATCTGCGACATGTGATTCAATCTATTTCGAACAGCCAAGTAATTGGTCCCGTTATCAGACCATACCTCAGACGGGTAACCAACTTGGTTCCAAATCGTTTTCAATTCATCGAACATTGCAATTTCTGATAAATTTTCCAAGACTCCTATTTTGACGGCTCTGGTTGTTCGACACAATACGAGAATGCCATAGCATTTTTTACCATTTACCAATTCCATTGGACCGAACACGTCAGTCATTATTGCTTGAAACGGTTTTAGGAATCGTTTTTGTATATCATGCAATGGCCCTAGAGGCTGCTCAATTTTGCTTCCACGTAACTTACGGCATAATACACAATCTTTAATAATCTTTCTCATATGACGGCTCATGCCAACAATTCGAACATCCGGATCAACCATTGCCATTGACATTTCACATCCTCGATGAAGGGATTTTTGATGGGCTGATCTCAACAATTCATGTGCAATAATAGACCCTTTGGGAACCCATATGGGACAATAATTCATATCTCTAGTCTTAAAACGTTTCAATCCTTGCCTTTCAATCAAATTGTCTGGCGTTTTATGTTGACTTCGCTGGAAAATCATATATACAGCATGCAATGGATTGTACTCACATTTACGTTTGATTGCGACTTCAACCCATTGAAAACATCTTCTAATCCATTTGACCATCTTAGTAATTGATTTACAACGTTCCATCCAATTTCTCAAGGTTTGATCAGGAGACACTACTTCAACCGAGCAAATTAACTTCGTGGTGATCGGATTTCCCACACGCTCCAATAGCTCATCGATATTAATGCGCCATGGCTTCAATGACATGTATCGTTTGACAGTGCAACTTCGCGAAAAGATGTCGGCTGGATTCAGCTTTCCATTTATGTGGTAGAATTTACATCTTAATTCAAAACCGGTTGATAAAATCGATAATAATTTTCTCGAAACGTTGATAGGAAATTCATTTGGTGAAGACCTAAGTCTGTCAATATTTATATGAGAATCGGTCAATATGTAAATCGGTCCATCGAAATTTATATAGTCTTTGATTCGCGCTGCTGCTTTAACACCCTCAAACAATGATAATAATTCAAGTTCCACAATAGTTTTCTTAGATGGTGAAATTTTAGATTTGCCGAAAACCAGGTCATTATCAAGATAGATTGCGTATCCATAAGCCACGCTGCAAGCATCGACAAAACATGACATAATTTTTTTCGAAACAATATATCGTGTAATCTTTACACCATTCAGCTCATCAAATCCATTCAATTGATCTGTAATTTTCTTAGCGAATTCTTCTGTGAATTCCACGTCCCACTCGTTCTTTTGTATTTGGGCAAACAGCAAACGAAACGACAGTTTAATCGGTTCTAAAAAGCCTAACGGATCAAAAAGTTGTCCAATAAAACTCAATAGTTTTCTTTTTGTAACAATCGATTCTTGAATCTTCCAGTTCATACTTAGCAGATCGTCGATACAATTCCAATATAATCCTAATAATTTACATTCAGTCGTTTCAATTTCAAATGATTTACGAATAGTAATCGAGTTTGATACCAATTTATGCAGATTGAATCCAGACTTGTTAAATGCGCTTCTGGCTTCTTTCATCACATCCAATAATTGCGATTCAGAATCTGATACAATAATCAAGTCATCCATATAGACCCCATTCACTAAGATCGATCGTGATACGGCTGACATATTTTCAATAATTGTAGACACAACATGCGTTAAAATTGCGGGAGCACTAATGACCCCAAATGGCATAACAATCATTCGCATGATTTTCAATTCGTTATCACGAGTTTTCCATAAAAATTTCAGGTAATTGCGATCATTTTCATCAATAATAATTTGAAGGAATGCCTTCTGTAAATCACCAATACATAAATATTTGGCCATACGAGATCGCAACAGGTGAAGTAATACATTCAAATTTGTCGCATCTCCTTTCCAAAGAAGTTCATTAAGTGAATTAATACCAAATGAGGCGTTCAATACAATGCGGAATTTCGTTGAAGCAGCTTCGGGTTTTATCACTTCTCTGTGTGGTATGAAATACCCATTTTTATCATGTACGATTTCCGCGTGTCCATCGTTAACAAATTTCATTAATTCTGCTTCATACTGATCGAATAAATTGTTTAGATTCAATCTAAATTGTAAACGATGCAAATTTTTTATAGCTTGAACGAAATTATTAGGTGGCCGCTGCTGAGTAAAAAATGGTAAACGAACTTTGTAACGGCCATTGTCTAATTTTTCGACGTTCAGCTTCATTTCTTGTTCATGGACATCTTCAGGTTCGGTATTTTCATTCCATGGCAATTCATTGTGACTTATTACATTAATCATTTTCATCGTGGTTAAATCAACATCTCCGAACACTGTATGCCAAATTCGATGGCCTTTTCGAAATAATTTGGCCATGTGATCCCGACCTATTATAACTTCATTAATTGGGACACCTTTTGATACATACGCTTCAATGGTAGCTTCGCCAACTGGGTGAGTGAGGACAAAATCAGCCTTTTGATCGACTATTCGAGACATCAATAATTCATAGCCACATAATCTTACAGGATGAACTTTTCTGCGGCATTCTGCTGGCACCAAATTATCGCTTACTACCGAAACATCTGCACCGGAATCAATTAGTACGATGCATTCTTTAAGACCAATCCGAGCTTTAAATTTACCAATACATTCTGATTTGTTCTTTACAATAGTATTTACGCCATATTGTGATGATGATAATGTTTTTACTTCTGTTTCGTTCATCTCGATTCCATGAAGCGATGTAGGATGATTATTTCTGCAGATGGAACAATAAATGTTATTTTTTCGATAACAATCAGCTGATCTGTGTCCTGGCCACAGACAATAATGGCATAATTTTTTGCGAATCACAATAGCTTTCTTTTCATTCTCACTTAATGCCGTATTACACGATATAGCTACATGACCAACAGTATCGCACAGGAAACATTTCTTGTCTGAACTAGCCATCAATGATCGCACAGATCGATTTTGTATTGACATATTACCATTATTGTTTTGATAACGATAACTTCGCCCTCTTATTTCACCTCTGTGCTGATTCAATGAAAGAGCGATCCGGCACATTTTTTCAACACGTTTGACAAGCCCATCTAATGAATGACATTTGGCCATTATTTCTTCGTATCCATCATGCCAGAATTTTTCAGCGATTTTCCATACAAACGGTTCAGTGTTTCCATAAAATTTATCACCTAAAGTTGGAATGACATTATTAAGTTCTTTAATCTGACTTAGGATTGACTTGAGGTTCTCATAATCATATTTATTCTTGACATATTCCATATGCAATATCTTGTCTTGAATATAAGAATTGATAGACGACGAACTTTCAAACTCTTTAGAGAGTGTTTTCCAACTTTTTTTCAAATTAAAATTCTTGATATCACATTGATTCCAAATGGCGGCAGCATTACCATTAAGTAATTCAGATATGTGCACTTTTTTCAATGATTCGGACATATTCGGACGCTCAATAATTAAAAGCTGTACTTTGCGTTTAAAAACTGGCCAATCAGGGATATTATTACTGAATTGTCTTATAGATTGAACCACCTGATGTATAGGTGTGTCATAGTCGGCTAAATACAATTTTTGTCTTGGTTTGGTTTTCGTTTTCACCACCGCTTTCTTTTTAGGTAACTTAATTTTAGAACGTTTACTCGTGCCGTCGTCATCAGTACAATCATCGTCGTCGGAATTTTCATCTTCATCCATTGACTCGAATTCATCATCATCATCTTCATCATCTGCATTTTCGTCACCATGACTATCGTCTCTACCAATTCGATCACCATCATTTTCATTAGTAACATTTTCTTCATCGCCGCTATTACCATCATCCTTGATTTTGATACATTTTCGCATAACTTCAATCATTTCACTATATTTATTCCAAGGTTTACGATCGTCGTCGTTCAGTGATGCCGTACGTTTAGTCAATTCAGCTCCAATCTCATCGACCATCTGCTTGTCGTACTTTCGGTCATTGAATCTTCTCGTTATTTGAGATTTAAATGATTTTTCACTTAATTTATCCATGATCAATAACAATATTCAAAATTCAATTATACACCAAGTTCAATACTATTCAGATTCAACACAATTCAAAATCACAATACAATTCAAAATCAAAATTAGAAAGAAACTGTTATCAATTTTATTTAGTATTTCTAATTTTGATGATATAAACAATTAAAACAACAATTTTTTAAAAAATAAAATGATGAAAACAACACGCTTTAAATAAACAATGTGATAAATCTAGAAAGACTGATATTAAGGTTGAAATAGAAATTTTGAACTTGAATAATCGTTTTTTAACATCGTTCAGCTACAGACAAAGTAATAATACATTTAATGCTAAACTAATTATTAATCCTTTCCATAATGCAACATTCCATGTTTCATTATCTATTTTCATTATATACGCTGATAAACGTATATGTTCATTATGAATAAATTGTAAATGCCAATTATAGAATTTTTTTTCCATTCGTTTTCTATTATTTTTAATATCGTTATTATGATAATATTCATAAATACCAAGTGAATTGAATTTAAAATCACTTTCAATTCTATCGATTAATTTTGATAGTTTCATATATAAATTTTTAAAATGAGAACAAAAAATGATTGACATCATTTTTGCTGAATGCATTGTTAATAATGTTATTTGTAAAAAATTCATTACACAATCAAACACTAATATCATATCAATTAGGAAGATTGACCATTGTATTATATTTAAATTATATTCATTTTCATGGAACTCATTCAGAAAATATATAAAAATGCCTGTATATACAGATGCTTCGAATTATATGAATTAGAAAAAAATTTTGAGGAATGATTTGAGATAAAAAATAATACTAAAATAACCAAATAACTAAATAAACAATAATACAAATTTACCAGCTAAAACATGGATGATAAAAATAATTTTTTTCAAAAAAATCATGTATATTATCAGATAAACACGTGCACGTATAGTTGCTTTGGTGAAAAATTTCATTGGATTTTCGCGAAATGAACAACGATGAAATTTTTCCATTTCAATCCATGATTCAAGCCATGCACGAAGCCAGTAATATTTTTCATGGAATATCTTCAAAAAATTTACCATCGATGCATTGTTTTGATCAAATTTCGTTCTTAAATATTTCAATTGTCTTTGTTTGATTGACTTTTCAATAAAAATATTATAATTGTTTTTATGATTTAAATAATATTCATAATTGATCACCATTAAGTCATTTATTATTTTAAATGTTAATTTTTTGTCCAATTCAACATCCTTATCAAATTTATCAACAAAATTATGGAATGCATCGAAGCCAATCAATGAAAATAATAATACCATTAATACTAATATGAAAAAAAATTCATCATATGATCGATGATTATTACTGAAATATTTAAAAATACTATCATATTCAAAATATAATGGGAATAAATAAACATTATTTTTATTCAAATGATAAACCATTATCGTATCAATTATAATTCGTAAAATATAAAATTTACTGATAATCGATTCAATTTTAAATAATAATCGTAATTTACAGTTCAACTCTTTATATTGGTCAATTTGATGATAATAATTGTACAATTGTTTAACAATACCATGACTGAAATCATCAATTTTCAAATACATTTTGTCAATTAAAAATTTCGGAAAAAATTTTATAATTCAAAATATTCAAACTTGACTATGGGCAACAACAGATATGGATGAATGGAGAGAATTTTTTGTGCTGAAAATTTTATTCATCAAACATTATGCTGAAGGAGAAAATTTATTCATTTCACTGAAAGTTCAATTGAATTTTATATTTTATTTTTTTAAAGAATTATTCAAAATTATTCAAATCGATTCATCATAATCATTCATTTTTTTTTGTTAATTAACCCTCAAAACTCGAGCGGTGAACATCACTCACCATAAGATGTAATGCAACAACTCCATAGGCGCCCCTCAGTCACCATTTTACATTAGTATGAAAAATCGTCGAGCTGCTGGCTTACTTAAGCTGTAAATGTCTCGAGTTGTAAGGGTTAATTATTCCATTAATTAGAATTCCACTATCATTCGCTCATTGCAAAAACAAAAAAATTAATTTACTTGAAAGGAGGAAATTTTTTTCTCGAACGGAAATTCAATACAAATATCGATCGAATACAATCGAATTAATTAACGAAGTAGGAATGAATAATGTTTCCAAAAAATTGAAAGCATTTATGGCAAAATGAATGCTGACATTCATGTTATTCTCGCGTAATAATCGAAATTATTCAAATGACAGAAAAAAATAACGAAAAAAAAAATAAAGATGAATGGGTTAAATTAATTACTATATTCATTGTTATGCCATGTTCATTAATTATAATGAATATATTTTTTTGATCAAAGAAAATAAAATTACTGATTATTATTATTATAATCAATTAGAAATTATCATTAATATGAACATTCTCTTCAGCATGATGCGTGCTTGTGATAACAAAATGTCTTTTGATATTATTCGATGTTACTTGTTACCCCGCTAAACTTTTAGGGCTCAATTTAAATCAAAATCATTCCAAAGAAATAAAGTTGTCACAATAAACTTTATTAATATTGATAATTAAAATGTTCTAGATAAAAATTTGAAATCAATATGAAAGTGGTTAAATAGGCTAATAAAAACTGTACAAAAATTGGAAAAAAAATATTGAAAAAAATTCACAAATAAATTTGAAATTTTTCCTTCTAACAAACCTTTGATAATGTTTTGAATGAAATACTGCCCAAGAAACCGAATGTAAAACAATATTGTTCACCTTTCAATAGATAATAATAAAGATCTGAATATTTCAATTTCAACCGTATATTCATTGTGTATATTATTATTTCTGGTAGAATAAATTTCATATATTCCAGTGGTATAATTATTTTTGCTAATGATGATGGAAAACATACAGCACAAATTGTATGTAATATCAATATGATTCCGTAGATTAATTTTTGAAAATAATATAAACGACCAAACATTATTAAACATAATAACATAACATTTAATGGTAATCCAATCATTATTTCTTGACAAAATGTATCGCTACAATCTTCTTTATTAATTTTAATAATGTTCGATGATAATCGATTATGTTCATTTATAATGAATTGTAAATTCCAATAACATAATTTTAATGCCATTTGTTTGTTTTTATCACAATGATTATTTGTACCATTTATAAATTTACTGTAAACATTATTTCGATTAATCATTGAAAATATTTTTTGATTCAATCTTTTGAAACAAGAACAAAGAATAAATGATATCAATGTTGATCCATTAATTGTTAATATTGTTATTTGTAGCAGATTCATACAACAATTGAATAATAATATCATTTCAATTAAAAATAATGACCATTGTATTGTGTTTAAATTATATTCAATTTTTTGAAATTCACGAATAAAATATAAGAATATTCCTCCGTATATAATTGCTTTGTCAATTTTTTTTTGGATTGTTGGAAAATAAAAGAAAAAAAAATCGAATCATTTGAATAATTTGAATCCATAATTGAAATCATATTTTTTTTGGAAAAATTACCTGAGAAAATATGAAACAATAGACTTAATTTTTCAATGAAAATTATATAAATTATGATAAATACACGAGCACGAATCGGTGCTCTGGTGAATATTTTCATTTGATTATCCTGAAATGTACAACAATTGAGTTCATCCAATTTCACACGTGATTCTAGCCATGAACGAAATAAATATATTTTTTCATAAATAATCATCCAAAATTTTGACAATGATCCATTGTTTTGATCTGATTTCATTCTCAAATAGTTTAATTGTCTTTTTTTGACTAATTTTTCAATAGAAATATTACAATTTTTTCGATGATTCAAATAATGTTCATAATTGATTACAATCAAATCATTTAATACTTTATATGTTAACCTTTTATTCAATTCATTTTCATTATGTTTATCATCAAAATGATAATAAGCTTTGACACTAAAAAATAATATCATGAATATTAATATGAATATAATATAGGAAAAATCATCAAACGAATCGCTATTTAAGCTAAAATATTTAAAGAAATAATCATATTCATTATAAAATGGAGACAATCGTGAATTATGTTTCATCATAATAATTATCATTGTTCTTATTATATAAAATTTTATAATAATTAATTCCATTTTATAAAACCATTTTAATTTTAAATTAAATTCTTTATATTCATCACGTCGATGATAATAATTGTATAATTGTTTTATTTGTCCATAACAAAATTTATTTATTAGAAAATACATTTTTTTTTTTTTTTTGATTTTGCTTGATCAAATCTTCAATTCTAATATTGAAATTCCTAATACATTGAACATTTGATTGACAAAGGTGTAATTAATACTGATTTTTCAATGGTCGCATTGAATAATGCCAAATTTGAATATTTGTCACATTACAAACAACGATTTAAATTTATTTTCGACAAAAAATTTGAAAAATTTCAATTTACATAACTGCTCATGATAATAAAATTTTGAATATTGACGTTCTGATTCATTTTTTTTTACACATTTGAACCTTATTTTTTCTCGATTATCTGTGAATCAATATTATTGAATAAAGTGTAGGGTTATCTGCAAACATTTAATGATTGACAGCAGTTCAAATGTACTTGTCATTGATTTTTGTTTTGGATTTTGCGATCCAGAATTCCTGCTTTTAGCTCGAAAATTATCATTAAAATATTTTAAATTGTTTTCATTTTATTTAGAGAACAAATAAGCAGACAAATAACTGAGAAATCATTAATGTGAATTATGTTGTGAAGACACAAAAATATGATTATTGAATATGAATATCGAACACACACACACACACACTAAATGAATTTAAATGGAAATTTGCATTTTGAATTTGCATTGTAAAACATATTTTGTAAAAATATTTATTTTTCAATTTTATAAATAAAATTACCGATCGAAAATGAAAAACGATCAATGCGTTTATTCTCGATAATTGCTATCTTTTTTCAAGATAATAATATTCACCATGAGTCTTCGTGACTTTTTGTAATGTAAATTTTGTAATGGTTTTTTGTGGTCGACAACGACTACAACCTTGACAAAGTTTCCTTTTTCCTACGGTAAATATTTCTTATTTTTTTTATCAAATCTCGAATCAATGATAAAATCTTGATATCGATACATAGTCCAATATGGAAAAATGGGTTATTTTAAGAATATTTCCATGTTATAATCAAGATTATCCAAACTTTTTTTGAAATATTGGTTTGTTTGGAAAGTTATTGTTACCAAGCGAAAAAATGAAAAATAAAAATTAAATTATGATCAAGTGCAAAAATATCATAAACAAACGTAAATATTTGCAAAATAGTTTTGACTAACATTTTCATATGTGGAAAAATAGAAAATTAGGATTCCACATATGGTCAAAGAGAGCAATAATCAATCAATTTCTCAGGGTCAAACATTTGAAAAACATTGTAAATAATATTCGTCAAGTACAAAGATCAATCAAAACAAATGTAAATGCTATAGCATTTATGATTCAAAGATTTATGGCTTTGCATTTGTTTAATCTTTCATTTGTTTTTGTTTGTCGAAAGCATAATTCATTCAATTTCATCGCTTATTGTTTATGTTTTGTCTATCGTATTCAAATCAATAAAAATTTTATTTTCTTTACTGATAATTCCATTCCATTGCATCGAAACAAACATAGCAGAAAATAGCACACATGCCACATGCAATCGTAAAAAGTCATAAAAATATGTTTGAAAACAAAATAAGCCATTAATGGGAAATGAAAACAAACAAAATTTTTTCAAAATCAAAATTATCAACATGTTTCTCATGAATATATGAAATTATTTTATAATGACTAACTAATGAAACGTTCTCAAAATAAAAAGAATTTGTTTTTGAAAAATATTATCCGACAAATACCAATTCAACAAGCGAAATTCAATTTATTCAGTTTATGCTTGTGTAAATGTTTTTAGTCGAGATATCACTGCTGTTGTTGGCCGATATGGCCATTACCAAAAATGGTAATGTGCAAAAATGCCAATGCTTTTTGTAATGTAATGAAAATAACATTTGTTTTTCTCATTACCAAATGCCGACCAAACATAAAAAAGCTTATCACAAGGTTATTGCAAAGAATTTTTCGAAATTTCAATGCGCATTATCATATATCACCGGCAGTAATCAATCCTTTCTCTCCATATTTGCATTTTCATACAAATTTTCTAAACACATTCTGTTTTATGATTATTTGGCCATTTTTTATCATGATATCTCTTTTGTAACATCGTTTGTATGATAAATAGAATTTTTCCACGAATTATTCAATCTTTGATAGTCAAACATGACAGCCCATACATGTGCCTTCTGCGGTACAAGTATGAATATTTCAACATTTTTGCATTATTCAAATATGAATATTCCATGTTGAAAATATCATTTTTACATTAAACATGCGTGACAAGATAACCATGATCGAATGATATTTAAACGATTGAAAAATGTTCTTTTTGAACATGCTTGTTTTTCATTTGATTTTTCAATGTTCAATCGTTGTCATCGTTTGTTGTTGAATTGTGATTGATATATCAACAAAATAAAATCATCTAAATTGTCATAATCGACAATCAAATTATTCGAGCTTCGTCATCAACTACTCAGATTCCATAATCTCATGAAAAAGAATGGGATGAAAGGCAGAGCTCATCATAGTGTAACATCGAGCGCATGCATTGATATCTTGGAGCCCTTCGTAATGCAATTACTAAACGAATCATTGTGGAGATTCATGACCAGATTGATTTAGTCCGATTATCTTCAAGAGCAGTTCATCAAAACAATCCCAAATTCGATTGTCCCGGTTGAATATAACCTCGAAAAAATTCACAAGAAATTTTATTACATACCAATAAAATCGATCATTGTGAACTACATTGTGAACGATGAACTTGTCCAAAATTATCGATAACGAAAATGATACAAATTGCTCGAAATATGTTTGTGAGAATGATTTTACCGACAAACTCAGACTCATAATCTATGCAGACGAATTCGTCATGACGACTCCGATGCAAGAATCGAGCAATTTCAATAAAGTTTACGTTTTATATTTGGACATAGACAACCATCGATAAAAACGAAACGAAGGGACATCAATCTTTTCATGATATGGCGTTCAGTCGACATGAAAGAATCGGAAATGTCGTGGAAAGATTTGATGAAACCAGTGACTAAAGATATTTCGGACTCAATTCGAGACAATGTTGAGTACCACAAAAGGAATATTCAAGTTTGTCTATCGCATATTTTGGGTATGTAATTTTGCTTCTTTCATAATGATTACGTTTATAATTTTTTGATTCAAATTAATGTTTTAGGAGACAATTATGCGAAGAGAAAATTGCCCGAAATCAATCATCCCAGCGATTTACTCGAATGGATTTTTGACAATGATTTGGAAGAGCTATTTCCTAACGTGAAAACAGCAGTGCAAATATTGCTTCCAGTGCCAGTTTCCATCGCTAAAAGAGAGCGATTTGGATAGATCTGAAAAGAGTTCAAGTCCGAGGAAAAGGAATGCAAAAGTTAGAATTTGCAACTCGCTTCATCGAAATGTTTCCGGCGACAATCATGAATGTGTGGAATCTATGTTTATGATCCCAAAATTCATTTCATGTCACATTATGCGGATATAATAGAATTTTATGGCCCTCTGCGAAGATATAGCACGGAGAAATATGAACGGAAACATTCATATTTGAAACAGTTGCTGATTACTTCGAATAATTATCGTAATCGTCCCTTTTCGGTGTCTAAAAAACACCAAATATCGCAGCTCTTCTTAGACGAAGAAGAGGATCTAGCGACAGTAGGGACAGATATGCAATTACCGGCAAAATATCATCCTTTCAAGTTATATCACAAAATAGTTTTGAATACAGAGACCGATTTTGTGGAGGCTTTGATCTCTCTCAAGACATGATCACACAATAATTCATTCTTATTCAAGTACGACAATTCATTGATGGTGAATCACACGATAAAATAGAATTTCCCTTGGTGGATCAACAGTCCGAGTCCATGATACATTCATTTAATTATTTTCATTGTTTCAATAGACTTGTAAGAATTATCACACAATAAAATTCATTCATATATTTAACAATAACAATCAAACATTTGATATTTGAATCAATCGATACGATTAAATAAATCAATTTTTTTTCAATTGTTTAAATGTTTAATGAGATAATGTAATTGTTATGTGTAATGGACAGTGAACATATGTAAAATATGTTTACTTGTTTGAAATATGATGATGAATGATGATTCATTGAATCTTAATGCATTGATGCTGATGAATTGATTAATGTTGATGATTTCAATTTAGGCTTGCAGTGATTCATTGGATGCAAATACAGTGACCGCTAAAATTTATGCGCACATCGATTACGAAAATTTCCTAGATAAAAATTTGATACCATTATGAATATGGTCAAATAGGCGAGTACTAACTGTATAATGAAAATAAATTGAATTAATAAGAATTATTTTTTTTTCTGTTTAGTTTCAATCAAGAAACAAACCTTGGCCATTGTTTTGAATGATATACTACCGAAAAATCCATATCTAAAACAATATTGTTCACCTTTCAATAGATAATAATAAAGATCTGAATATTTTAATTTTAGCCGTATATTTTTGGTTGTAAATACAATGATTTTTGGTAAATAATATTTCATATATTCTAAATAAATTATAATTAATGCTAATGATGTTGAAAATAATGATACACAAATTGTATGTATCAAAATAACAAATAAATAAATAATACGTTGATTAAAACTTAAATAACCGAATGATAATAAACATAATATTAATACATTCATCGGTACGCCAAGCAATAATTCTTGACAAAATGCATCATTCCAATTTTCATTATTCATTTTGATTAAATTCGTTGATAATCGATTATGTTCAATTAAAATTGATCGTGAATGCCAATTGAATAATTTTTTTCTCCTTCCATCAACACTATCTAGGCAATCATATATACAATTGATTCGATTACATTTAAAATTGAAATGAACATTTTTAATTGATCGTATCATTTTTTTATTCATATCTCTAAAACGTAAACAATAAACAATCGACATCATTATCATTGTGTGAATTGTGAGCATTGTTACTTGTATTAAATTCACAGAACAATTAAAGATTAATATGAATTCAATTATAAATGTAAACCATTGAATCAAGCTTAAATTGTAAAGTATTTTTGAAAATTCCATTGAAAAATGTATGAAAATGCCTGTATTTAGACATACTAAATGTAAGAAATTTTAATTAACAGAATGATCAACATATCAATGAATTTGTAGATAATTACCCAAATAAATATGAACGAAAAGATCAAGTTTTGTTTGTATTAACATATAAATAATGATGAATACACGTGCACGAATCGGTGCTTTGGGAAAAATTTTCATTGGATTTTTTCGAAATGAGCAACGATGAAATTTTTCCATTTGAATCCATGATTCAAACCATGCTCGAAACCAATAATATTTTGCATAGAAAAACATCAAATTGATTGATTTTGATTTTAAATTGCTTTTTGATTTTGAATTCAAATATATTAATTGTTTTTGTTTAATCGATTTTTCAATCAAATCATTACGATTGATATCTTTGCTATGTTCAAGATAATGTTCATAATTGATGACCATTAAATCATACATTACTTTAAATGTTATTTTTCTATTTAAATCATTTTCATTTTTAACAAATCTATCATAATTATAATATGCATCGACTGATATGAATAACAGTAAAAATCCTAACATTATAACAATGTAGAAAAAATCATCATGCGATTTTCGATTTAATCGAAAATATTGAAAAAAATAATCATATTCACCATATAATGGAAATATGTTTGAATAATATTTCATCAATGTCATAATCATTGTTCGTAGCACATAAATCTTGACGATAATCATTTCAATTTTATATAATAATTTCAATTTCATATTGAAATCTTTATATTGATCAAATTGATGATAAAAATTGTATAATTGTTTAGCTAATCCATGATTGAAATCATGAAATCGATGATACATTTTTTTTGGGGGGGATTATTTTTTTCAAAACTAAACAATTTCAATGATTTTTTTTTACAAGAATATTTGAAAATGTTTCTTTGTTTTTATGTAATTAAACAAGATATAATGAATTTCATCATTCATATTCATGAATGATGAAAATTCTTCAAAATAATAGAAAAATTTAAACAATTATGAATGTTTGTTTGTAAGACAAATGAATAAATAAAGACATTTATGAAAGAAAATGAAATATAATGAAATTCAAAGGAATTTTCGACGTAAGCTTTTTGTATGAACCCTAAATTTTCGATGATATTCTCGAATGAAACATTACCAGACAATGAAAAATGGTGGAAAAAACCAAATGCCAAACGATATTTTTGCCCTATTAGTAGATAAATATTAGCAATGATTGACGATAATTGATCATGTTAATTACTGAATCATCATTGCTAATGTCTTATCCATCAAGCAGAAAAATGTTTTTCCATTGAAATCCAAATTCATAATCGATCCTACAATTTTCAATGACCGAAATTTTTAATATAAAAATTTGAAACCATCACGAATAATGTTAAATATGGGAATAATATCTGTATGGATCAGAATGAGAAGACAAAAAAATATGTTTGATCAGGTAAAATTGACAAAGTACATCAATTCACAAACCTTTGATAATGTTTGAAATGATAGATTGCCTAAAAATCCAAGCGTAAAACAATATTGTTCACCTTTCAAAAGGAAATAATAGAGATTTGAATATTTCAATTTCAGCCGTATATCAGTTGTGTGTTGGGAAAATTTCAAAATGGTCAATTTTAACGTATAAACCACTTTCAATCAATATTGCCTTTTGATTTCTTCGGTCCAAACAAAACACAAACACATTTCGAAAAAATAGTGAACTTTATTCGTTGACGATCAAAAAAGCAATGAACAAAAATTGGTAAAAAATAACTAGCAAAAAGGGAAAAATGATAAGAAAAAAAAAATGCTTTTTTTTAAAAACACGTTTTGTCAACCCTTTGTTAAGCAATGTACACAAGGTTGACCTAAACTGGTTTCGAGGACGACGATAAACAAAATTGCAACCTATTTGTTTACCCTCAAAACCACGTGGAATTTTCCAGTCTTTCTTCTTCTTAGGTTACGTCAAATGATGAAACTTTATGCTCGGTCTCATTACACTCCCGGCCCAAATAGATGAGACCGTTTACTGGTCGAATCAATATTCTGTCATTTAATTCCATTTTAATTTCGCGTGTAATTCCGTCGGATGATTTCTTGATATCAATTACTTTGGCGATGGGCCATTCATTTCGCTTTTTCATTAATTCAGGTATTAGGATGGAGTCTCCGACTTTGATTTCGGTTATTTTCGATGGATCTTTACGTCTTAATTCATTTAAATATTGCGATTCCCATAGTCGCTTGAATCGTTCTCTTTTCTCGATCAATTGTTTTGGCCATGATTCGTTGGTGTCGTTGAATGATTCAATTATCGATGCGTTAGATTTTCTACCGTACGCGATTTCAAATGGGGTGATCCATTTATTATCGTCTAAAATTAATGGTCGATCGTTTATTGAAGCTTCTATTTGAAGGAAGACAGATCGAGCTTCTTCTATTGACTTAAATGATTTGTCGAATGTTGACAAACATCGCTTAACGATACCTATCATTCGCTCTGCGCAACCGTTTTTCCAAGGTGCGTACGGAGAGCAAAATTCCCATTGGATCGGTTCTTTTACAGATTTTTGCACTGTGACTAAGTTTTCGAACAATAACTTCAAATCTTTGGAGCATTTTTTGAAACTGGTGCCATTGTCGCTGAGAATGTACGATGGAGTGCCAACTCTAGCGAACAAATTATTTAGTGCAATTTTTGTTGACGATGCGCTCAATGATTTAATAATCTCGATGATAACCATTCTCGATATTAAGCAGGTTGATAAAAGGCCATATATTTTAGAACCATTTTTTAGATAGATTGGACCAAAAAAGTCTAGTGCAATGTTGTTGAAAGGAGGCACATTAAAATTGGTGCGTACCTCCGGAATCGGTCCAAGTGGTTGTCTAATCGCTGGTGCCCTTAATTTGGCACAGGTTCTGCATTTGCTTATAAACTTCCTGACCAAACGATCCAGATTAACAATATGATAAATTGATTTGATGTGTGCACTCGTTGTTTTAATACCTCCGTGGAAACACTTTTCATGATAATAAGCAATCAGTGCGTCCACCAAATTACTCGTATTCGGTATAAATACAGGTGAAAACTGAGGATCTCTGGTTCTACACCTCAAAACGCCATCAATATTGTCCATGTTCAAAGCTGTACTATTTGGATCGAATTCGAATTGTGCAAATTGATGAATCAATTTCCATTTATCAATAGATGATATATCTTTCTCTGTAATTTTATCGATGAAATCAAACATTTCTTGTATTGTAGATAATTTCTTGAATTCGTTGATGTGGTCAGCGTATTCGAATCTGTCAGCAGTAATGGCTGAAACTTTATAAACTTCAATGGCCTTCGTATTATCATCATTAATCGCGAATGTATTAAATTTTGGTTTAAATTTTCTTATAAATTGTTTAGTAGATACGATACGGCTGAAGAGATCGGCCGGATTGCTTTGGCCAGTAATATGACGGATTGAAATATTATGTTGATTGACAGATTTCATAATTTTAAGCAATAATGTTGCAATACTTCTTTTTTGTGCATTTGGTGTCACTTTTAAACGGTCAATGTTTGCGTGAGAATCGGTGTAAACAACTAACGGTAACCCAAAAAGTTCTTTGATCTTAACTAATTTCTTAATAAGTTCGTGTAATGACAATAATTCTAATCGAACGATCGACAATGTTTCTTTACGTGGTGATAATTTAGATTTTCCATAAATAAAATTGAATTGATCTTCATTCTTTTGATAAATAACATAACCGTAAGCATTCATTGAGGCGTCAGCAAAACCGTGAATTTCTCCATTTGTTGTTATACGACGATCAACGTTTATATCGAATAATGAATCAGTGTTGAGGATATGCTTGTTGACTTTATTGGTGACATCTTCGGGCAATTCTTCATCCCAATTATATTCAATTATATCTCGAAATTCGTTTCGTAGGAATAGTTTCCAAGGATCAAGAATTCCATATGGGTCGAATATTCTGCCAATAACGGAAAGTAAGTCTCTTTTTGTTTTAATCGTTGGCAATTCAATTCGATTGATATAGATTTTATCTTGCCTTTTGTTCCAAACAACTCCTAAAACTCTTGTCGTCTCTGTTGAATTTTCATCAAATTTATTCTGTATGTGATTACTGTTTGAATGGATCTTCTGCAGTTTGAATCCTGCGTTGTTGAAATGATCATTTGCTTTTTCAATATCATTTTTAAAAGCATTTTCATTGTCATTAGCTAGGATGATGTCATCCATGTAAATTGATGTTGACATTCGCTGCAGATTGTTGTCTGTGAGTAATTTTTTGGTCACAGCCATCAATATTGCTGGAGACGAGATTAAGCCAAATGGCAAGACTTTTAACTGGTATATTCTTATTTTATTATCTCCATCGATCCATAGGTAGCGAATGTATTTTTGATCTTCTTGGTGTATCATAATTTGCAAAAAAGCTTTTGATAAATCTGCTATAATTGCAAATTTGCCAAATCGAAATTTCATTAAATGGTCGAATATTTCAAGACTGCTTGAATCGCCTTTCCAAAGAGTGTCGTTTAATGATTGATGACCAAAGGATGCATTGAATACGACACGTATTGGAGTCGTTGCCGAATCGCGATACACTGGATGGTGAGGCAGAAAGTATCCATCTCGATCCATCACTTCTATTGCTTGATCGTTGTCATAATATTGCATTAATTGTTGTTGGTAAACTTCTTTCATATTATTCTTTTCTAAAACATTAATTAATCTTCTCAAATTCGATAAAGCTGCTTCGAAATTGTTCTTAGGTCTAATATCGCTGAGGAATGGTAATCGCGCTTCATATCTGCCACTTTCAGTCTTTTTGATGATCAAATCGTCGTTATCTGAACCAAAATCATTCGTTTCATCTAGTATGTCATTCATGTTGTCAATCATTATTTTGTCTAAATTATCATCATTATTCTTAATACTATATAATAACTTATTGCAATAATTTTTTGGTTTGAATCGAACGGTACCAAACATCGTTACCTTTTCAAGTCTATTCACGTCATCATTATATAATTTGTGCAAATTATCCGTACCGATAATTATTTGATTGTCGTCGTTCAATCGAGCCACTCTCAGTTCGACAATCGTTGTTACTTTGCCGTCGGTTATTTCTAAAGATGTTTTCTTATTACTGCAGGCATTGTCACCAAATGGAGTAAATGCATATGTGTTACTTGTTGGTTTGACACTATCTTGTAATATCAATTCTTCACTAATAAATGAGATATCGGATCCTTCATCAAGTAACATTTCACAATACTTATCCTTACAGGTGCCGAAAATTGTAGGTCGTGTTTCATTTTGACCTAATTTGGTTATTTTAAACACGTTGATTGATCTGTATTCTTTAGTTGATGTATTTGTATTCGGCTGTTCTAAATCTTCATCATCATAATCAATATAATCTAGTTCGTCTGTGATATTAGCTATTGATACTTTTTCACAATTGAAATTGTCATTCAAACTGATGGCCGAAATTTTTGCAGAATTTATATCAGTATTTCGCAGATCGTTTAATAATTCTCTAGCTTTAGCCAATTCTGAATCATGATTCATATCTTGATTTCTCGTTTCATTCGTTGTTATGGATGATACTTTGGCTGCATTGCTAAATCTGACGAAATCATGTAATTCGGTAGCATGATGCTTCTTGCAAATGTTGCACGTGAATTTTTGCTTGCAGTCTCTAGCTTGATGATTCTTTCTCAAGCATTTGAAACATAAATTCTTGTTTTTAATTGTTGATGATAGCAAGGCGTTGTCATAATTTTTTACGCAGTCAAATTGTCTGGGATGGGAACTATTACACAGGTCACAAATTTTAGTTGAGATAAATGACACTTTTGGATGCTGGATCCTTGGGCCTTTAATTTCGGTATTTCTATTAAATTTAGTCAATATATTACTGTGAATGATGTTCGCTGTTTTTTGGTACATTTTGCGTATATGATTAGCCACTTGTGAAATGTTTTCACATTCTCCAATTATGTTGCGCATTTCTTGATAGTATAATTTCATCGCTATAGCTTCAATCAATTGAGATACGCCATTATAATTCATATTTTTCAATGTTAAATCGATATTTTCGACTACATCTAGTAGTTTTTTCAAATTTTGCAGGTCGTTTTCGTTTCTAACATGATCTAATTTATTGATCGATGCTTTAAGTTCTAGAATTACTTTCTCTGATCGATTATAGCTGTTGTTGAGATTGTACCAGATTTCGTATGGCGAACAGTTGTTGCCAATCCATATGTTCACTTGTCTATTAGGTTCGCCAACTGTGGATTTCTGAATCAATAGTTTCTTTTGATGATCTGGTATTGTGCTGCTGTTGATGACCATTGCTTCCATTGTGGTACGATATGATGGCCAGTTGTTGTAACTACCATTAAATTGGGGAAGATTTTGGTTGATGTTCATCAATTCAATGCTTTCAGCCAATTTTTGAAAGGCATTCATATTTCTGTCCTGGATATTCAGGGATTGTAGTGGCATTTCTTGCTGTTGTAGCTGAATCGGTTGTTGTGGCGTTGATTGCTGTTGAGCTTCACTAGTTGATTGTCTTTCGTTTTCTGTTCCATTTGTGAAATCGTTTGAGCTGCTATGGCGGTCGTTGTCATCGATTATATCTGTATGGCTGATGATCGTTGCTTCGATTTGATTTTCAAATTTTGTTAAATAATTGTCAATCATATTGGTATATTTTTCCATTTTCTCTGCAAATTCTGCTGGCACTTCAATTTCTTCTTCTTCGCAAGTAGCGACCAGATGCTCTATTACTTGATCGTGCAGCGTGTCTAATTCGACTCTCAATTCCAGTGCTCTGTCACGACTGAAGTTTCTTTTATTAGCCAGGGATATCTGAGTTCGACATTGTCTTAGTTTATTTTTCAAATCTGTTGGCAATTCCATTGTTATTGAACGATTGCTGATTTTTTCTATTATTTTCTAAACTTTACTTTATTCAATCGAATCAATAATTTAATTTTTTACCAATATTCTTAATCTTAACTTTGACGATGCGAATAATCTCAATATTTAATACTTGATGCCAATAAAAGCTTGATACCAAATTCTTTCTTGATCAAAGCACTATTTCTTTAAAATTTTATCTCGCTGCCGATAATTTTTTCTTAATCGTCGATACGTACCAGTTTACTTTAATCTAATAACTTTTTTCGAACTTCTGCCAACCGATGCGGACCTTTTACCGTGGACAAATTAATCGTTGATTAATTAAATCAATTTTAATGTGTGTTGGGAAAATTTCAAAATGGTCAATTTTAACGTATAAACCACTTTCAATCAATATTGCCTTTTGATTTCTTCGGTCCAAACAAAACACAAACACATTTCGAAAAAATAGTGAACTTTATTCGTTGACGATCAAAAAAGCAATGAACAAAAATTGGTAAAAAATAACTAGCAAAAAGGGAAAAATGATAAGAAAAAAAAATGCTTTTTTTTAAAAACACGTTTTGTCAACCCTTTGTTAAGCAATGTACACAAGGTTGACCTAAACTGGTTTCGAGGACGACGATAAACAAAATTGCAACCTATTTGTTTACCCTCAAAACCACGTGGAATTTTCCAGTCTTTCTTCTTCTTAGGTTACGTCAAATGATGAAACTTTATGCTCGGTCTCATTACAGTTGTGAATGTAATTATTTTTGGTAAATAATTTTTAATACTTTCTAAATGAATTATAATCATTGAAAATGATGTTGTAATGAATATAACACTGAATGAATCGATAAATAATATTGATGAATATAATGATCGTTGATAAATACTTAAATAACCGAATGTTAATAAACATAATAACATTACATTCAACAGGATACCGATTATTAATTGTTTACAAAATGAATTGCTCCAATTTTCATTGTTCATTTTGATAATGATCAATGATAATCGATTATGTTCATAATGAAATAATTTCAAATGATTATAAAGTAACTTGATTTCATTTGTATTCCTAAAATTACAATAAGTTTGATTATATTTGCTATTATTATAATTAATTCTATTGACCAATGATAAGAATTTTCTATTTAAATCTCTACAATGAAAACAATATATGATTATAATCATCATTGTTGAATGTACTGTCAATATTGATGTCTGTAATAAAATGGTAGAACAATTGAATACTAATATGATCTCGATTATCATTATTATCCACTGGAAAACGTTTAAATTATATTCCAAATTTGTAAATTCATAAATGAAATATACAGCTATTCCTGTTTTAAGGGTAACTAATGCAGAATCGTTTAATAATTGAGAAATAATTGAATAATAATTTCAATCAAATTTCTTACTAGAATAAATATGTGTGGATAGATTAAATTTTTCCGTCAATATCATATAAATTATCAAAAAACTACGTGCATTTTTCGGAGCATTTTTAAATAATTTCATATGATTTTCATTCAATGAACAACGATTAAATTTATCCATTTCAATCCAAGATTCGATCCATGCACGATACCAATAATATTTTTCATAAATTTTTCGAAACAATCTGCATATGATTCGATTAGTGTTTCGAAATTTTAATTTCATATATTTCATTTGTCTTTGTTCAATCATTCTCGCAATTAATTCCGTATCATCATGTTTATATTCAAGATAATGTTCATAATTAATAACCATTAATTCATATAAAATTTTAATAGTGATTGTACGATCTAAATCATTTCTATTTTTAACGCATTTATCAAAATGATAATATGCTTCAGCACCAATTAATGATATTAAAAATCCTAATAATAGTAATATGTATGAAAAATCATCATATGTTCGTTGATTATGACGAAAATATTGTAGAAAATAATCACATTCATAATAAAATGGAAACAATTCGTCTGAATAATGTTTCATAATGAGCATTATTATAATTCGTAAAATATAAAACATTGTAATTATTGATTCAATTTTATAAATTTTTCTCAGTTTTGAATTGATATCTTGAAATTGATCACGTCGATGATAATAATTATATAATTGTTTAATTTGTCCACGTGTAAAATCATGAATTCGTAGATACATTTTTTTTTCTATCATTCGAGATGGGAAATGTTTCGATGCAGCTATTTCATAAATATCACATTGATTCAATGTTTTCAGAGGTTACCTAACACGATTTGATAATGATTCTTGATCAAGAATGATTCATTTGAAGTTATTGAACAATAATGAAGAGTGAATAAAATGATAATGAGACAATTAATTACTGTCAAAATAATTGAGAATAATAACTTTTTCGATTAAAACTGTCTTTACATTTGTAAAATGATTAATGGTGTTGATGATATTTGCAAAACGATTCAAAACAAAACAAAAAAACATGGATAATAATGATACAAATGTGGTAATTATCAACGATTGATCAATTTAAAAAATGATCAAAATCATTGATTATTTTTTGAATGTGAAATTGTAAATTTATTGAATTGATTGTCATTGCTTTTCGTATCATTAAATGGTATTTAATTGACATATGTTTAATATTATTCATTTTTCATTAATTATTTCGAAAATTTTTTAAATAAAAATTTGAAACCATTATGAATATGGTAAAACATATGAATGACAACTGTCAAAATGATTGTAGTTGTGGCGCTCGCAAAGCGCCTAACGAGTTCAAAGTGTTGTGAGATGAGAAAAAAAAGTTTTATTTAAAATTTCTGAGAAAAAATCGTTTCTTTGTATTAACATACGATCAACATTGAAATTTAATGAATTAATTATTTTGAAAATGAATTAAAATTAAAACTTGGATGAAACTTTCCGATTAAATGAAAAGTTTTTACTAATTAAAATTATAATTAAAATAATCAAATCATATGGGAACCAATCGTGCCGAAATGGCGTGAAACATGTATATTTTCAAAAACATTTTACATCCAATCTGGCGTTGTAACTGCCAAGAATCTGCAAAAACTGCACGGAAAGTGGAAAGTAACACGTGTTTTATGTTATAATACAAATTTTCAATACTTTATGAACATGATAAGCATCTAAAAAACGCATTATTTGATTGTAAAGCGCCACAGTTTTGAAAACTTGAAAAAATTGAATATTTTATAAATTGAGTGCAATAATCATCATCATGATCATCATTGAACTTGATGTCATATCAACGATATTAGAAAATCAATACGAGAATTCATTTTTTCCTTGTTGAACTCAATGACGAAAATTTCGAAGATAAAAATTTGAAATCATTATGAATGTTGTTACATATGCAAATATTAGCTGTTGAATTTAAAAAATTTACAAAATACGAATTTAAAGATAAAAATCAATGAAATCACTGATAAATTATGAAAATAAACAAACCTTTGATAATGTTTTATATGAAATATTACCCAAAAAATCAAATGTAAAACAATATTGATCACCTTTCAGCAAATAATAATAATGATTTGAATATTTTAATTTCAGTCGTAAATTTGTTGTAATGAATGTTATTATTTTCGGTAAATAATATTTCATATATTCAATATATTTAATTATTTGTGCAAACGATAATGTTAATAATAGATAAATGATTGATACAATTATTAATAAATATGTATAAATAAATTGTTGATATTTATTATAATAACCATAAATTAATAAACATAATAACATTACATTCATTGGTAAGCCTAATATTATTGCCATACACGTTCCTTTGCTCAATGTTTCATTGTTTATTTTGATTAAATATGATGTAAGACGAGTATGTTGATTCAATATGAATCGAAAATGCCAATAAAAAATTTTCTTTTCCATTCGTTTATTAGTATTATTCATTACGAAATAATTAGCAGCATGATTATGATTGATTTTATAATTCATTTGAATACTGTCAAATAATGATTTGAATTTTTTATTCAAACTATTAAAACAGCAACAAAATGATAATGATGCAACTACGGTTACGTTTAATGTTAATAAAAATAATTGTAAATATTTCATTATCGTATTATACACTAATAATATTTCGAAAATTACAATTGACCATTGTATTAGGTTTAAATTATATTCTTCATGACCGAATTCCCATAGAAAATATATTGAAAAACCAGAAATTAATAATGCTAGAATTAATTAAGAAAATATGAATAATAATGATCAAATTTTTGAAAAAAATCAAATAATAGACAATTACTGATATAAACATGTATGATTAGATTAAATTTCTCGTGTAAAATCATATAAATTATTAGATAAGCACGCAAACGTTTTGGTGCCATTGTAATTAATTTCATTGGATTTTCATGCAATGAACAGCGATGAAATTTTTCCATTTCAATCCATGATTCATACCATGCACGAATTTTATAGAATTTTTTATAAAAAATAGCCATAAACATTGCTGTTGATTTATGATTGTCATTGAATTTTTCACTCATATATTTCATTTGTCTTTGTTTAATTGATTGTTCAACTACATCCAAAGAATTATTTCGATTATTTAAATAATAATCATAATTAATAACAATTAAATCATATAATGCTTTAAATGATATAATTTTATTCATATCATTTTCATCCACAATTTTATCATCAAAATGATGATATGCTTTTGACAATACATACAATAATATGAATGCAATAAGTACAAATATGTAGAAAAATTCATCGAATGATTTTTTATTTGAATAAAAATATTTATAAAAACAATCATATTCTAATAATATATTAAATGTTTGATAATAATGTATCATCATTAACATTGAAAATATTCGTAAAATATAAAATTTAATAATAAATAATTCAATTTTAAATAATTTACGTAATTTTGAATTTGAATCTTTGAATTTAATATCATTTTGATGATGATAATAATGATATAATTGTTTTACATGTCCATAACTAAATTCATTTATTCGTAGATACATTTTTTTCTTTGTTTTCTGTTTTGGTTTTATGTTTCAAAATTATTATCTCAGCATTGATTCATGGCAAATGTTTCAAAATGTTGATGGAATAATCATTGATTGATGTAAATGTTTAAATTTTGATAGATCAAATGCACTTTTTAACATTTCAATGTCGAATGAATAAATGAAAAAAAATTTCTGCACTGGATTTCAATAAAATATTCATTATTTTTTTGCCTTTTCTCCATTCTACTTCGGTGCTATTCTTGAGAATAATGATTTACTTTAAAACGAAAATAAAACTTAGATGAAAGCAAAAAAAAAAAAAAAAAACAATTAATGAATTATTTATCGATAATCAGTTAATTATTTAATACATGATAAGTTATTGATTTAGTTTTTAATTATTATTTCAAAATTTTAGGGAACAAAATAATTTTAAGCAAGAAAAATAATTGAAAAAAAAGTAATTACAGACATTCGTTAATCAAATGCGCACAAACAATTAATTTTCCAAAGAAATCATTATTGTTGTCAAACTAATTACGGTTTCAATGTTGTTGTTGTTGTTGTTGTTGGAAAAGTTTTATTACATAAAAGAATTGAAGAATTGAATTAAGTAATTGAAATCAATTTTTTCTATTCTACTGTCTGGAATTGAAAATATGATTAATGTATTTGTAATTCAATTGTGAATAATGGATTTGTTTTAAAACGAAGAGTAAAATATTTGCGTCAAGTATGGTACAAATTCCCATGGCATTTACGAGATGACAATTTACGCAAGTTGTTTAGTGAAAAGGTTTTGTCTTTTGACGTAAAATGAAAATGAAATATATCAACGTTTTTCGATGAATTCATTTTTGTTTCATGTTTTTGATTTAAATAGTTTAAAATTAGGTACTTGATGACGGATTCAGTGATTAATAGCGAAAATTTCTAAGATAAAAATTTGAGATCAGCATGAACATGGTCATATATGCAAATAAAAGCTATTTGAAATGAATTAAAAATAATTAAAATAATAATGATTGTATTTTTTTCAGAGATTTGATCAAAACAATGAACTTTGAAATGAAACAAACCTTTGATAATTTCTCGAATGAGACACTGCCAAAAAAATCAAATGAAAAACAATATTGTTCACCTTTCAACAAATAATAATAAAAATTTGAATGTTTCAATTTTAAACGTATATTCGTAATAAATGTTGTTATTCTTGGTATTTGATGTTTCATATTTTCCACATAATATACAATTAATGCAAATGAAAATGTCAATATCAGATAACAAATTGAAACAACAATAAATAAATATGTATAAATAAATTGCTGAAAACTATTATAATGACCATATATTAATAAACATAATAACATGACGTTCATTGGTAAGCCTATTATCAATGCCTTGCATGATCCTTTGCTAAATTTTTCATTATTGATTTGCATTAAATATGAAGATAATCGTATATGTTCATTTAAAATTGTTTGAAATTGCCAATAACAAATATTTCTTTTCATATATTCATTATGATCATTACATTCATTGTTTTCAAAAGTACAATTTGAATGATTGAATTTGAAATTATGTTGGATATAATGTACTAATGATGCAAATTTTTCATTTAAACTTCCAAAACAAAAACAGAAAATGATTGTCATCACTATTATGACATTCATCGTTAGTAGAAACACTTGCAAATAAATCATTGAACAATTAAAAATTAGCAGCAAATCGATAAATATTCATAGCCAATGCTAAAATTACTCTTAAAATATAAAATTCAATGACAATCAATTCAAAATTAAATAATAATTTCAATTTTTCATTATAATCTTTATTATGATCAAATTGATGATAATAATTATATAATTGTTTCACATGTCCATAACTGAATTGGTATATTTTTAAATACATTTTTAATTTTTGATTTTTATTTTGGATATTATAATTTCAATGAGTCAAATTTTTTTCTTTTATTCTACAAATAAATTAAGTGTACATATGAAATGGACGATGATGGTTGCAAAGAAAAATAATTGAATGATTTCAAATGTTCGAGAAAGGATTATGCAAATAATTCTGATTAAATATCGATCATAATTATACACGATTGTTTTTCGTTTACAAAGAAAAAAATTTCAAAAATATGTTTATGATTTAAATTTGATAATAAAAATCCATTTAGAAAAAATTATTAATGGAATTTTATTAATTGAAAATTTATGATCATTATTGTCAGCATTTGTTGTTGTTGAATTTAATTGTTTTTTTTTTGTTTGTCATTCTACAACATTTAACTTGAGAATCATTAGTGTTATGGTATGGAAAATTAAACAGGAAAAATTTTTCGGTAAAAATATGGTAAATTTATGTCTACATGAAAATTTTTAGTCCTTGTAATTCGGGTATTGTATTTCTGATTGTTTACGAAAATTTTCAACGATTGTCATTATTGATTGATTGACGGTTGATCACACTATCAGTGATAATAATCGATTCGATTCGATTTAATCAGTTTTGAATAATTTAGCACACTATTACCTGATGTGTTGATGTTTCAACATTGTATTCACGTTGTTTTGGGTTTTATGATTGGAATATTAGTGAAAATTGCAGGCTTAATGATAAATTCAATTAATTATAATGAAAATTTCGAAGATAAAATTTTGAAATCAACATGAACATGGTCATGCATGCAAATAATAGCTGTTTGAGATGAATTGAAAATTTATGAAATCATGAGTATTGTGTTTTTCAGATAATTTATTGCAAAGAAATTCGAATAAAGCATACCTTCAATATTGTTTCAAATGAAACATTGCCCAAGAAATCGAATGTAAAACAATATTGTTCACCTTTCAACAAATAATAATAAAAATTTGAATGTTTCAATTTTAAGCGTATATCCGTGATGAATGTTGTTATTTTTGGTAAATGATGTTTCATCTGCTCTACATATATGATTATTGTTGCAAATGAAAATGTCAATATTAGAAAACAAATTGAACCAAAAAGGAATAAATATATGTATATTATTTGTTGAAAACGATTATAATGACCGAATAATAACAAACATAATAACATGACATCCATTGGTAATCCTATTATCAATGCTCGACATGCTGCTTTGCTAAATCTTTCCTTGTTGATTTGCATTAAATATGAAGATAATCGTGTATGTTCATTTAAAATTGCTTGATATCGCCAAAAACAGATCCTTCTTTTCATATATTCATTATGATCATTGCATTCATCATTTTTATAAGTACGATTAAAATCATTGAATTTGAAATTATGCTGAATATAATGTAATAATGATAAAAAATTTTCATTCAAATTTTTATAACAAAAACAGAAAATAATTGTCATGACTGCCACTACATTCATTACTAGTAGAAACTCTTGCAACAAAATCATTGAACAATCAAAAATAAGCATCAAATCGATTAAGAAGATTATCCATTGTAATATGCTCAGATCAAATTCGATGCCTGAAATTACAATGATGAAACTGGTGAAAACTCCCGCTAACATCGAAGCTTCATGAAAATATGTCGCATAACAAAATGGTTAAACGACAAATTATTAAATTATAAACCCGAACTTTGGGACTTTAAAACTTTATTGAACTTTATGGGTTATAAATTAACAATTATGAATTATGAATTGTGTTTATTTTATCTAAAAAATATTTGCAAAAAGGAAAGTTAAATTAATACAATGCTTTTGAGGAAAAATGTTTATACTCACGTCGTGGCCACTTGGTCATCGAAATTAACATCTGAACTTTGTCTTTGACTTTTTGAGAATGAGACCTAAGTGACGACGATCGTGGGTTTAAGTATGTTTGTTTGGTTAGTGTTTGAGAGTGATTTTTGTTGTCTGTGTTGATCATAGGCATGCAGGTGTCTTTTGTGTTGTGTACTTTATGTTGTTCTGTTGTTCGTGTCATGGGAAAGTTTTGCTTACTGTTAAAAATTCTTTAGAATCAATTAAAGGATTAAATTGGAAAGATCGGAATGTTCAAAATTAAATATAAACAATTATTTTTCAGAAAGCTTTGTGTTTTGTGAAAGGTTCTAAGTTTTCTTAGGAAAATCTAGAAATCAATAAAAGCTTTGCCTAGAACCATAATACAAAAAATGACCATAATTATAAATTTTTTACGGTGGCTAATATAAGATAAAGATATTCATATTTCGATATATCGCGGTGGTCAATATGGGATTTAATTATGTTTCTTAAAAGGCTTGTGTCTTTTGTGACCATCCGAAATTGCCTACGTGACATTTGCTTGTCATGGTTGATTTGATATTTTACTCGTCTCATCACAAAAATAATAATTAATAATAATAGTGATACAAATTCTGAAATATCGATACAAATACCTAGAAAAATATGTAACAACAGATTCAATTTTTCGTGCACAATCATATAAATGATTAAATAAACACGTGCACGTACTGGGACTTTGGTGAATAATTTCATCGGATTTTTGGGGAATGAACAGCGATGAAATTTTTCCATTTCAATCCAAGAATCCACCCATGCTCGAAGCCAGTAAAATTTCACGAAAATCATTGAAAAAAATTTCGATGCTAATCCATTTTTTTGATCGAATTTAATTTTCATATATTTTAATTGTTTTCGTTTAATTGATTTTTCAATTAAACTATAACATTTAGCTCGATTTTCCAAATAATAATCATAATTGATGACCATTAAATCATATAATGCTTTAAATAATAATTTCTTATTCAAATCATTTCTATCAATAATATCATCGTCATAATGATGAATTGCTTTTTTAGCAACCAATATCAATAAAAATGATAGCAATAAAAATATTAAGAAAAATTCATCATACGATTCTCGATTTAAACGAAAATACGTATAAAAATAATCATATTTATAACTAATTTGATGTTTATTTGAATAAATATACATAAATAATATTGACATTATTCGTAAAATTTCAATTTCAATAACAATTAATTCAAATTTGAATAATAATTTCAATTTCTCATTGTAATCTTTATTATGATCAAATTGATGATAATAATTATATAATTGTTTCACATGTCCATAACTGAATTGGTGTATTTTGAAATACATTTTTAAATTCTAAATTATTATTTGCTCAATGATTTTCAAATTTTTTTTTCTCATTCATCAAATAATTTGAATGAAAATGTTTGTATGAAAAGGAAATGTAATCGTTGTAGAAAAGAATTATTTAATGATACCACATGATCATGGAATAATTTTGCAAATAATAATAATGAAATATTCATACACTTTTGTTTGATTTGTATTTTCATTGTGATCGGAAAAAAAATATAAGAAATTCATTTTTCATCTCCATTTGATAATAAAAATCCATCAATAATGATGAAAGATTGATGAATTGAAAATTTTAGATCATTACTAACAATTTTTCAATATCATATTTAATGGTTTTTCTGCCAATTTTGTATTATCAATCAATCACAATCAATTATTTATCAATTCCATCAGAGAATCATTATTCGGGTTATGAAAAATTGAACTGAATTAAAAAAATTTTCTGAGAAAAAAAGAAAATTTATGTCCACACGAAAATTTAGTCCTTGAATTATTGTTTTGCTTGTTCAGACAACCATTTCTGAATTGCAGTGGTTGTATGCTAAACCGTCACCCTACAAGCAATGAAAGTCCAATTAGATCAATCGTCTTTAATAATTGAGCACGACTCGAATTATCGTGCAAATGATTCAAATTGTACTTACATCGTTCACTTATTTCTATTGGTAATAATTGAAATTCTGTCGCATAAATCCAATAATTAATGACGAAAATTTTTAAGATAAAAATTTGAAATCATTATGAATGTGGTCATATATGCGAATAATAACTGTTTGAGACAAATTGAGAATAAATAAAACATGTAAATGGTTTTTTTTCAAATATTTGATATCGAAAATGAAAATTTCGAATGAAACGAACCTTTAATGATTTTTTGAATGAAACATTGCCCAAAAAAACTAATGAAAAACAATATTGTTCACCTTTCAATAGATAATAATAAAAATTTGAATGTCTCAATTTTAAACGGATATCCTTAATAAATGTTGTTATTCTTGGTAAATGATGTTTCATATTTTCCACATAAATAACAATTAATGCAAATGAAAATGTCAATATTAGAAAACAAATTGAAACAGCAACAAATAAATATGTATAAAGAAATTGCTGAAAACGATTATAATGACCATATAATAATAAACATAATAACATGACATTCATTGGCAAGCCCATTATCAATGCTTTACATGCTGCTTTACTCAATGCTTCACTATTGATTTGCATTAAATATGAAGATAATCGTATATGTTCTTTTAAAATTCCTCGAAAATGCCAATAACAAAGTTTCCTTTTCATATGTTCATTAGGATCTTTTAATTCATTGTTTTCATAAGTACAATTTGAATGATTAAAATAGAAATTATGTTGAATATAATGTACTAATGATAAGAATTTTTCATTCAAACTTTTAAAACAAAAACAGAAAGTTATTGTTGTTACTGCGATCACATTCATTGTTAGTAGAAACACTTGCAAAGCAATCATCATACAATCAAATATTAGCGGCAATTCGATCAAGAATGAAGTCCATTGTAATATGTTCAAATCATATTCGGTGCCTGTAAATGCAATAATGAAATTGATGGAAACCGCCAACATTACCGAAGCTTTATGAAAATTAATAATATAAAGATAATAGTTAAAATAATACTCATCATAACAAACAAGCAATTTGAACAAGAATTACCTATACAAATGTGTATCAATAGATTGAATTTTTCTTGTACAATTATGTGAATAATTAGATAAACACGGGCACGTACTGGACATTTGGGGAATATTCTCATTGGATTCTTATGAAATGAACATCGATGAAATTTTTCCATATCAATCCAAGATTCAAACCATGCTCGAAGCCAGTAAAATTTTCCAAGAATTAACGAAAAAAATTTCGATGCTAATCCATTTTTTTGATCTGATTCAATTTTCATATATTCAAATTGTTTTCGTTTAATTGATTTTTCAATTAAACTCTGACATTTTGCTCGATTCCTCAAATAATAATCATAATTGATGACCATTGTATCATTTAATGCTTTGAATGATAATTTTTTATTTAATTCATTTCTATCAATAATACCTTCGTCAAAATGATGATATGCTTTTTTAGCCATGAAAACTAACGAAAATAATACGAATAATAATATAAAAAAAAATTCATCATATGATTCTCGATTCGATTGAAAATATTTGAAAAAATAATCATATTTATAATATAATTGAAATTTGTTTGAATGATTCGTCAAAATAAATATAATGATTCGTATTAAATAAAATTTAAAAACAATCAATTCAAATTTAAATAACAATTTTAATTTTTCATTATAATCTTTATTAGAATCAAATTGATGATAATAATTATATAATTGTTTTGCATGTCCATAACTAAATTCATGTATTCTGAAAAACATTTTGAAAATTTTCCAATTATTTTCATTATAATTGTTTGTGAAATGATTCAAATTTTTTTTTTTTTTGAATATTCCTAATAACTGAATTGAATATGAAATGAATAGTGTAATCGTTGCAAACTAAATGTTTCCACAGTGTTCAAGGAATAATTTTGTATTGTATTTTGTAATGAAAATGAAATATCGATTTATTTACCCTCAGTTGTTTTCTTCGTGAACGGAAAAAATATAAATATTATTTCTCATTTCAATATGACAATTAAAAATCCATTAATTATTATAAATGATAAGTAAATTATAAATTTTCGACCTTAGCTGTCAGCTTTTGCTGTCAAAATTTAATAGCTTTTTTTGCCAATTTTCCATTATAAAACTTTTTATGAATTTCATCTAAATCATAAGTTTTGGTCTACAAAAATTGAAATGGTGAAGAAATCCTTCCCAAAAAAAAAGAAGGAAATTTTTGTCCCTAGTGAAAATCTAACCATTTTTAATTAGTGCACTGTTGTATCTTTTATCATAATTGAAATTTTTTCATGAATTTTATAAGTTTTATATGTTTTCTCAATATTTTGTTAAAACAATTCATTATAACAGCTATTAGAAAGAATCGTAACCATATCAGTTTTGTTTCATTAATATTTGGATTTCTAATCTATTTTTTCAATTAGCAATTAAAGTCGTTTCATTGATTTCTTCTATTCAGAGATTCTTGAACTGTATGTGATTTCTTATTGAACGAGAAATAAAGACTAATCTCTACAAAGGTCACAATGCATTTTATATATCTGCTTAAATCTTGTGAATTGATATATCATGACTAATAATCCATACATTAGCATAATAATGGTCAATCAACTATTAACAAAAATAGAAATGATTGATCAACGAATCAACGATTGTTGATGATTTCATTCTCGTTTTATGATTGTAATAATTAAGATTAAATGCTGAATGATAGATAATTAATGCCGGAAATTTCGAAGATAAAAATTTGAAATCATTATGAATGTGGTCATATATGCGAATAATAATTATTTGAGATAAATTGAGAATAAATAAAATCGTGAAAATAGTTTTTTTTTCCAATATTTAATTATCGAAAATAAAAATTTTGAATGAAACAAACCTTCAATGATTTTTTGAATGAAACATTGCCCAAAAAATCTAATGAAAAACAATATCGTTCACCTTCCAACAAATAATAATAAAAATTTGAATGTTTCAATTTTAGGCGTATATTCGTGATGAATGTCGTTATTCTTGGTAAATGATGCTTCATGTTTTCCACATAAATAATAATTAATGCAAATGAAAATGTCATCATTAGAAAACAAATTGAAACAGCGATAAATAAATATGCGTAAAGAAATCGTTGAAAACGATTATAATGACCATATAATAATAAACATAATAACATAACATTCATTGGTAAGCCCATTATCAATGCTCTACAAGCTCCTTTGCTCAATGTTTCATTATTGATTCGCATTAAATATGAAGATAATCGTATATGTTCATTTAAAATTGTTTGAAATTGCCAATAACAAATATTTCTTTTCATATGTTCATTATTTTCATAAATCTCATTGTTTCGATAAGTACAATTTGGATGATTGAATTTGAAATTATGTTGAATATAATGTACTAATGATAAGAATTTTTCATTTAAACTTTTGAAACAGAAACAGAAAGTTATTGTCGTTACTGCGATCACATTCATTGTTAGTAGAAACACTTGCAACAGAATCATTGAACAATCATATATTAGCAGCGATTCGATTGAGAATACTGTCCATTGTAATATGTTTAAATTATATTCGATGCTAGTAAATACTATGATGAAATATATAGTGACTCCAAATAATATCAAAGCTATGTAAGGATTAATAATAAAAAGGGTAAAATTAGAAAATTACTGATCACACCCTACAAACAATATGAACAAGAATTACCTATACAAATGTGTATCAATAGATTGAATTTTTCTTGTACAATTATATGAATAATAAGATAAACTCGTGCACGTACTGGTACATTGCTGAATAATTTCATTGGATTTTTGCGAAATGAACAGCGATGAAATTTTTCCATCTTGATCCAAGATTCAAACCATGCTCGAAGCCAGTAAAATTTTCCTAGAATTATCGAAAAAAATCTCGATGCTAATCCATTTTTTTGATGAAATTTAATTTTCATATATTTTAATTGTTTTCGTTTGATCGATTTTTCGATTAAACTATAACATTTTACTCGATTATTCAAATAATAATCATAATTGATGACCATTGTATCATTCAATGCTTTGAATGATAGTTTTTTATTCAAATCTTTTCTATCAATGATACCGTCATCAAAATGATGATAAGCTTTTTTGGCTATGAATAATAATAAAAATGAAATCAATAAAAATATTAAAAAGAATTCATCATATGATTCTCTATTTGAATGAAAATATGTGAAAAAACAATCATATTTATAAGAAATTCGATGTTTGGTTGAATAAATATACATAAACAATATTGAAATTATTCGTAAAATGCCATATTTAATTGTAATTAGTTCAAATTTGAATAATAATCTTAATTTTTCATTATAATCTTTATAATAATTAAATCGATGATAATAATTATATAATTGTTTTGCATGTCCATAACTAAATTCATCAATTCTCAAATACATTTTGAAAATTTTCACTAACTGCTAAATAATTCAAATTCTTTTGAATATTCTCAATAAACTCGATTGAATATGAAATGAATAGTGTAATTGTTGCAAATAAACAAACAAAAAATGTTCAAATGTTTCAACAATATTCGAAGAATAATTTTGTGAATAATAAAAAAAAAAATATCAATTTACTTGCACCTCTCATTTTTTCTTCATTGTAAAAAGAAAGAAAAAAATATCATAAATATATTTTTCATTTATAATTTGATAATTAAAAATCCATTAATTACTATAAATGATTATTAGTGAATTATTAATTTTCGACCATAGCTATCAACCATTGCTGTCGAATTTAATGGTTTTTTTTGTTGCAATTTTTTAATATTTATTTCATTAATTCAAGCAATTAATAATTAATTTGTTGTTCTTTTTTAATCTTTTATCATCCATTAATTTCATCTGAATCATTAGTTGTGGTGTGCAAAAAAATTGAAATGGTGAAAAAATTTAGTAGGAAATTTATATCCCATTGAAAATTTAGTACTTGTAATTATTGCATTGCTGTTTAAAATAGTGTTCAAATTTTTTTTCATAAATTGTTTCATTTGTTTTTGGAAAATATTTTTGTTGAAATAGCTATGTTTTTCTTCAGCACATTCTCCTCCCTATTACCTTTGCTTGCTTCTTTCTTTGTATTTCTTAAAAATTGAACTATCTTAAAAACTGTAACTTTTCTTGCACATGAAATATTTGTTAAAGGGTATAAATAAAGTATGCCAAGCACCGACGATCATAGCCAATGATCACATTATTACCAACAACAATTTGTTTGTGTTTTTCTACATACATTTCGAACAACCAGCTCAATTTTCAATAGGTTATGGGTTCTCACGCTAGAGACGGTATTGTGGTATTGAACGGTCGTAATTTCAACAGATGGAAAACCTTTATTGATATCCTGTTAGAGGAGAACCGTGTGCGAAAACATGTCGAGGCAGAACCGCCAGCAGATGCTGATGATAATTACCGTGCTAAAGAAGCAAAAGCCAAACGCATTATTTCGCAAAGTCTAGATGACGAAAACCACATCCGAATTGAGTCTCTGTCTACTGCAAAGCAATATTATGATGCTATCGTTGGTCATTACCGTGGAGCTGAATCTCGCAACATTACGAACTTATGGGATCGATATTATGGCTTCCGTTTTGGTACGTCTATTTCCAGTTCCTTTGCTGAATTACGAAATATCGTGACGGAATTACGTAGTGCGAAAGCCGATATATCAGATGAGGCTATTGTCCGAAAAGTCATATCAGTACTTCCGGCTGAATTCGAAGGAGTTGCGGATGGCATCGAAATGTTATGTAAAGATAAAGTGATGACATTGGCTGAAGTAGAAGATCTAGTTTTGAGAAAGCTGACTAGAATCGAACGACGCAATGGATCGACGATGAATAATGATGTAATAAGACAAGACGATGAGCCTGAATCAACGAATGCAGTATTGGCCATCTCGAATAAGAAGAAAAATAAGAATCGTCCGATAATTAAGTGCTATCATTGCGGGAAAAGTGGTCATATTAAACGTAATTGTCGACTACTGAGCAGAAATCCGAGCAACAATGTCTCAAGGAATAATGGATCGATCAATCATGCAAACAACAACACGAACGCCGTGCTTGCCTGTACGTTACCATCGATATCGACGAATGATGCAGCATTCTGGGTTGATACTGGAGCATCCGAAAGTGTCTGTTACGACAAAGATATGTTCAGTGATTTAAAATTATTCGACAGTGATGATGATGCAAGTGCATATGCTGTGAGTGGCTACAATGAAAGTTCAACGAATGATTTACCACTTGGTATTGGTACAATTAATTGTAAAATCTTCAATGGTTCAACGTGGTGTGCTGTGACCCTTACTAATGTGTTATATTTGCCGAGCAGTAATCATAATTTGATATCACTGGGTAAAATCACCGAAAAAGATGGCGTATCTTTTGATGGCGAAAAGAAATATATTGTGATCTACAAAGACAATCAACCGATCATCTACGGCGAAAAAGGACACGAGCTACGAAATTTATATAAGTGCTGTGTTAAAATCGATAAGTGTTGTGTGAATTTAGTTACGAAACCATCATTGAGTTTACTACATGAACGTCTTGGACATATAAGTTGTGATCGAATCCGACAAATGGCAATTAATCAAAGTGTTATTGATATTCCGACGAATCTAGAAGACGGCTTTACCTTGTGTTCATCATGTTTGGAAGGTAAAATGACCGAAACGACACATCCATCTAAAAGTGAACAACGTGTGTGTAATCCCGGATATCGTATTCATGCTGACGTTTGTGGTCCTATTGATTCATCGATAGATAAAAATCGTTATTACGTGGTATTCAAAGATGAATACAGTTCATATCGAAAAGTATATTTTATGAAGAACAAATATGAAGTTATCGATAAATTTAAGTTGTGTTTTACTGAGACTAAATTGGAAACCGGAAATGACATCTTAGTGATTCGTTCTGATAATGGAACTGAATTTGTTAATCAACAAATGGCTCAATTTATGAAATCGAAAGGTATTAAACACGAAACGACTGTTCCATATACTCCTCAGCAGAATGGTTTGGCTGAACGAGAGATCCGAAATTTGAACGATCATGCTAGAACTATGAGAATGTCATCGAAATTGCCCTATTATCTTTGGGATGAATTAGTCAACACAACAGCATATTTGTTAAATCGAGTTTGTAACGACGATGGAAAAACACCATACGAGAAATGGCATGGACAAAAACCTTCTATTGGTCATCTCAGAATTATTGGTTCGGTTGGTAAGGCTTTAGTTAAAAGCAATCATAAAAAGTTTGGCTCAAAAACCACCGACGTTTACATTGTTGGCTATGATGATTCGACTTCGATATATCGTTGCTATAATCCTCTTAAAAAATGTGTTCAACGAATATCATCAGTGAAATTCATCGAAGAAATAAAATGTTCTCTAATTAAATCATCGTCAAGGACAGCAACAATGTATGATAACAATGTAATTAGTGACCAGCATGACAATAATGTGCATGATAATTTGTGTGATAATGAAATACCATATGAAAATTCTAATGTTTTGTCAACTGATTGTACAAATGATAATGCAACAAGTAGAAATCAAAGAGGTAGACCGCCTGGTTCGAAGAACAAGCAATATGAGAAAAATATTGAAAGATTAAATTCTCTTCGATCATCAAATGTAATTTGTTTGAGCGCTTTATCAGAACCATCGTCATGCAGAGAAGCAATAAACAGTATTGATAAAGAAAAATGGTTGAATGCTATGGACGAAGAAATTAGAAATATCGAGAAAAATAAAACATGGTCAAAAGTTCGACGTAGCAATCAACACGTAATCGGTTTAAAATGGGTATATCGAATCAAAGAAGATGGAAGGTATCGTGCTAGGCTTGTTGCGCTAGGTAATCAACAACGATACGATAGTTACAACGAAACATATGCACCAGTTGCAAGAAACGATTCGATAAGACTAATGTTTGCAATAGCAGCAGCTAAGAAAATGTTTATCAAACAATTCGACATTTGTACAGCTTTTCTAAATGGTTTGTTAGAAGAAGAAATTTTTGTTGAACAGCCGCCTGGTTTTGATGATGAAAGTGGTTGTGTATTGAAATTATTGAAGGGACTTTATGGTCTAAAACAATCACCGAGAGCATGGAATAATCGATTCAGTGAAGTATTGCTAAAGATGAATTTTAAACAATCTATGTTTGACCCATGCATATATCATCAAATGACAAAGGAATCGTTGACCTTTGTATGCATATATGTTGACGACGGCTTGATATTATCGACTAATGAAACAAAATTGAATAGTGTTTATTCTGTATTGAACAAATCATTTGAAGTAAAGACGGTAACATCGAATATCTATGTTGGATTTGAGTACAAATATGATCGAAACAATGGTACTGTTAAATTATGTCAATCATCGTATATTGAGCGGAAATTAGATCAATTTGGTTTAGCTGATGCAAAGAAAGCTGGTACACCAATGGATTACTCTATTAAATGGAATGACGAAATTATTGGTGAAAGATCTAATTATCCCTATCGTGAAGCTATTGGCTCCTTATTGTATTTAGCCATGAAAACTCGACCAGATATTGCATACGCTGTGTCGAAGTTATCATCTTACTTGGAAAATCCCATGGACATACATGTCAATGCAGTGAAACGTTTATTTCGATATTTAAGTGGAACCAGAGATTTGTGCATTGAATTTAATGGAAATATTGACAACGTTATTGGATATTGTGACGCTGATTGGGGTGGTAATTTGCCTTCGCGTAAATCAACAGCAGGTTACCTGATTTGGCTAAATGGACCAATCGATTGGAGCAGTAAAAAGCAGAATTGTGTCGCTACGAGTACACTTGAAGCTGAATATATTGTAGCTAGTGAAACATCTAAAGTAATTATTGGTTTCATGAATATTCTTGGTGAATTTGGTATTAAGACAAATGGTAATTTATATTGCGACAACCAAGCAGCAGTTAATTCGATTAATGGAGCAGCTGGAATTAGTAACAGATTAAGACATATTGATATACGATATCATCATATAAGATCGATTAAGGACGAGATTAACATATCGTGGATTCCGACTGCTGAACAACTTGCTGACATATTCACGAAATCATTGACTCCTGGACCTAACCAACGAATTATTGATAGTATTTTTAAGAAATGGGGGGAATGTTGAAATAGCTATGTTTTTCTTCAGCACATTCTCCTCCCTATTACCTTTGCTTGCTTCTTTCTTTGTATTGGGTTGTCCCATAAGTTCTTGCCGGTTATATCGTAGAAAATTATTGGAAAATCGGCAAGAACTTATGGGACGACCTAATATTTCTTAAAAATTGAACTATCTTAAAAACTGTAACTTTTCTTGCACATGAAATATTTGTTAAAGGGTATAAATAAAGTATGCCAAGCACCGACGATCATAGCCAATGATCACATTATTACCAACAACAATTTGTTTGTGTTTTTCTACATACATTTCGAACAACCAGCTCAATTTTCAATAATTTTGTCAATAGAAACAATTACGAATTAAATTCATTCTTCAAATCGTAATTAAAGTCATTTTATTAATTTCTAAAAGCAAAAGATTTTTTAAAACTGTTTGTGATTGCCCCCGAATGGGGTTAAAAAGAAAATTTTCTTCGAATTAAGTTGTTGATACAGATTTACAGATAGCACCAGGAGCTGAAAAAAGTTCAAGTATTAGTAATAAACTTGCTTTAAGTTGCCCAGTGATAATTTTGTAATAAGATCATTTAATCGATTCGAATAGATCGCATTTGAATGGATTCATTTTTCTTTTCTCATCGTTATCATTTCTTGTAATAATTAAGGTGATATGCCAACAATAATAACTTCAATAATTAGTGACGAAAATTTCGAATATAAAAATTTGAAATCATTATGAATGTGGTCATATATGCAAATAAAAGCTATTTGAAACAAATAAGAAATGAATAAAATCATACGAATTGTGTTTTTCAAATATTTTATAGTAATAAGCCAAATTTTAAATGGAACGAACCTTGGATAATCTCTCAAATGAAACGCTGCCCAAGAAATCGAATGTAAAACAATATTGTTCACCTTTCAACAAATAATAATAAAAATTTGAATGTCTCAATTTTAAACGCAAATTCTTGATGAATTTCGTTATTCTTGGTAAATCATGTTTCATATTTTCCGCATAAATAATAACTAATGCAAATGATATGGTCATTATCAGAAAACATATCGAAATAACAATGAATAAATATGCGTAAATTATTTGCTGATAACGATTATAATGACCATATATTAATAAACATAATAACATGACGTTCATTGGTAAGCATATTATCAATGCACTACATGTTCCTTTGCTTAATATTTCATCATTGATTTGCATTAAATATGAAGATAATCGTATATGTTCATTTAAAATTGATCTAAATTGTGAATAACAAATCTTTCTTTTCATATATTCATTATGATCCTTGAATTCATTATTTTCATAAGTACAATTTAAATGATTAAAATTGAAATTATGTTCGATATAATGTACTAATGATAAGAATTTTTTATTCAAACTTTTAAAACAAAAACAGAATATAATTGTTCCTGTTGCGATTACATTCATTGTTAATAGTAATATTTGCAAAGAAATCATTGTAAAATCATAAACTAGCAACAAATCGATTATGAGTATAGTCCATTGTAATATGCCCATCTCATATTCGATCCCTGAAAATAGAATGATGGAATTGATGAAAACTACAGCTGACAACAAACCTTCATGGAAATAATAATAATTAAAAATAATAGTTATACCAATTCAGAAATATCAGTTACCTATAAAAATATGTAACAATAGATTGAATTTTTCTTGCACAATCATATAAATGATTAAATAAACACGTGCGCGTACTGGGGCTTTGGTGAATAATTTCATTGGATTTTTATGGAATGAACAACGATGAAATTCTTCCATTTTGATCCATGACTCAATCCATGCTCGAAACCAGTAAAATTTTCCCAAAATTATGGAAAAAAATTTTGATGCGGGTCCATTTTTTCGGTCAGATTTAATTTTCATATATTTTGATTGTTTTTGTTTGATTGATTTTTCAATTAAACTATAACATTTAGCTCGATATTCCAAATAATAATCATAATTAATGACCATCAAATCATTTAATGCTTTGAATGATAATTTTTTATTCAATTCATTTCTATCAATAATGCCTTCGTCAAAATGATGATATGATTTTTTAGCGATGAACAATAATAAAAATGGTAGCAATAAAAATATCAAAAAAAATTCATCATATGTATCTCGATTCGAACGAAAATATTCACAAAAATAATCATATTTATAACAAAAGTCATAATTTTTTGAATGAATATCTATAGCCAATTTTGAAAAAATTCGAAAAATATAAAATTTAATGACAATTAATTCAAATTTGAACAATAATTTTAATTTAGTATTATAATCTTTATCATAATCAAATTGATGATAATAATTATATAATTGTTTTACATGTCCATAACTAAATTGATGTATTTTGAAATACATTTTTTCAATTTTCGATTATTATTATGAAAATTATTATCCAGTCAATGATTGAATTGTTCACATGAAATGAAATTGTAATTTTTGCAAATCAAAATGATTAAATGTTTCAGCAATTTTCAAAGAACAATCGTGAAAATAATAAAAATGAAATATCGATTTACTTGTACTTTCTATTTGTTTGAAAATAAAAATGTATCGCTGAGATATCATATATTTTCAATTCAATACAACAATTAAAAATCCATTAAAAATTTCATTAATTAGTGAATTTTGAAAAAATTTAAACTTATTACTGTCAACTTTTTACCTCAACAATAATGATTTCTACAAAATCATTAGCTGAAATTTTAAATGATAGTAATAAAAATCACATTTCATTTCAATGCATTGTCTTCGCTCTAAGAGCATTTATGCGCAATAGTTCATACAAAACAATGCGATAATTATTAATTGAAAATGATTTCATTAGAAAATTAGTTTAGGGAATTCGGTAAATTTGGTAGAATTATTGATCATGGTCAAATTGGTTCAAATTTTCCTATTGTTTTTTTTTTCGCACAACTGCCGTTGAATTGGAGTTTTGAACGATAATTACATTTTCCAATAATATATTGTGTAATGGTGAGCAGTAACGCCACCACATGGTCGCACCTATTTGTATCTGAGTGGCCGTTCAACGCCGAAAAGTATAAATAGCATGTTCAGCATGCACAAAAAATATGATCTATTAAAAATTAATTGTTCTTTTGTTTTTTGTTTGTTTTGTTTGTTTTTGTTTATTTAAAATAAATTTATCTATTATTTTAAAAAACCTCTCGCCACCGCCGAACATGTTTACATGGTGAATAGCGGAAAAAAATCAAAAATGGCTGAAAATAAATCAAACAACACTGAACAAGTCAAAAAAGATGATGATTGGACCATCTATCCTGCCGAAATGAAGGAAGGCGAACTTATTGAAAATTACATTGATAAGTTCGAACGTATTGCGGATTTACACAAGTGGTCCGACGAGAAAAAAGCCGAATTATTCAGAGCTTTGCTTCCTTCCAAATCCGAAGCGTTGTATACCGTGGAGAATATGTCGGCAAGCGATAGAAAGTCATTTGACAAAATAAAATCTGAATTGCTTGAAGATTTGAAACATAATCTAATGGCTAATTCATTGAAGCTTTTGGGCCTAAAACGCGAACGTAATGAGCCGCTGAATCAATTGCTCCACCGAGCAACTGAATTAGTCGACTTGGTTTTTCCAAAAGCAGCAAAATCTGTTAAACTACAAATCGTTCGATTGCATCTTATTGGCGCTTTAAATGGTCCTCTGAAAGATAAGGTCGTAAGTTTACCAGAAATGCCAAAAACGCCTCGCGATGTAATCGCGATTGCGCAGGCCGTCGAAAATACCAACCTTGTCACCGATAAACCATCGACGAGCAAGCAATCATCATCATCATCAGCTGGCCAAAAAAGTAAACAAAAGAAATTTTGCTCTTATTGCAAAAAACTTGGTCATCTGCGTATCGAATGTCGTAATTTGAAAAATTCACATTCGAATGATAATAAAAATGATGTAAAGAAAAATCTTAATGTGAATTCTAAATCGGTAATGAAAATTATGATCAAATATCAGAATAAACAATACCCTACAATCGTCGATTCTGCATCAAGTATATCGTTTTTCCCATATAATCTAGCTGCCGGTATGAAATTGAAAAAATCTAAAACCATGGCGACAACATTCACACATGAAGCCATTGATATATTGGGAACAATCGAGAGAAAATTCCGAATTGGCGACATCGAATGTAATTGGTTGTTTTATGTTTCGAAAGACAATGATTCATTTCTGTTGGGTTATGATTTTCTTATATCACCGAAATATGATATCATCATGAATTTAAAATTAAAAACATTTAAATTTTCTAATGGTAAAAAATCTGTCGAATTGAATTTATTGAACGAAAATGATGAACGAAATTTTCAACGATGTGATTATGAAGAATTTAACAGCATGATCATCAAACATAACGATGTTGATAATAATAATAAATGTTACATTAATATGATTCAATCTAATGAATTAAATTTTGAACATCCTGATTCGAAAATGAATAAAATTTTACAAAAGTATTATGATTTGTTTTCGAAACTTGGTAAATCAAACATTATACAACATCGCATTATATTGCGTGAAGAAGATGAATGTTTTATATTCGAGCAATGAAGAACGTTTATCAACATGGTTGAGACATGCAAGAGAAAATCTCAAAGCTGTTTCGCCACTATCATCGCCAAGCAAATTCAAAATCAATGACTTAATCATGATTCGCCGTAAAAATAATAGAAAGATCCCGTGGCTTGGGCCATTGAAGATAATAAAAATCAATAATAAAATTTATACCGTTGAAGGCCAAAAAAATCAATCATTAGATGTCCATATGAATCAAATGAAACCATTCGTGGGCGATGCTGATCTTAAAATGGCAAAAATACCTGCTCGAGGCCGACCATGTGTCGAAGCTGAAAGGGGGGTGTAATGGTGAGCAGTAACGCCACCACATGGTCGCACCTATTTGTATCTGAGTGGCCGTTCAACGCCGAAAAGTATAAATAGCATGTTCAGCATGCACAAAAAATATGATCTATTAAAAATTAATTGTTCTTTTGTTTTTTGTTTGTTTTGTTTGTTTTTGTTTATTTAAAATAAATTTATCTATTATTTTAAAAAACCTCTCGCCACCGCCGAACATGTTTACATGGTGAATAGCGGAAAAAAATCAAAAATGGCTGAAAATAAATCAAACAACACTGAACAAGTCAAAAAAGATGATGATTGGACCATCTATCCTGCCGAAATGAAGGAAGGCGAACTTATTGAAAATTACATTGATAAGTTCGAACGTATTGCGGATTTACACAAGTGGTCCGACGAGAAAAAAGCCGAATTATTCAGAGCTTTGCTTCCTTCCAAATCCGAAGCGTTGTATACCGTGGAGAATATGTCGGCAAGCGATAGAAAGTCATTTGACAAAATAAAATCTGAATTGCTTGAAGATTTGAAACATAATCTAATGGCTAATTCATTGAAGCTTTTGGGCCTAAAACGCGAACGTAATGAGCCGCTGAATCAATTGCTCCACCGAGCAACTGAATTAGTCGACTTGGTTTTTCCAAAAGCAGCAAAATCTGTTAAACTACAAATCGTTCGATTGCATCTTATTGGCGCTTTAAATGGTCCTCTGAAAGATAAGGTCGTAAGTTTACCAGAAATGCCAAAAACGCCTCGCGATGTAATCGCGATTGCGCAGGCCGTCGAAAATACCAACCTTGTCACCGATAAACCATCGACGAGCAAGCAATCATCATCATCATCAGCTGGCCAAAAAAGTAAACAAAAGAAATTTTGCTCTTATTGCAAAAAACTTGGTCATCTGCGTATCGAATGTCGTAATTTGAAAAATTCACATTCGAATGATAATAAAAATGATGTAAAGAAAAATCTTAATGTGAATTCTAAATCGGTAATGAAAATTATGATCAAATATCAGAATAAACAATACCCTACAATCGTCGATTCTGCATCAAGTATATCGTTTTTCCCATATAATCTAGCTGCCGGTATGAAATTGAAAAAATCTAAAACCATGGCGACAACATTCACACATGAAGCCATTGATATATTGGGAACAATCGAGAGAAAATTCCGAATTGGCGACATCGAATGTAATTGGTTGTTTTATGTTTCGAAAGACAATGATTCATTTCTGTTGGGTTATGATTTTCTTATATCACCGAAATATGATATCATCATGAATTTAAAATTAAAAACATTTAAATTTTCTAATGGTAAAAAATCTGTCGAATTGAATTTATTGAACGAAAATGATGAACGAAATTTTCAACGATGTGATTATGAAGAATTTAACAGCATGATCATCAAACATAACGATGTTGATAATAATAATAAATGTTACATTAATATGATTCAATCTAATGAATTAAATTTTGAACATCCTGATTCGAAAATGAATAAAATTTTACAAAAGTATTATGATTTGTTTTCGAAACTTGGTAAATCAAACATTATACAACATCGCATTATATTGCGTGAAGAAGATGAATGTTTTATATTCGAGCAATGAAGAACGTTTATCAACATGGTTGAGACATGCAAGAGAAAATCTCAAAGCTGTTTCGCCACTATCATCGCCAAGCAAATTCAAAATCAATGACTTAATCATGATTCGCCGTAAAAATAATAGAAAGATCCCGTGGCTTGGGCCATTGAAGATAATAAAAATCAATAATAAAATTTATACCGTTGAAGGCCAAAAAAATCAATCATTAGATGTCCATATGAATCAAATGAAACCATTCGTGGGCGATGCTGATCTTAAAATGGCAAAAATACCTGCTCGAGGCCGACCATGTGTCGAAGCTGAAAGGGGGGTGTAATGGTGAGCAGTAACGCCACCACATGGTCGCACCTATTTGTATCTGAGTGGCCGTTCAACGCCGAAAAGTATAAATAGCATGTTCAGCATGCACAAAAAATATGATCTATTAAAAATTAATTGTTCTTTTGTTTTTTGTTTGTTTTGTTTGTTTTTGTTTATTTAAAATAAATTTATCTATTATTTTAAAAAACCTCTCGCCACCGCCGAACATGTTTACAATTGAAAATTATGAACAGAATATAGGCCGTATGGAATCACGTCAATCACCATTGAAATCGAAATTTTCGGTTATATTTTGTTTTATTTTGCTTTATTCGGGGGGACTGATTAAGATTTTGCAACCATTGTACGCCGGGACATTGCACTACATGTAATAGAAGATGGAATTGAAGGAAAAATTCATTGTCAATGTCATTGAAGAAATAATGATAAAACTTATATGAATAAGAGAATAAATGATCAATTCACGAATCAGCAATTATTGATGTATTCATTTTTATATTATGATTTATATATCATTCAATGCAAAATTCAATAATTCAATGATTAATGACGAAAATTACGGAGATAAAAATTTGAAAGCATTATGAATACGGTGGCATATGCGAATAATATCTGTTTACAGCAATTAATAAATTAATAAAATTATAAGAGTTGTTTTCAATTCTCAAAAACAAAATAAATAAAAAATCAAACAAATGAAACAAACCTTTGATAATCTCTCAAATGAAATGCTGCCCAAGAAATCGAATGTAAAACAATATTGTTCACCTTTCAACAAATAATAATAAAAATTTGAATATTTCAATTTCAAACGCAAATTCTTGATAAATATTGTTGTTCTTGGTAAATGATGTTTCATATTTTCCGCATAAATAATAACTAATGCAAATGAAAATGTTAACATTAGAAATAAAAAAGAGATAACAATGAACATAGATGCGTAAATAAATCGTTGAAAACGATCATAATGACCATATATTAATGAACATAATAAGATAACACTGACTGGTAAACCTAATATCAATGCTCTACATGTTCCTTTGCTTAATGTTTCATTATTGATTCGCATTAAATATGAAGATAATCGTATATGTTCATTTAAAATTGATTGAAATTGCCAATAACAAATTTTTCTTTTCATATATTCATTATTATCATACAATACATTATTTTCATAAGTACAATTTGAATGGATGAATTTGAAATTATTTTGGATGTGATGTACTAATGATTTGAATTTTTCATTCAAACTTTTGAAGCAAAAACAGAAAATAATGGTTAGGACTGTGGTCGCATTAAATGTTATCAGAAACATTTGCAAATTAATCATTGAGCAATCACAAATCAAAAACATATCGATTGAGAATATAGTCCATTGTAAAATGCTAAAATCATATTCGATGCCTAAAAATGCAATGGCAAAATTCATGGAAACTACGGCTAAAATCAAAGCTTCATGAAAATATTAATAATAACAAATGAAAATAACGATTCAGAAATATTGATTACCTAAATAAATATGTATCCAAAGATTGAATGTTTCTTGCACAATCATATAAATGATTAAATAAACACGCGCACGTACTGGGACATTGCTGAATAATTGCATTGGATTTTCGCGAAATGAACAGCGATGAAATTTTTCCATTTCAATCCAAGAATCAAACCATGCTCGAAACCAGTAAAATTTTACGAAAATCATTGAAAAATATTTCGATGCTAATCCATTTTTTTGATCGAATTTAATTTTCATATATTTTAATTGTTTTCGTTTAATTGATTTTTCAATCAAACTATAACATTTAGCTCGATTTTCCAAATAATAATCATAATTGATGACCATTAAATCATATAATGCTTTGAATAATAATTTTTTATTTAATTCATTTCTATCAATAATACCTTCATCAAAATGATGATATGCTTTTTTAGCAACGAATATCAATAAAACTGATAGCGCAAATAATATGAAAAAATATCCATCATATGTTTCTGGATTTGATTGAAAATATTTGAAAAGATGATCATGTCTTGAAAATAATGGAAATTCGTTCGAATAATGATTCATCAATATAAATAAAGTGAATCGTATCAAATAAAATTTAATGACAATCAATTCAAATTTGAATAATAATCTCAATTTTTCATTATAATCTTTACAATTATCAAATTGATGATAATAATTATATAATTGTTTTACATGTCCATAACTGAATTCACGTATTCCTAGATACATTTTATAAGTTGAATTATGAGTCGCTCTATGATTAGTGTCTTTTGAATTGAATTGTAAGTATGAAACGCGTAGTTTCTGCAAAGAAGAATCATTGAATGACTTCATTGCTGTTCATCAATGTTCATTGAATCAATGAATAATTGTACAAATAATGACAATCAACTATCGATCAAGTCACGCTTGATTTTTTTTATTTTTGTGTTTAAAAAAAGATATCAAAAATATATTTTTCATTCTAATTCTGATAAAATCTATCGAAAATTTCCTAAATGATTAATGAATTCGAAATTCAAGATTATTGTTTTAAATTTTACTATCATATTTAACAGTTTTCTTCTGCAAAATTTTCATGATCAAACTTTTTATCTATTTCATCATTGTTATCAGTTGTGGTATCGAAAGGATAAAACATTACAAAGTTTATGTCCATCGATAATTTAGTTTATGCAGCCGGGTTTTTTTATAATTATTTGTTTTTCAGTTTTTTTTTTTCGCACGAAACTTCAATGACGAAAATTTCGAAGATGAAAATTTGAAACCATTATGAATGCTGTCAGTTATGCAAATAATAGCTATGTGAAATGAATTAGAAATGAATAAAATCATGAGCATCGTATTTTTTCGAATGATTAAATGGAAAAAATTCTGATTAAACAAACCTTTAATAATGTTTCAAATGAAACATTGCCTAAAAAACCAAACGTTAAACAATATTGTTCCCCTCAAAAATTGAAATGGTGAACAAATCCTGGCAAAAAAAAGAAATTTTGCGTCCCCATGAAAATTCAATCCTTGTAATTAGTCCCATGTGTTTAAACATGTTGATACAGTGACGAGAGGAGCTAAAAAAGTTTAAGAACCACTGCTGTTATCTATTGATAATTATACCGAACAAAATTTTTTTATTATTCAGATCCATCTGATTTGATCTTTACTTGTTTGGTTTAAGAAATATGGAAAAAAATTTGAAATTTTTAAATGGAATTTATTAGGGAAATAATGAGAAAAATAGATGATATGAGACAGAAACAGGAATGATTAATTGACGAATTAACGATTATTGATGAATTAATTTTCGTTTAATGATCTTATTAATTGAAATTGAATGCTTAATAATAAATTCAATAATCAATAACGAAAATTTCTTAGATAAAAATTTGAAATCATTATGAATGTGGTCATATATGCGAATAATAACTATTTGAAACAAAAAAGAGATGAATAAAATCATTAGAATTATATATTTTTTTCAAATATTTTATAGTAATAAGCCAAATTTTAAATGGAACGAACCTTGGATAATGTCTCAAATGAAATGCTGCCCAAGAAATCGAATGTAAAACAATATTGTTCACCTTTCAACAAATAATAATAAAAATTTGAATGTTTCAATTTTAAACGTAAATTCTTGATAAATGTTGTTATTCTTGGTAAATCATGTTTCATATTTTCCACATAAATAATAACTAATGCAAATGAAATCGTCATTATCAGAAAACATATTGAAATAACAATGAATAAATATGCGTAAATTATTTGCTGAAAACGGTTATATTGACCATATATCAATAAACATAATAACATAACATTCATTGGTAAGCATATTATCAATGCACTACATGTTCCTTTGCTTAATATTTCATCATTGATTTGCATTAAATATGAAGATAATCGTATATGTTCATTTAAAATTTTTCTAAATTGTGAGCAACAAATCTTTCTTTTAATAAATTCATTACGATCCTTGAATTCATTATTTTCATAAGTACAATTTGAATGATTGAATTTGAAATTATGTTGAATATATTGTACTAATGATGTAAATTTTTCATTCAAACTTTTAAAACAAAAACAGAATATAATTGTTCCTGTTGCGATTACATTCATTGTTAATAGTAATATTTGCAAAGAAATCATTGAAAAATCAAAAACTAGCAACAAATCGATTATGAGTATAGTCCATTGTAATATGCCCATCTCATATTCGATACCTGAAAATACTATGATGAAATTGATGAAAACTACAGCTAACATCAAAGCTTCATGGAAATAATAATAATTAAAATAATAGTGATACCAATTCAGAAATATTGATTACCTATGAAAATGTGTAACAATAGATTGAATTTTTCTTGCGCAATCATATAAATGATTAAATAAACACGTGCGCGTACTGGGGCTTTGGTGAATAATTTCATTGGATTTTTATGAAATGAACAGCGATGAAATTCTTCCATTTTGATCCATGACTCGATCCATGCTCGAAACCAGTAAATTTTTCCCAAAATTATGGAAAAAAATTTTGATGTGGGTCCATTTTTTTTGGTCAGATTTAATTTTCATATATTTTGATTGTTTTTGTTTGATTGATTTTTCAATTAAACTGTAACATCTAGCTCGATATTCCAAATAATAATCATAATTGATGACTATTAAATCATTTAGTGCTTTGAATGATAATTTTTTATTCAATTCATTTCTGTCAATAATGCCTTCATCAAAATGATGATATGATTTTTTAGAGATGAACAATAATAAAAATGGTAGCAATAAAAATATTAAGAAAAATTCATCATATGAATCTCGATTCGAACAAAAATATTTACAAAAATAATCATATTTGTAACAAAATTCATATTTTTTAAAATGAATATCTATAGCCAATTTCGAAATTATTCGGAAAATATAAAATTTAATGACAATTAATTCAAATTTGAACAATAATTTTAATTTAGTATTATAATCTTTATCATAATCAAATTGATGATAATAATTATATAATTGTTTTACATGTCCATAACTAAATTGATGTATTTTGAAATACATTTTTTCAATTTTCGATTATTATTATGAAAATTATTATCCAGTCAATGATTGAATTGTTCACATGAAATGAAATTGTAATTTTTGCAAATCAAAATGATTAAATGTTTTACATGTCCATAACTAAATTGATGTATTTTGAAATACATTTTTCAATTTTAAATTATTATCCACTCAATGATTGAATTGTATACATGAAATGGATAGTAATTGTTGCAAATCAAAATGATTGAATGTTTCATCAATGTTCAAGCAATAATTGTGGAAATAATAAAAATGATCGATCGATCAATTCACACTTTCTATTTTTTTGAAAAAAAATATATAAAAAATATCATATATTTTCAATTCCTTATATAATTAAAATTCCATTAAAAATTTCCTTTATTAGTGATTTTAAATAAATTTAAGATCATTAATGTAAAACTTTTCATCTCAACAATATATTTTCACAAAATCATTAGCCGAAAATTGAATGATAGTGATAATAGTCATAGTTCATCTCAGTGCATTGTCTGTGCTCTGGCAGCTCATACAAAACAATAAAATAATTATTATTTGAAAATAGTTTCATTAGAAAATTTGGTTCAATTATTGGTCATGGTCAAACTGGTTCGAATTTTTCAATTTTTTTCGATTTTTTTCGCACAACCGTCATCAAATCGGAATTTTTTTTCGACTTTTATTCATTTTCAATAATATATTGAAAACTATGAACAAATTCTGAGCCGTATGGAATCACGTCAATTACAGTTCAAATCAAGTTTTTACCGGATTTATTTATTTTGCTTTATTCAGTACGATTGACTAAGATTTTGCAATGGTTGTACGCCTAAGGTGTAAGATCGAATTGTGGAAAAAATTGATAATGTAACGGCATTTATATAAAATCCTGCGCGCCTCTCCCAGAGCTACCCGAGGATACCATCACTGACGATGGGCGTCAAATGGATACCTGGGAATAATTCACCGAAAGGTGACTTAAAAACTGTAACATAAGTTTCGTATGAATGTAATTATTTAAAACCTAAAATTGTAAATAAAGCATGTTCGTTTTCTTGTGCAAATTGACCCTGTGTTACTGGTGCCAAGAGCGTTTTTTTACTCACCCTCCATTTTATTGTACCTTGTGTGTACCACTCATCATCATTTTCATCAAACACACTTAGTGTGTGCTCCTCATCTCATCATTCTACGTACTCGTGTTGTATTGGCTGATTCACGTCACGTCAACTTGGTCATCAAATATGGCGGCAACCGAAAATGTACAACATGCCTTAGGGCATTCATCATTATCAACTGTGAGAAGTCAAATCACAGCAATGTTCAACCGTTGGCAAACCAACGATTTGATTGCATCATCCGAAAATGCTGAAAAATTCCGAAGTTGGAAAACAAAGATGGCTGACCTTCATGAGCAATTGATCCTCGATAATCCAGAAAATAGTGAAATCGAGAAGACCGTGTCTACCTACAATGAAAAAATTATCTCCTTGAGTAAATTTTTTCAAGACAAGAAACAATCTTCGATTGTACAACCGAAGCAAATCAGCATTAATTTCAGTGGAAAACCACGTGATTACCCTGAATTTATTGCTTCATTCCATGCTGTTATTTCATCAAACCCATTTTCACCAGAAGACCAATTTCTGTTGCTGAAAAATGCTCTACCACAATGGCTACGCAACATCATGCCAATAATCCCATCTAAAGAAAATTTGGACAAAGCTTGCCAGATTTTAACCAACAAATATGGATCGACTGAGGAAGAAAAAGAGCGTCTACTATCTGTTATTAAACGATATACGCCTCGTCGAGATGAAATGTTATCATCAATCGTGGAGAAAGTATCATCGATTTGGAATCGATTGTTGGAAATTAACGTACCCGAAGAACGTATTGACGAGTTATTTCGCTTAAAACTTTGGGAAATTCTACCTTTCAATCTGGCGAGGGAACTGAAATCAGAAACGCCACCGTTATCGATCCCAGCAATGCTGAATCGTCTTTCCACAAGAGCAGCCATAGAGCGCTCATTGAAGAACATTCGTCGATCCAATGTTCAGCGTAATCAACCCCGAGAGAACAACAACACGTGCAAATTGTGCAACGCCACCAATCATCACACCACAAGTTGTAAAACTGGCTCTGTATCGTCAAGAAAAGAAATTGCCCAGCGCAAGAAATTGTGTTTAAAGTGTTTGTGTGAAGGTCACCGAATGGCAGAGTGTAAAAGAAACATGGTGTGCAAATTTTGTAAACAACAACATGCTTCATCATTATGTACGAGAAACCAACCAAAAATCAACAATATTAACGACATGATGCCTGAAGATCAATTCGAACAAGCAGCTTTAAACTAATTGGCCCATCCAGGAGCCCTCGACAGGTAATCAAGATACTGATGATGATAAACAGCAAAGAAACAGAGGCCCTATTCGATCCCGGGGCGACCATTTCAGCAATGTCCATTAATAAATGTAAATCTTTGAAATGTCCAATAAATAAATTTAAAAATAAACATAATGTGTCACTTGCAAATGGTTTGAAAGTATCTTGTCTTGGAGGGGCGAAAACATAAGTTGAAATCGGCGAAATAAAGAATGAAGTAATATTTTACGTATTTGATAAAGTCCAGTTCGAAACGATAGCTGGCTTGAATATAATCGAAGATTTTGAGCTGGATAGATTGGGTCGTCAAGTATATCAACGTGGCAAGAAGATCCCAATGCCGAAACTTGGTCGACAACAACCAACTATCAATGCAACCGTCAATGACTTTGCTCAACGCATAGAAACGATCAAATCACAGTTCGCCAATCTCTTCACTGGGATTGGCTGTTCCGACAAAGTGTCACATACCATCAGACTGACATCCAACAAAGTAATTTGCCACAAACAGCAAAATATCCCAATACATTGGGAAAATGAAATTGTCAAACATGTCGAAGAGTTGAAACAACTAGACATAATTGAAGAAGGCAACGGTGAATATCGATCTAGAATCGTCCCGATCAGAAAGAAAGACAATTCGATCCGACTGGCAGTGGACTACAGAGATTTGAATGCGATATCAAAAGCTGACGCTTATCCAATGCCAAATCTCCAACGAACAATCTTGGATGTCGCCAAAGCCAAGATTTACAGCAAATTAGATCTTAAACGTGGATATTACCAAATCAAAATGCATCCACAAAGCCGTGACCTGACTGCTTTCGCACTGAAAGGAAAGTTGTACCGATTCAAACGAATGCCCTTCGGATTAGTCACAGCTCCGGCGACTTTCCAACGCTTAATGACAACTATTTTTGGTCATCTCCCTTTCGTCAAATGCTACCTGGACGACGTAATTATTTTTAGTGAGAACGAAAATCAACATCTCGAACATTTGGAGAGAGTATTAAAATTATTCAGTCAAGAAAATTTAAGACTCAACGCAGACAAATGTGAATTTGGTTTGAAAGAAATCGACTTCCTCGGCTTTCACATCAACGGCGGGAAAAGATCGATTACGTCCAATAATAAGGAAAAATTGCTGAAATTTCCGATACCAACGTGTCAACGAGAATTGAAAGCCTTCGTCTGCCTGGCTAATTTTTATCGATCGCTCATACCGAATTTTGCCGAAATAACCGACCCGTTACGAGTGTCGTACAACGCAAAAGGCAAATTTCGTTGGGAACATCAACAAATCGAAGCATTTACGAAGCTAAAACAGCTGATTAAAGATGACCCAACGCTTCTCTTTCCCGACATCGAGAAAGAATTCTTCCTGACAACCGACGCATCAAGAAAAACTATGGGTGCTGTCTTAGAACAGGAAATCGATGGCGTAAGAACTCCAGTGGACTTCTTTTCAAGAAACTTCACTGAGACTCAGCGGAAGTACGGAACCTACGAACAAGAAGCAACGTGCATTGTGGAGGCTCTCCAACATTGGAAATTATTGCTCCTTGGAAAGCCATTCACAATCGAGACAGACCATCGTCCGTTGCAATGGTTATGGTCAAAGAAGGATTGCGCTGGCAAATACGCGAGAATGGTGCTTGCAATCCAGGAATTTCAAATCAAAAACATCGATTACATCAAGGGAAGCGACAACGTGATTGCCGATACGCTGAGCCGCATCCAGCTTAATTGCATTGCAGATCCTGAAAATGAAATCATTCGAAACAACAGGAATGATTTCAGACAAGTCAACAACAAATGGTATTACGTCGACAGATCAACACAAGAAGAAAAATTGCGATTGTACATCCAAAATGACCAGACAAAGAAAGAAATATTGCAAGCAGTGCATAATAATGGTCATCTTGGCAGATTTAAAAACGAAGAAGAAATACGAAAAAGATTTTGGTGGCCGAGATGGAAGACAGATGTACGAAACACCATCAAAAACTGTGAAAGATGTCAGAAGTTCAAAGACGATGACGAAAAGACACGACTACCGATGAATCCGATGGATCCGGTAGAGCCAAACTGGCATAAGCTTGCCATGGACATATGTGTTCCATTGAGTCAAACAGAAAATGGCAATCGCTACATCGTGGTCGTACAAGATTTTGCGTCGAAATTCACAGCGGCAAAACCAATGTCATCAATAACAGCCAATACCATCATTCTATGGCTAATAGATCTATTTGGAACATTTGGATGGCCCAAAGAAATAGTTACCGACTTAGGTCCACAGTTTGAAGCCAGAGAATTTAAAGAATTCATAGAAAGAAACCACATAAAATTGACGTTTGCCACATCAGGGCATCATCAAACGATCGGTCTGGCAGAACGAGCAATACGAACAATTGAGACAATGATCAGATCAACTGTTCATCAGCAGAACCAATGGGACGATTATTTACAACAAATCGTGTCAGCGTACAACGCGACAGCCCATCATTCGGAACCGGTGAGACTCGACATGATTCGCAGAAGAGGAAGACCGAGACGAAGCTCGGCACCTGAGGGGGAGGTGTAACGGCATTTATATAAAATCCTGCGCGCCTCTCCCAGAGCTACCCGAGGATACCATCACTGACGATGGGCGTCAAATGGATACCTGGGAATAATTCACCGAAAGGTGACTTAAAAACTGTAACATAAGTTTCGTATGAATGTAATTATTTAAAACCTAAAATTGTAAATAAAGCATGTTCGTTTTCTTGTGCAAATTGACCCTGTGTTACTATAATTTATAAATTAAAGTCATTGAAGAAATAATAAAAAACTATTGATATGATGAAGAACATAAACGATTAATGTATACATTTTTTTCTTATGATTTTTATGATGAATGCTCAATGATTAGTTCAATGATTAATGACGAAAATTTCGAATATAAAAATTTGAAATCATTATGAATACGGTCGCATATGCATATAATATCTGTTTGAAGCAATTAATAAATGAATAAAATTATGAGAATTGTTTTTTCTTCTCAAATACAAAATGAATAAATTTACAGGAAAAAATCATACCAATGAAACAAACCTTTGATAATTTTTCAAATGAAACACTGCCTAAAAAATCGAATGCAAAGCAATATTGTTCACCTTTCATCAAATAATAATAAAAATTTGAATATTTCAATTTCAAACGTATATCTGTGATAAATGTTGTTATTCTTGGTATTTGATGTTTCATATTTTCCACATAAATAACAATTAATGCAAATGAAAATGTCATTATTACAAAACAAATTGTAATTACAATGAATAAATATGAATAAATAAATTGCTGAAAACGATTATAATGACCATATAATAATAAACATAATAACATTACATTCATTGGTAAGCCTAATATCAACGCTTTACATGTTCCTTTGCTTATTGCTTCTTCATTTATTCGCATTAAATATGAAGATAATCGTATATGTTCATTTAAAATTGCTTGAAATTGCCAATAACAAATTTTTCTTCTCATATATTCATTTTGATCATTGAATACATTGTTTTTATAAGTACAATTTGAATGATTAAATTTGAAATTATATTTAATATAATGTACTAATGAGTTGAAGTTTTTATTCAAACTTTGATAACAAAAACAGAAAATAATGGTCATGACTGCCACTACATTCATTGTTAGTAGAAACAGCTGCGTATAAATCACTGAACAATCACAGATAAGCACCATATCGATTAAGAATATTGTCCATTGTAATATGGTAAAATCATAATCGATGCTTTTATATGCAATGGCAAAACTCATGGAGACTGCAGCTAAAATCAAAGCTTCATGAAAATAGAAATAATTAAAAATAATAATACCAATTCTAAAATATTGATTACCTAAATTAATGTGAATCAAAAGATTGACTTTCTCTTGCACAATCATATAAATGATTAAATACACACGTGCACGTACTGGGACTTTGGTGAATAATTTCATCGGATTTTTGCGGAATGAACAGCGATGAAATTTCTCCATTTCAATCCAAGAATTAAACCATGCTCGAAACCAGTAAAATTTTAAGGAAATTTTCGAAAAATATTTCGATGCTAATCCATTTTTTTGATTGATTTTAATTCTCATATATTTTAATTGTTTTCGTTTAATTGATTTTTCAATCAAGCCATAATATTTATTTCGATTTTTCAAATAATAATCATAATTAATGACCATTGTATCATTTAATGCTTTGAATAATAATTTTTTATTTAATTCATTTCTATCAATAATACCTTCATCAAAATGATGATATGCTTTTTTAGCAACGAATATCAATAAAACTGATAACGCAAATAATATGAAAAAATATCCATCATATGTTTCTGGATTTGATTGAAAATATTTAAAAAGATGATCATGTCTTGAAAATAATGGAAATTTGTTCGAATAATGATTCATCAATATAAATAAAGTGAATCGTATCAAATAAAATTTTATTACAATCAATTCAAATTCGAATAATAATTTCAATTTTTCATTATAATCTTTATAAAGATCAAATTGATGATAATAATTATATAATTGTTTCACATGTCCATAACTAAATTCATATATTTTTAAATACATTTTATTATTTTGATTATCAGTCGCTCAATGATTTGAGTTTTTTTTTCTATCTTATTCTTCAAATAATTGAATTTTTTTATATAATACCGGTAGTAATTGCTGCTAAGAAGAATTAGCAAATGGTTTAAAATGTTAAATGATCAAATGATTCTGCAAATAATGAAAATCAACTATCGATCTTGTCACGCTTGATTTTTTTTTCTTTGGTAACGAAAAATTTATCAAAAATATATTTTTCATTTTAATTCTGATAAAATCTATTGAAAATTTCCTAAATGATTGATGAATTCAAAATTTAAGATTATTGTTGAAAATTTTTACCATTGTATTTAATGGTTTTATTTTGCCAATTTTTCATTATTAAACTTTTTATCTATTTCATCAGTATTATCAGTTCGTGGGATTGGAATGATGAAACATTTCAAAGTTTATGTCAATCGATTATTTAGTATATGTAGTTGTGTGTTAAGTTAAGCTATGACTGTTTATTAAACATGCGTGTCTTGATGCTGTTCTGGTTTATATAAACGCTGCGCTTGTTGTATTAGCTAAATCGATGTTTATTATTGTCAATAATCACTTGGTGAATTTTTCATTCATCGATTGTATTTAATTGCTTTTGTTTTTATCTCATTATTTTAAACTATTAATTTCATATTTATCAATTTATCATCTATTCAATTACCAAAAAATTAAATTATTAAAATTAACAAGTTGCTTCATTGTTGTATTCTTTTATTATTTCCATTGTAGTTTTTTTTTCGCACGAGACTTCAATGACGAAAATTTCGGAGATAAAAATTTGAAACCATTATGAATGCTGTCAGATATGCAAATAATAACTATTTGAAACGAATAAGAAATGAATAAAATAATAAGTATTGTTTTTTTCAAATAATTAATAGGAAAAATTATGATAAAACAAACCTTCAATAATGTTTCAAATGAAACATTGCATAAAAAACCAAATGTAAAACAATATTGTTCACCTTTCAACAAATAATAATAAAAATTTGAATGTTTCAATTTTAAACGTATATTCGTAATAAATGTTGTTATTCTTGGTATTTGATGTTTCATATTTTCCACATAATATACAATTAATGCAAATGAAAATGTCAATATCAGATAACAAATTGAAACAACAATAAATAAATATGTATAAATAAATTGCTGAAAACTATTATAATGACCATATATTAATAAACATAATAACATGACTTTCATTGGTAAGCCTAATATCAATGCTCTGCATGTTCCTTTGCTTAATGTTTCATTATTGATTTGCAATAAATATGAAGATAATCGTATATGTTCATTTAAAATTGTTTGAAATTGCCAATAACAAATTTTTCTTCTCATATATTCATTATTATCATACAATACATTATTTTCATAAGTACAATTTGAATGAATGAATTTGAAATTATTTTGAATGTGATGTACTAATGATTTGAATTGTTCATTCAAACTTTTAAAGCAAAAACAGAAAATAATGGTCAGAACTGTTGTCGCATTAAATGTTATCAGAAACATTTGCAAATTAATCATTGAGCAATCACAAATCAAAAACATATCGATTGAGAATATAGTCCATTGTAAAATGCTAAAATCATATTCGATGCCTGTAAATACAATAATGAAGTATATGGTGACTCCCGATAATATCAAAGCTTCAAAAAAATTAATTATAAAAAAGGAAAGTTTAGACAAAATACAAATACCGATTCATAAATATATCTACCTATATAAATGTGTATCAATGGATTGAATTTTTCTTGTATAATCATATAATCAATTAGATAAACACGTGCGCGGACTGGAGCTTTGGAGAATATCTTCATTGGATTTTTGCGAAATGAACAACGATGAAACCTTTCCATTTCAATCCAAGATTCAAACCATGCTCGGAACCAGTAAAATTTTTCATAAATTACTGGAAAAAATTTCGATGCTGATCCATTTTTTTGATGAAATTTAATTCTCATATACTTCAATTGTTTTCGTTTGATTGATTTTTCAATTAAACCATAACATTTGGTTCGATTTTTCAAATAATATTCATAATTAATGACCATTAAATCATTCAATAATCTGAATGATAATTTTTTATTCAAATCATTTCTATCAATGAAATCATCATCAAAATGATGATATGCTTTTGCAACAATCAATAATAATATGAATATAATCAAAAAAAACATTATAAAGAATTCATCATATGATTCTCGATTTGAATAAAAATAGGTGAAAAAATAATCATATTTATAACAAAACTGACGTTTATTTGAATAAATATACATAAATAATATTGAAAATATTCGTAAAATGGTATATTTAATGACAATCAATTCTAAATTGAATAATAATTTCAATTTTTTATTATAATCTTTATTATGATCAAATTGATGATAATAATTATATAATTGTTTTACATGTCCATAACTAAATTCACGTATTCCTAGATACATTTTATTATCAGATACTCTAGATATCACATTTTGATGTGTTTCATGTCAAATGAATGAATGATATGATTTTATTTTTGTTTTGAATTAATGAAATGAGATATCGATCTATCAATATTTGGTTTTTCATATTAATTTAATATTCAATTTGGAAACAATAATTATGTTTAGTAAATTGGAAATTCAAGATTATCATTGGTTAACTTTTGCTTTTGCTAAAATTCGATTTTTTTTCTTGTCTAATTTTTGATTAACACTAATTCTAAAACTAATTAAACTTTCCTAATTAATTACAGCAAAACCATTGGTGCATAATTTAATAATGGCAATAATAATAATAATTACATTTCATTTTATTGCATAACCCTTGCTTTTAGCAATTCATCGAAATTCATGATAATTATTATTTAAAAATGAACAATTTAATGATATGTAAATTTCAATTAATTGAAAATTTTAATTTAAAATTCGAAATTTTCGAGCATTTCCAGAAAATGGTGTGTTAGTCGAATTTGAGCCTCTTACAAGAAAAAAATTGACAAACGATTCTTCAGAAATGTACACTATCCATTTTCGCTAGTATTGCAAAGATACGCTTTAATGGGTCTCTAAATTCTAACGAATATTCCTGATGATTTTTTAACAATGATATTTTCACCAATGATTAATGGTTAGATAACCTTCAATCCTTTCAATAAACTTGTCAGGAAATTTTCAAACGTGCCCCGATGAATTTCAGGAAAGTTTCCGAATTTTTTATGTCAAAGGGAGAAACTTCACAGGAAATTTTCAAAACCTTTACAGATAGATTTAAGGCAAGTTTTTCAAAATTTTTCCCGACAAAATGAGAAACTTTTCAGAAAATTTCATAATTTAAATTTCTAGGAAGTTTTTTCCATTGATTTTCTATGGAGGTGATTTCTCCATGGATTTTCTACGGGATTTTTTCGACTTTGATTTTTTTTCTTCATTTTTCATATCCATAGATTTTACACAAATGATTGCAGTGTGTTTGTATTGAGATGGGATTGTATGTGTTCTGCATGTAAATCAATCATTATAAAGATTATATTACAACTCTTAGTATCGAGTGAATATGTACATGTTATGATCTGCATGAAAACTTGCAGTGCGCATGTTTGATTTCAGTGAGAGTTGATATCCTTGAACAGAGCTAAATATATGATTGTTGTTACTGTTGCTTGTGCTTGTGCTTGCATTTAACTATAATGATAAGCTATATGATATCTAATTTAGCTTGAAGTCTCTCAAAATGATTGATTATAGTTACTGTGGCAATAATCTTCGGCTTTCTATGAGTTTAACCACTATTTTGTTGATAATATCATTAAATTTGTAACTAAATCATAGACTACTGGCTTGAAGCCGATGATTCGCAATGATCACCTATGAGGATCGTATTCACCCCAAAATTTTTGTCGAAGTTTGCTACATTTGTGGCAAGATCGACTTGTAAGTCGAAAAAAAAGTCGCTTACATGCCAGCAAATTTTAATGCTGATTGTCTGTGGCAATCAGCATTAAATTTGTTTGCATGTTCGGCTTTCGGTTGAGCGATTTACCAATTTATTTTCGCTCGCCGATGATTGCAGTAGTAACCTTCTCCTTCGGAGTGGTGAAATCGCGATTATCTTGCTCGAAAAAATTGGCAAACGCGTTTCGACGTGTTTGGCTTGGATGAGAAGTTTCGGCTTCTCGTTCAAGTACCTAA
>PQWQ01000005.1:2582500-2585000 GCA_002943765.1 Psoroptes ovis
TTATAGAGCCTGACATTAGTCGATATGTATCTGTGTCGGCGACTCTCTTTGTGTTCTGTCGGTACCTAGTCTACAGTTCCTGCTGTTCCTGACAGCGTGGATGTAGTGTGTCAGTTTAATCGCTGCCGCTAGGTTTAAATATCGGATTTACAATGTTGAATGCCGAAGCCACAGGCACAAAGCAACTTTTTTTCATTTATTTTAACCAAGCCATTTATGAATAATCATAAATTGTGCCATTGTTAGAATGCACAAGAAATATATAACTACTGCCAGTGGTGGATCACTCGGCTCGCTGGTCGAGGAAGAACGCAGCTAGCTGCGATAATCGGTGTGAAATGCAGGACACCCCGATCACTCGACATTCGAACGCACATTGCAGCCACTGGATATCCGGTGGCTTCGTTTGTCTGAGCGTCGTATACAATATGTTCAAACAAATTGAAGATTTGCTCGTCGCGATTTGTTTTGCGTCGTCAAATCAAGTCAAACAAATGATGCTGCTGACCTTACGTGATTCGAAATGTGGCTTTGTTGCACATTCTCACGAAAGGTATTTGGCGTTTCCTGCCGAACACCTATGAATGTGTGCCCATTGAATTGCCGGTCACTTGTCATCATTGTATATCAATTTTAAATTGTTAACTTTCGACCTCAGATCAAGCGAGATTACCCGCTGAATTTAAGCATATAATTAAGCGGAGGGAAAGAAACCAAATGGGATTCTCTGAGTAACGGCGAGCGAAAGGAGAACAGTCCAGCGCCAAGTCTTGACGTTTCGGCGTTCAAGAGATGCGGCGTTTATGTGTTGGCGCATCATGCGTTGCCGTACGTTTCAAGTTCCTTTGACAGGGACATCCAGAGCGGGTGCTAGGCCCATAGAGACGAATGGCTGACGTGTGCAGGCCAATGCATTCTAGAGTCAGGTTGCTTGAGAGTGCAGCTTAAAGTCGGTGGTAAACTCCATCCAAGACTAAATATGACAGCGAGACCGATAGCAAACAAGTACCGTGAGGGAAAGTTGCAAAGCACTTTGAAGAGAGAGTCAAAAAGCACGTGAAACCACTGACAGGCAAACAGATGGAACCACGAAGTTGCGTCTCGGTCGATTCAATCGCCGCTGGTTGTCAACGGTGTCTCATGTGGATCTTTTCGGAGGTCAGTGCGACACTTTTAGGAGGCCAGCGTCGGTGCATTTCGTGCCGAGGATGCTAAGCCACGTTCGACCAAGTGATTGGGACGGCCGTAGGAAAGGATTTGAGAAAGGTGCCCGTCAGATCTTTGATTTGGCGGTGTTATAGTCTCGAATCGGAACCGTCGCCTAATGTGTTGGTCGATGAAAATTCTCCGTTCGGAGTCGAGCTGCGATTGCCTGTGAGCGGCAGTCGTCGTTTCGAGGTGTTCTTTGCGTGTCTTGCGGCGCGAAAAGACGTCACAACAATGGCGGCTGTCGTTTGCTTGCGTTTGGCGGCAGAACTGTGGCACGAGTAGGTCGGTGTCCATCTGACCCGTCTTGAAACACGGACCAAGGAGCCTATCATATACGCGAGTCGCTCGGTCTTGAATAGGCCCGAGAGGCACAATGAAAGTAAAGCTACGAGACTTCGGTCGCAGTAGTGGCTCGCCTACTTCGTTTATCGGCGATCAGGCGAAGCTGGAGCGTATACGATGGTACCCGAAAGATGGTGAACTATGCCTGGGCAAGACGAAGCCAGAGGAAACTCTGGTGGAGGTCTGTAGCGATTCTGACGTGCAAATCGATCGTCAGACCTGGGTATAGGGGCGAAAGACTAATCGAACCATCTAGTAGCTGGTTCCCTCCGAAGTTTCCCTCAGGATAGCAGGCGCTTGTTTCAAACAGTCTCATCCGGTAAAGCTAATGATTAGAGGTCTTGGGGTTGAAACGACCTCAACCTATTCTCAAACTTTAAATGGGTGAGATGGTCGACTTTCTCGATTGAAGCCGACCAATTGGATGTGGAGTGCCTAGTGGGCCATTTTTGGTAAGCAGAACTGGCGCTGTGGGATGAACCAAACGCCGAGATAAGGCATCAAATGCACACGCTCATCAGACCCCATAAAAGGTGTTGGTTGCTATAGACAGCAGGACGGTGGCCATGGAAGTCGGAATCCGCTAAGGAGTGTGTAACAACTCACCTGCCGAAGCAACTAGCCCTGAAAATGGACGATGCTGTAGCGTGGAGCCGATACTCGGCCGTAATGACGATTCGATAGAATGCGATGTCATTACGAGTAGGAGGGCCGCGATGATAGCGTTGAAGATGTCGGACGTAAGTCCGCTTGGAGCTGTCATTGGTGCAGATCTTGGTGGTAGTAGCAAATACTCAAGTGAGAATCTTGAGGACTAACGTGGAGAAGGGTTCCATGTGAACAGCAGTTGGACATGGTTCAGTCGGTCCTAAGGAAGCGGAGAAATCCGTTGCAACGGCTCGGTTTTATTTTATTTTGATGATCCCGAGTCGATTTTCCGAAAGGGAAT
>PQWQ01000005.1:2590000-2597500 GCA_002943765.1 Psoroptes ovis
TATTTAGAAATTCAGAAAAACATATTTGCATTCATGCAATAACAAAGTTACAGTTTTTAAATCACCACTTGGTGAATTATTCCCGGATTCCCATTTGACGCCCAGCGTCAGTGATGGTATCTTTGGGTAGCTCTGAGAGAGGCGCTCAGGATTTTGTATAAATGCCGTTACACCTCCCCCTCAAGTGCCGAGCTTCGTCTCGGTCTTCCTCGTCCACGGATGACATCCAGTCCAACTGGTTCTGCATGGTGGAACTTCTTTACATGATTCCTATGAATCAGTTGCTGTCGGCCATCTCTTCCTTCAAGTCTTACGTTTAGTCCTTCGATATTCACTGCCTTAAACGGGCCTCGCCACTTCTGATTCAGCTTCCTTGACGAATTGGCGAATATCCTCGGACGATGCCATAATACTAGGTCCCCAGTTTCTATCGATTCGGTTTTTCTTTTGCGGTCATACTGGGATTTTTGATGATCCTGTTCTTTCCGCACGTTGTCGATTCGCATTCTGGTTATCGATGTTAAGTCCTCTGGTCGATGGGTGATGCCAAAACGTAGGTCCAACGGCGTTGTCATTTCACGTCCGAACAGTGCCTTGAATGGCGACACTTTCGTCGAGTGATGTGCCGAGGCGTTATACGCCGAGACCATTTGTTGTAAAGACTCGTCCCACTGATTTTGTTGTGGTACGGTCGATCTAATCATCGTTTGTAATGTTCTTATCGCCCGTTCAGCCAGTCCGATTGTTTGATGATGACCTGTCGTGGCGAATGTCAATCTGATGTTGTTTCGTTCGGCAAACTCCTTAAATTCTGCAGCTTCGAACTGTGGACCAGCATCAGTGATTATTTCATTCGGCCACCCTAGCGTTCCGAACAATTCCGTCAACCAAGGTATGATGCATCCAGATGTTACCGATGTCAACGCCTTCGCTGCAATGAACTTTGATGCAAAATCTTGTATTACAACGATAAAACGATTGCCACGTTCTGTTCGGGTCAGAGGGCCACAAATGTCCATAGCCAGTTTATGCCAATTGGGCTCCACTGCTTCTGTTGGATTCATAGGTAGTTTCGTCTTCTCGTCATCATCTTTAAATTTTTGACATCTCTCGCAGTTCTTGATTGTGTTACGGACATCTGATTTCCATCTTGGCCACCAGAATCTCTTACGGACTTCTTCTTCATTTTTGAACCTGCCAAGATGTCCGTTATTATGGACTGTTCGTAAGATTTCTTTTCTTGTGTCATTATTTTGGATGTAGAGCCGTAATTTCTCCTCATGGGTCGATCTATCGATATAGTACCACTTATTATCGACTCTTCTGAAATCGTTTCTGTTACTTCTAATCATATCGTCTTCGGGATCGGCTATACAGCTCAGTTGAATACGACTAAGCGTGTCGGCGATAACGTTGTCGCTCCCTTTTATATAATCGATGTTCTTAATTTGAAATTCTTGGATGGTCAGCACCATCCTGGCATATTTTCCGGCACAGTCTTTCTTCGACCATAACCATTGAAGGGGCCGGTGATCTGTTGCGATCGTGAAGGGTTTACCAAGAAGCAATAACTTCCAGTGTTGAAGTGCTTCCACAATACATGTTGCTTCTTGTTCATATGTACCATACTTGCGTTGCGTTTCTGTGAAGTTTCTTGAGAAGAAATCCACAGGGGTTCTCACACCGTCGATTTCTTGTTCCAGAACTGCCCCCATGGTTTTTCTCGAAGCGTCTGTTGTTAAGAAGAATTCCTTTTCAACATCAGGAAACAGCAACGCTGGGTTGTCTCTTATCAGATTTTTCAGCTTTGAAAACGCCTCTATTTGCTGACGTTCCCACCGGAATTTGCCTTTAGCGTTATAGGATGTTCGTAGAGGGTCTGTTATTTCAGCGAAATTGGGTATCAATGAAATCTGTAGAAATTCGCTAAGCAGACAAAAGCTTTCAATTCCCGCTGACATGTTGGGACCGGGAATTTCAATATCTTCTCTTTATTACTCGAGGTGATTGATCTTTTACCACCGTTAATATGAAAACCCAAGAAATCAATCTCTCTTAAACCAAATTGACATTTCTCTGCATTAAGCTTCAAATTCTCTTTACTAAATAATTTAAGCACTGTTTCGAGATGTTCCAAATGTTGGCTTTCGTCATTGCTGAAAATAATAACGTCATCTAGATAACATTTGACGTATGGTAGATGGCCAAATATCGATGTCATTAGCCGTTGAAATGTCGCGGGAGCCGTGACCAATCCGAACGGCATCCTTTTAAATCGGTATAGCTTCCCTTTTAATGCAAAGGCGGTGAAGTCGCGGCTCTTCGGATCCATCTTAATTTGATAGTATCCGCGACGTAAATCCAGTTTCGTGTAGACTTTCGCCTTTGCCACATCCAATATCGTTCGTTGTAGATTAGGCATTGGAAGGGCATCGGCTTTTGAAATCGCATTGAGATCTCGGTAGTCGATTGCTAGTCTGATTGAATTATCTTTTTTTCTGACTGGGACAATTCTGGAACGATATGCCCCGTTGCCTTCTTCAATAATATCTTCTTGAATCAGCTCCTCAACGTGTTTTACAATTTCATTCTCCTAGTGAATCGGTATATTCTGTTGTTTATGGCAGATAACTTTGTCAGAGGTCAGCTTGATCGTATGTGACACTCTGTCCGAGCAACCGATTCCGGTGAAGAGATCGCTGAATCTTGATTTGATTGATTGTATTTGTTGACCGAAGTCGGTATTCGTTGAATTGATGATTGGTTGTTGTTGGCTCTCTTTTGGCATAGGAATCTTTTGCTTCCGTTGATAAACTTGCCGCCCCAATCTATCTAGCTCGAAGTCTTCAATGATGTTAAGACCGGCTATTATATCATATTGAACGTAGTCGAATATGTAAAATATCGCATTATCTTTAATCGCGCCAATTTCAACGGATGATTTTGCCCATCCAAGACAAGATACTTTTGAACGATTTGCTAATGATACAATTCGTTTATTTTTAAATTTATTAAATGAGCATTTCAAAGATCGACATTTATTGATTGACATTGCAGATATTGTAGCTCCTGGGTCGAATAGGGCTTCGGTTTCGATGTCATTGATTGTCATTAGTATCTTGATAGGTTTTCTCGGATTCTTGGATGGGCCTATCAGTTTAACGCCGGTTGTTCTTGTTCCGTTTCTTCATCTATGGCCATCAAATCGCTGATGTTGTTAATTTTTAGTTGGTTTTTCGTGCATAGCGATGAAGCATGCTGCTTTTTACAGATTTTGCACATAATATTTCTGCGGCATTCTGCCATCTGATGACCACGTGACAAGCACTTTAAACATAATTTCTTTGCTCGTGCTGCTTCTTTTCTCGTAGCTACGGATCCAGTTTTGCAACTTACAGCATGATGATTCGTTGCGTTGCAAAGTTGACATATGTTGGTGATTTCTCTTGGTTGTTTTCGCAGGTTATTTGATCGCCGAATGTTGTTGAGAGAGCGTTCTACAGCAGCTCTGGCGGATAATTTGTCTAATAACGATGAAATCGATGATTGCGGCGTTTCTGATTTCAGTTCCCTCGCCACGTTAAATGGAAGAATTTCCCAAAGTTTCATTCGAAATATCTCATCAATACGATCTTCAGCTGTATCTATTTCCAATAATCTGTTCCAGATCGAAGATATTCTTTCTACCATAGTTGATAATGTTTCTTCTCGCTGAGGTTTATATCGTTTCAGCATTACCAGCATTCGTTCTCTTTCTTCGTTGGTCGATCCAAATTTGTTTTGCAATATTTTTAGGGCCTTCTCCAGGTTTTCCTCCGTAGGAGTGATCGGCATCAGACTACGCAACCATTGTGGAAGCGCGTCCTTAAGCAGCAAAAATTGGTCTTGTGAGGAAAACGGATTGGTCGATGTTACCGATTTGAATGTTGTTAGGAATTCCGCATAATCGCGTTGTTTACCACTGAACTTGATGTTAATTTGTTTTGGTTGAACGATTGATGATTGTTTCTTTTGTTTGAAAAATTGGTTCAGGGAAATTATTTTATCATTGTAAGATGATATTGTTGACTCTATTTCTTGGTTGCCCGGATTGTCGAGAATTAGTTGTTCATGAAGATCTGCTAATTGCGATTTCCATTTATCGAACTTTGCTGCGTTTTCTGATGATGAAACTAAATCTTCTGTTTTCCAACGGTTGAAAATGGCCGTAATTTGACTTCTTACAGTCGCCAATGATGATGGCCCTAAGGCGCTATTCACATTCTCGGTTGCCGCCATTTTGTTGAGCAGGTTGACGTGACGTGGTTATATCAGCCAATAAGTAGTAGCAAAAGCACACACGGAGAAACAAAAATTTGACGAGTAAAACTTGTTGATCACAAAATTTGACGAAAGAAAAGGCATGTAAATTGTTGATAATGTTGTAAGCACAAAGCAAAATAGAACATGAAGGTCAAAATTGTTTAGCATACACAGAGCAAAAATTCCCCGAAGGGTAAAGTAAAATGTCGTTGAAAACAAGCAAAAACAAATGATAAGGTGAGAGGTGAGTAAACACTCTATGGCACCAGTAACACGCAGGTATTAACAAGTGAACAACAACTTTTATTTAGAAATTCAGAAAAACATATTTGCATTCATGCAATAACAAAGTTACAGTTTTTAAATCACCACTTGGTGAATTATTCCCGGATTCCCATTTGACGCCCAGCGTCAGTGATGGTATCTTTGGGTAGCTCTGAGAGAGGCGCTCAGGATTTTGTATAAATGCCGTTACAATATCTTTATTCAAAAACACATTCGAGACAATTTGATCGATTAAGAAAAATTGAAAAATAAAACAAACAATTGATGATGTGTGTTTTGTTAAAGCTTGAACAACAATTATCAGTATGATTCAGCTTTAAAAAAAAGACATTATTCATCAATACTGTAAGATGTGATGAGCGTGGCGCCATGGACACGTCAATGCCCATCACAACATTCATTTATTACCTTTTCTTTCATTTGGTCAATTCATTTTCTGTTTAACTTCCATATTTAATCTCATAATTATATTCAATTATTAATTTCACATTTCTTTCTAACCCTATTCCTTTGTAAATACCGACTATTTCTTTGTTCTAAACATTCCTTTCCAATGTAAACATACTCCTTCACTCGTTATACCTCCATCCTCTAAATTTGTCTATTTATTTACCTATAATATTCAATTTTTGTGCATTATCATTTTATATTCGTTACTTGCAACATCAACTTTCAAAACTCTTGGTTTTCAATTGTTTATTCAATATTTCCCCAAAATTCAACCAAATTTCGAATTATACAAAGATTGTAAGTCTTTTCCTTTCATTTATTCAAATTTGTAATCCATAATCAATGCCTAAATTTAATTAGTAATAAAAGTATTAAGTATTCAAATTATTGTCGTCATAAATTCGCACAACACGTCGTCAACTTGGATCATCGCACGACACTTCACCTTATGGAGATTATGGAGAATTTTATCGACCTTGCCACCGGTGCTCATGCCCAAACTATTGAAAGGTTATCGGGAAGCCTTAATTGGCGAAATAAGAAGCACCGGATTACTGCACAAACAATGTAACCGTTGCGGTTAAAATAGCGTTCACTAGGCCGAGTGTGATGTGACCGACCATGAAGCGTCGTCATGTCGGGAGAACAAAAATGGAAATCGTTAATTTGAAAAAATTTTAATTGCACCATGGCCGAAGAAGAGACATTTCCGATAATGACATTTGACCATGTGTGCTTGCTATTCAAATATTTGATAGAATATGTATGTGACGATATTCAACAAGATTGAGTACGTCTTTTATGAACATAACAAAAATAGCCGTTGAGTTTGGTTAAAAAACGTGCTCACACATACGAATGGGCACACCACTCAATGAATGAGCGCCATTATATCAATAACAAAAATTAACAATAAAATAATAGTTTTTATATCATATTTTAAAGTGTCAATTTATTAATAAATCGTTGTAAACAAGATTCAAGTTGAACATGTCCGAGCCCATCGCCGTGACATGTATATGTGACGACCGTACGTCGTCGATGAATGATCCCTAGAAATGAGCGCAAAAAAGAGAGCACACGTTTGCAGGACCTGGGGAAAAACGTGGCCTTTTGGTACTCACTCGCTCATTGGCTTTTGACTAGACACGTTGTTAAAATTTTGTTTAATATTTGTGATTTTCGAAAAATAAAATAAAATTGATAAATAAAATAATTTTAAAAAATTGTGCTTCAAATTAATCATCACATATATAATACCTTATTTCTATATTTCATTTTATTGCTTTCTCTTTCAACCTTACAGTCTTTTCTTGTTTTTAATTATTTACATTCCTTTGCTCTTTGACCTTCACTGCTTTCTTAAATTCCTTAATTAAATTGTTATTTCCAACTTTCACTAACCAAAATTCCTTTCTAAATCCTTTCTGTCGCCACTTTCAATTTAATTTAATATTTTCCTTATCATATTTAAATTTCCGAATTCTGTAAATATAGACTAACCTTTTGAGTGTTCCGACTATGTCGCGACAATTTCCTTTCCTTTTTTCTAACCCTTTATTTCAACTAAAATTTCTCTTTCCATCCCAAAATTTTGTACACAAAAAACCACAAGAAAAATTTGACAAACATATAAATATTTGTAGAATTTTCATTTTAAAAATATCTTCGAGATCATTTTTTGTTCAACATTCATATTATTCATATTATGTCAAAAATCAATAGATCTCTTTGAATAAAGTTCTTTAAATTCGTAAATTAAAAATTTTTCGTATCCCAACAGCCGAGTATGACCAAATAGGCAAATTGAGTAAGAGTTAATATAAAAACATATATGTGATGACTAAAAGACAAAATATTAATAGTTTAAAATTTAAAATAAAAACAAAACAAAAAACACACACACACACACACCAACAAATATAAAAAAGCACATTTTTTCTCAAAATAAGTTGATTAATATTTTCTTGATTTTATGTTGTAAATAATTTTTAATTTTCAAACATCAAATAAAATCGATTATTAAATTGTTACATATATTTAATCATAAACAATGTGAAAACATGCTGTTGTTTTAAACAAATAACAAAAATGAAATGAATTAAAAAAAATCAATTTTCAATTGAAATTTCTTTTCTTTATATATGAAAAATTCGATCATGATTTCGTTCATGACTCACGTTCAGCAAGCCGAAATTCACATCAAGAATCATATCTCCGGTATTCATAACAAATTCCGTATAAAAACAAAAAATCGAGAGTGTCATATCTATTTTTTCTTTTTGATAAATTTCATCATAATTGATTACATGTTTTCTTTAAATTTGTGTTTATTAAATTCTCAATGATTGATTTTCAATAAAAGTAATTTCAATAAAACATCAAATCCTTTTGTAATTTTGGCAACAATACCTGTAATGGTACGAAGACACACACCCCCCGATGGTGCCAACCCAATTGTTG